>CM077645.1:183620002-184185002 GCA_039707465.1 Rhabdophis nuchalis | reverse complement strand
TGTTGTATCTGCCAATTCTACTTTAGTACCTGTAAGGGCCCCAATTAAGGGAGGAGACATGCTGTTTCCCTCTCTGCCTGTCGGCTCATCACCAGAGACCATCTAGACAGAGAACCATTTTTTAGTTACGTTGTGTAATATTTTTTTAGATATGTATTAGTTTTTGGTCTCTCAAATATAAATTTATTGATCAGCTCATAAAAACATATATATATATATATATATATATATATATATATATATATATATATATATATATATATATATATATATATATATATATATATATATATATATATATATATATATATATAGATCAGCTCATAAAACTAACACACATATCTAAAATATTCTACAACGTAATTCTTGGCTTGCTGTTTGGATGGTCTCTAGCGATGAGCCGATGGGCAGTAAAGGAAACAGTATGTCTCCTCCCTTTAATTGGGGCCTAATAATAACAGGTTGTTGTGAAACAATTACCTATACTAATATACCCTGTCTAAGCTGATGTAATAGGGGAACTGGTTTGGCTTAAGTGTGAGGTTCTTCGCCTTGCATGCAACATAGCCCCGGTTCGAATCCCAGTAAGGGGTATGGCCAGCTGATGAGAGCTAATAAGCTCGAAATAGATCTATCCTGGTCTCTTCTAATTTAATTTATTGATCAGCTCATAAAACTAACACACGTATCTAAAATATTATACAACGTAATTCTTGGCTTGCTGTTTGGATGGTCTCTAGCGATGAGCCGATGGGCAGTAAAGGAAACAGTATGTCTCCTCCCTTTAATTGGGGCCTAATAACAGGTTGTTGTGAAACAATTACATATATATATATAGTATATATAGTATATATATAGTATATATATATACAATATATATATATATATATATATATATATATATATATATATATATATATATATATATATATATATATATATATATTGTATATATATATATATTGTTATCCTGTTGCATAAGTGAAATTGAAGGTAAATGAGTCCTTAAAAATAATTACAATAGTTTAATTATAGAATTCCTTTCTGGTATCTACACAATTATTCTTTATTCATCATATAGAGAAATTCAGATTAATTTGGCAAATTTCATTCATCCCTGTTTACTACTGTGCTGCAGACATAACCTCCCTGCTTATTTTAATTTCCCTCTGTGGTATTTGTTGGTATTTGGCAACACTAGGAAAGTATTTAATTTCATTGTTTAATTTAACAAGCCTTAGTTGATTAAAAAGCACTTCCAGCACTTTGCCAGATAAGGCAACAAATCCAGAGGCATTCCTCTCTGTTCAACTGGTCCTTCCATGAAAGTGAAACTTAAAATGAAAGTAACTCTGTACCATAATTAAGCATATCTAATTTCCAAATCTGAGTGTTTCAGTACAGACATTATACAGTTTATCTGGGACCATTCTGAAAGCCAAAAGCAATGGTGTTGAACCCAGCTAGTTTAGAATTACATTATGATTGCTTTGGATTGTTCAGAAAAATTAACCGTGCTACCATAGTACAGTATGTAGCTTTCAAACCAAAATCAGTAAGATAAGATAATATAGTCAGTAATTGCCAAAGACATGGGGACAGCACTCATCCAGATTCAGCTGAGTCACAGTTCTACCAGATCAATGCAAACTCAATGCAAAGACTTGTAAGATACAAATCAGATGTGAATCCATTTAAAAGTCCAGTTTAATAATGGTATAGAGCCTTCCACTGAACTGTGAATTTGGTCACCTATTTGCTAGGTTCAGTGTCCTCCTGGGTCTTTTGGCTGGGTCCCTGTGGTGGTATTAACATCTTTGAGGGAGAAGGTTATCCTTCTGGCTTGATGAGCTCCTTTTTAAGATACCATTGCTGGATTCTTTTCTTCTGGATAGTTATTGTCCATTTTTTAACCTTCCCTTTGTTGAAATGCCTACATTACAAAGGGAAGATTAAGATAGTTCTTGTAAAGGGTCTTGAAGGAAGCAGATCATTTGAATCCACTTCAGGCTAGGATATTGCACTGAAACAATATTGGTCACACTTCTTGATGACCTTTGGTAAAGATTGGATGGGGGTGGTATGTTCATCTTTGTGCTTCTTGATATCTCAGCTATTTTCAGTACCATTGACCATTAATGTCTTTTTGACGGTTGCAGAAGCTAGGAATTGGAAATACTATGTTCCGGTGGTTTGCCTCGTTCTTCAGTGATTAGTCCTAATAGATATTTACATAGGAGTTGCATCTGCAGCTCCTCAGTGCATCGTGCCTCAGGGCTTAATGCTCTCACTGATCCTGTTTAACACCTACACGAACCTACATGTTGGGTGCAATTGCCAATCAGTTTGGAGTCCAGTATTATTTATTTATTTATTTATTTGGATTTATTGACCGCCCCCTCTCTCCGAAGAGACTCGGGGCGGTGTACAAGAATGCAAGAGCATATACATATATAACAATTATAAATAATAAAACTAAATTAAATGTTTTACCCTGTGTTAAAATATCTCGTTTAAATTTATAACGTAAAAACCCGATTAGGTAACATTTACTACAACTAGGCTGGTACGGTAGATTAGGTTAGGCCAGGCCGGCCTGCTGGAAAAGATGGGTCTTTAATTGTTGACTGAAGGAGCGGAGGTCCGTAGTAGATCTAAGCTCGGGGGGTAGGTCATTCCAGAGGGTTGGGCCTTTCCCTGGGAGCCGCCTGTTGGCATTGCCAGGAGGACGGCACCTGGAGAAGTCCCTCTCTGTGTGAGCGAATCGGTCGAAGGGATGTGTGGGGTAGGATACGATCACGCAGATAGCTAGGACCCGTGCCATGGAGCGCTTTAAAGATGGTAATCAACACCTTGAAACGCACCCGAAAGGCCACAGGTAGCCAGTGCAGCTCGCGCAGGAGCGGTGTTACGTGGGAGTACCTGGAGGTACCCATAATTACCCGTGTGGCCGTATTCTGGACTAGCTGTAGTCGTCGGGTGCACCTCAAGGGGAGCCCCATGTAGAGAGCGTTACAGTAGTCTAGTCGGGAAGTCACGAGCACATGAGTGACTGTGCGAAGGGCGTCCCGGTCCAATAGGGGCCACAACTGGCATACCAGGTGAACCTGGCAGAATGCCCCCTTGGCCACGGCTGTCACATGATCTTCCATAGACAGCTGAGTATCTAGGAGGACGCCTAAGTTGCGTGCCCGATCCACGGGGGCTAGAAGTTCACCCCCTATGGCTAGTGATGGGATCAACTGGTTGTACCCGGATGCAGGAAACCACAGCCACTCAGTCTTGGATGGGTTGAGTCTGAGTCTGTTCCTTCCCATCCAGCTCCGCATGGCTTCCAAACATCGGGACATCACTTCAACGGCATCGTTGGGGTGGTTTGGGGTAGATATGTACAACTGAGTATCATCAGCGTACAGATGGTACTCCACCCCAAAGCCACGAATGATCTCACCCAGCGGTTTCATATATATGTTGAACAGGAGTGGTGAGAGGACCGACCCCTGAGGAACCCCTATCACTATGCTGATGACCCGTGCATTGTTCATCTCAGCCTTGGGCTATGAAACTCTCAATCACTTCTGGAGCCTTTTTAGATCTGAATGGAGAGAAATAGGCAACCCTGACAGAACCCTGAATGGCTGTGGTTATCCCGCAATGTTTTCATCTTTGGCCTTGGATGGAATCACACTTTCCTCTATGAGGCTTATATATACAAGTGGAGAGTCATCCTGAACTCTTAGCTACTGCTCAAAAAGCAGTAAAGTAAGGAGCTCTTATTTTTCTGCTTGTTTATTTATTAGCAAGATAGTTGTTATCTATGCCTATTGATGTTTAGATAATCTAGGTCACATAGAGATTTTTGATAAACTCCTAGGTCCTCCTGCATTCCTACCTTAAATCAGTATACATAATATTGTATTGGTGACAAAACAATTCCGACAGTGTTGGAAAAGTCAGTTTGCATAATTTCATTTTTCTATCCAGTATACCCAATTCAGGCTTATTAGTTTTATAAGATAGTAACATTCTTTGTCTCATTTTATCTCTGTTTTGAGATACTGCAACTTGCTTATACTGTTTTCAGCAGAAAACCAGTATGATTTATAAAATGCTGCTTAAATTAAGGTTTTGTTCAGTCAGTTCTCTTCTCAGAAGGGATTCAAGGCGTGAAATCAGGAATGGATCTTGAATTTTTTTTTTAGTTCTTCCATATAGAATACAAATGACTGATTATATTCCAGAATCTCCCGCTGCATTTTGCATAAATCTTCCATCCTACATAATGGAGAAAGGAATGCATTCTGGCAACTGGGTCCATTTTGTTGGCAAGTGACCATAGTAGTAGTTATTGGGTATAATTTTGTACAGTATTTGAATGTGGAATATTTAATTTAGAGAAAAAATAGCAATAAGCCTGAAACTGAAACTATTATTGATTCAATTAAATAAAGCAAAGGTGCCTAACGCATTGCGATGAATGTTTATCTCGGGGACAAATGCTACTTTTGAAAATAGCAGTATCAAAAGCAGATAAAGATGATAAAGTTTTAAAGTACTTGCTATTCATCAGTATTGCAAAGAATCCCTTTGAAAAGAAATATTTGTTCTATTCACACTGAGCTTTATTTTTTAAAGGAATATTATCTTATCTTGGCATTGCTATCACACTGATTTTATTCTGTATTTGTTAAGTTTAATATCCCCTGAGGAAGATGTTTACTGAAACATTTGGCAATGCATAATTCTTTAATCATTTCTACTTTCTTCTCCTTTTTATTTATAGGGTTTCCTGCTTGAGCAGGGGAGTTGGATCAGAAGACCTCCAAGGTCCCTTCCAACTCTGTTAATCTGTTATTTTGTCAAGATGCTTCCTGAAAGATCAAAATACATAGAAAAATTCTTATATTCTAAATTAAACCTATAACTATAAAACTAAGAAAGGATTCAAAATGATAAAGTTTAAAACTAAGTCTTGAGATTTCAAATTATTTTTATTATTAATAGATGAATTTACTGTATTTTTCAGAATATAAGATGCACCGGAGTATAAGATGCACCCAGGTTTTAAAGAGGCAATTAAAAAAAAAAGTAGGTAGGTAGATAAGAGGGATTGAGAGAAAGAGAAAGAGAGAGAAATACAGTAGGTAGGTAGGGAGAGAGAGAGATAATAGGTAGGTAGGTAGAGGGAGGGAGGGAGAGAGAAATACAGTAGGTAGGTAGGGAGAGAGAGTGTAGATAGGTAGGTAGGTAGAGGGATATATATATGTGTGTGTGTGTGTGTGTTATGTTTTTGAGGTGATCAATATTGATCAGCTCAAAAATGTAACACACACATAAAACAACAGTCAGCACTCCACCTATATATGTATGTATGTGTGTGTGTGTGTGTATATATATATATATATATATATATATAGATAGAGAGAGAGAGAGAGAGAGAGAGAGAGAGAGAGAGAGAGAGAGAGAGAGATAGGGAGAAAGAGAGTGTAAGTAGGTAGAGGGGATAGGGAGAGAGAAATACAGTAGATAGGTAGAGAGAGAGAGAGAGTAGATAGGTAGGTAGATGTTTCCAGGTGTATTTACCCATGTGCTGGAGAAGGAAATCATTGACCACCTTTGGAACAAATCTTTGTTTCTGCAGGCACAGTACTTGACCAATGTAATTCTCATCAATCACTCTTAAGTTAACAGCTTTCGAAAAGGGAAAAAAACCTCCTTTTTGCACTTTGCAAACCTCCCCCAAATGGCCAGTTTTTCACGAATATGGGCCTATTTTTTTTTCAAATAAAAGGCATGAATAGCCCGGGGGGGGGGGGGGAGGGAGCTTGCAGAGTGCTCCTGGGAGGTGGGGGTGGGGTCAAATATGAGCAAAAAATGGCATATTTATCGTGAAAATGGCCCGTTTTTTGGTCAAAAAAATTGCCTGCATAGCCTTATGAAGGCTTATAGAGTGCTGCTGGGGGGGGGGGGCAAAATGCCCTGCTTTTTGCTCATTTCTGCCCTACCTAGCCCCCAGTAACTCTCTGGAAGCCTCAATAAGAGTATGTGCGTGGTCATTTTGGTGAAGGGGCGGGGTTTCAGGAGGCAAAAAAATGCTGTATTCGATGTATAAGACGCACCCAGATTTTCAGTCTCTTTTTAGAGGAAAAAAGGTGCGTCTTATACTCCGAAAAATACGGTATGGTCATCCAGATGTGAATAGCCTAAGATGCAGGTCCACATGTATTTTTCCCAAAGTCTTAGATGTGGTCTAAGATATTTCTGAAAGTTGTTACCAAATAATATTTGTAATGTATTGGAGGTTAATACATAACTGTATTTTAATTTCATTTAAATATAAATGAAATAAATTTAGATTCTGTTCTGGCCCCATTGCTCCATCATATTATTTCAAGGTTCAGGAAAGATTGTGTTACAAATGATAACACAATGTGTTATTTATCTTAACTATTGTTGGGGAAAAATTCAAACAATAACTTTTAATGGAAATTATATTTAAAATTATGGTATTTAAAGATGGCTTATTTCAATTAATAATTAATGTAAACCCAGTTTAGAATGCTATCCTAAGCTATGGTTAATTCAGAATTAAAGTTTTCATTTCCTCACTTTTGGGTTGAAAGAGAGAACACAGGGAAAGTATAATGTTGAGCCTTAGTGAGATTTGCTATTTTAATATTAGATAATAATTTATTTATTTTTATTTTTTTATTTTTATTTTAATCACATTTATATCCCGCCCTTCTCCACGAAGAACCCAGGGCGGCGCACAGGAATTTAAAAAACATACAAAAGCGATAAATACAAAATTTAAAAACATATTAAATTACAATCCTATGCTAAAACCAAATTAAAATCTAAAATAGCCCCGACGAGAGGTCGGGGCTATTTTGCTGAAACAGGTGTGTCTTTAGACACTGGCGGAAGAGGCGGAGGTCAGAGATGGTACGCAATTCAGGGGGTAGGTCGTTCCAAAGGGCAGGGCCCGCCACAGAGAAGGCTCTTCCCCTGGGTGTCGCCAGTCGGCATTGCCCGGCTGACAGCACCCTGAGGAGGCCCTCTCTGTGGGAGCGGATCGGCCGAAGGAATGTATGGGGCAGGAGGCGGTTTCGCATGTAACTAGGCCCCGAGCCATGGAGCGCTTTAAAGATGGTCGTCAGAACATTGAAGCGCACCCAAAAGACCACAGGAAGCCAGTGCAGCTCGCGCAGGATCGGTGTTATATGGGAGCATCTAGAGGCTCCCGTAATCACCCGCGCGGCTGCATTCTGGACTAACTGTAGCTTTCGAGTGCACCTCAAGGGGAGCCCCATGTAGAGAGCATTACAGTAGTCGAGTCGGGATGTCACGAGAGCTTGAGTGACTGTGCGGAGGGCAACCTGGTCCAGTAAGGGGTGCAATTGGCGCATCAGGCGTACCTGATGAAACGCCCCCCTGGCCACGGCCGCCACATGGTCCTCCATGGACAGCCGGGAATCCAGGAGGACACCCAAATTGCGCGCCCTCTCCACGGGGGCCAGTATTTCGCCCCCAATGGCCAGAGTTGGAGTAATCTGGCTGAACCGGGGTGCCGGAAACCACAGCCACTCAGTCTTGGACGGGTTGAGCTTGAGTTTGTTACTACCCATCCAGATCCGTACGGCTTCCAAACACCGGGACAACACTTCGGCGGCATCGTTGGGGTGGTCTGGGGTGGATATGTACAGCTGAGTATCATCAGCGTACAGATGATGTCCCACCCCAAAACCACGGATGATCTCACCCAGTGGCTTCATATATGTGTTGAATAGGAGGGGCGAGAGAACCGACCCCTGAGGAACCCCACATAAGAGGGGTCTCGAGGCCGACCTATGCCCCCCTGTCAACACATATTGCGACCGACCAGAGAGGTAGGACGAGAACCACCGTAAAACGGTGCCTCCCAGCCCCAGCCCCCCCAGTCGGTGCAATAGGATACCATGGTCGATGGTATCAAAAGCCGCTGAGAGGTCTAACAGGACTAGGATAGAGGAATATCCTATATCCCGCGCCCTCCAGAGATCATCAACCAACGCTACCAATGCCGTCTCGGTGCTGTGACCGGGTCGGAAGCCGGACTGGCGCGGGTCTAGATAATCAATTTCCTCCAGGTGTCGCGGAAACTGTTGGGCCACCACACTCTCTACAACCTTCACTAAAAAGTGAAGGTTGGAGGCTGGACGATAGTTTTCTAAAAATGCTGGGTCCAGGGACGGCTTCTTGAGGAGGGGCCTTACTACCGCCTCTTTCAAGACGGCAGGCAAGGACCCCTCACTCAAAGATGCGTTGACAATGCCCTGGAGCCAGCCTCGTGTCGTCTCTCAGGATGCCAGTACAAGCCAGGAGGGACACGGGTCCAATAAACACGTGGTAGCCTTAAGCCTCTTTGACAACCTGTCCATATCCTCGGTAGTCACAATAATAGTTAGGCACATTCATTCATTGGTGGGTTTCAGGCAGTATGGTCCCTGCCCGGATCACCGGTACCGTTCTGTTCTGGTGCTCCGGAGGGCTCACCCGCCCGCGTTCCTTACCTGTCTTTAAACTCTTTGGCGCTTCCGTGCAGGCGCATGGCACGTAGAGCAGCTGTGCGTGTGCGGGCACGCTGCGTGCATCCATGTGAACAACGCCGAGCCCCGTTGCAACCGTATCAGTTGGAACATGCAGATTGCTGCAAGTGGTTGGGACCAGTTTAGATGCAGGATTGGATTCAAATTTCCCAAACTGCCATCTAAAATAACATGCTGCTGTTGAAGCCAATGATGTTTACTTTCCTAAGCATTGTGTAAGTAATAAGACTAAGAATTGCAAAATGAAAACAATTGCTTCTTTTTTGGCTGATGGGAACAGCCAGATTTATCTCCCTCCTTGCTGCTTTTCCTTCCTTTCCAGTGGCAGGTTGTAGCTGCTTTTCGTCCTGCACTAAGGCAATTGTTCAAGGGATTATTTCATTTAGAGATATGGAAAAGTCAATTCCTTACATTTTCTATTTCTTTAATTGACTTTGATCTGCCGTTTCATCATTCAACTAACTGGTAGCTCTTTGTCATGAGTTGGGTGACTGTATACATTTGTTTAATAATAAACAACCAAAGAAACATACCCTCTGAATGTCTGGCACCCTCCAAATGCACAGACTTCAATTTCCAGATTCCTTAGTTAACATTACCATTGCTGGGAATTCTTGAGAAATCTGGAAAAGCTGACAAATCTTCATATTTAGAGGATTTAGGGAACTTCAACTATAATGGTCCTGATAGATTCATTCTGAGAAAATTGTGTGATTGCTGTTTGTGATTAGTGTGCTAGATACAGTGAAAGTTACATTGAATGTGACTTTCACTTCTTGGTTAGGATTTTTGTAAAAAAATACCTTTGTAAAAACAATTAACAGATTTCCTTTTGTAGCTTCTGTAGAAGGAAGGAGTTAGTAGAATTGAAAAACTACTATATGTGAATACAACAGAATAGAATTCTTTATTGGCCAAGTGTGATTGGACACACAAGGAAGTTGTCTTGGTCCATATGTTCTCAGTGTACAAAAAGAAAAGATACATTTGTCACGAATCATAAGGTACAACACTTAATGATACAACACTTAATGATAGTCAAATAAGCAATCAAATTATACTAGGAAACAATATAAATCGTAAGGATATAAACAACAAAGTTACAGTCATACGATCATAAGTGGGAGGAGATGGGTGACAGGAACGATGAGAAGATTAATACTAATAGTAATGCAGACAGTAAATAATTTGACATGGTTGAGGAAATTATTTATAATTTGTTGCATACATTGGTATTCAATTTAATCCATACATTTATAGATAAAATCATTGTTTTAGAAGAAAAACTCGTGAGACTAACATAATTATGAAATACTTTCTGCAAAAGTTGACATGTGTAATACAAATAAAATGAAATCTTATCTTAGACATAAGCAGACTTGCAGCAATATTTTGAAAAGCACCCAATAATAATAAACAAAATCATCATCAAATACCAGAGCCCTGGTGGCACAGTATTGCAGACTGACCCTGGCCACTGCCAGTAGTTTGATCCTGACCGGCTCAAGGTTGACTCAGCCTTCCATCCTTTCGAGGTCGGTAAAATGAGGATCCAGATTATTGGGGGAAATATGCTGATTCTGTAAACCGCATAGAGAGGGCTATAAAGCACTGTGAAGAGATATATAGATGCTATTGCTATTGCTAAAGGCAGTTTTATTTGGAAAAGCTTACATCCTGCAACAGAACCTTTAATATTATTAAACAACAATTGCCTATCCTAGGTCTTTGGGAAAGACTTGATAAATGGACAAAAATGACAAATCCAGTCAAAATACTGGTTGACTATGATTCATCATAATATAAAATTTGGACCTATTGAGGGAAAAGGTTATAAAATAATAGTTTATAGCTGAGTTCTGAATACAATTTGTATCATATTAGCTTTGGGCATACCTGTGAAGTATTTCTATAAATTGAAAATAATAATAATATAGGTATTTGTAAATACTGATTGAGAGCCTTTGATGTAGGTTAGGGGTGTCAAACTGTATTTGTTTGAGGGCTGGCTCAGCATTGTAGTTGTCCTCTGGGCCAGCCAATGGGGGGAAGTCGGGATAAATGGCAGACGGGATGGATGCCTCCTGCAGCACCCTGCTGGCCAAAAAGGGCGCAGGAAGCCCATACACCCCCCCACACCCTGTTTTTGGCTTGGACAGCCTCATGCAGCACTCTGCCAGCCAAAGAGGGCAGGCAGAGTACTGCAGAAGGCTGTCCAGGCTGAAAATGGGGCACGGGGAGGCTGTGCACCCCTCCTCCCGCACCCCGTTTTTACTAGCAGAGGCACAGTGGGCCAGTCCTTTGCTATTTCTAGGCTGGCACCACAGGCCAGATCTAAGCACCCTGAGGTCCTTGAGTTTGACACACACAGGCCTTAGGTTTGACACCTGTGGCATCAAACTAGAAAGTGGGACACAGTTCTAGTTCCATCTTTGGCATGAGAGGCCAGCTGGGTAACCTTAGGTTAGTCATTTTTTTTTTCTCTGGCTTTAGGTAGGAGGCAATGGCAACCACTTCTGAAAAAATTTGCCAAGAAAATTGCAGGGGCATATCCAGGCAGTGTCTGAAAATGAGACATGATTGAATGGAAGAAAAAAATATTGTTTTGCCAGTGTAAATAATAACATTATTATAGAAGATGCTGAATGGGGAAATACTTGCAGTAAATTTCATATTAATACTACATTTGGATATTTTAATGACTCATATAACCAAGTGGAACATATATTGTAATGGCAATTACTATAATTTTGAAAATTATAAATGAAGGACTGTATACATTACAAATCTACTCAACTATATATATTTTAGAAAAATGATTTGAAGAGAAACAAAGAATTCTGATATTTTTCTTTATTATATTTTTGTCATTATGGTAATTTGACTTATATGTAGTGAATTGTGTATTAGAAGGTAGGAATTTATGACAAGCAGGGAATTGGATATTTGAAAAAAACTTCAAACTTGTGAAATTGCATCTAAGATAAAGGTGCTGTAGTATTATTGTTACCCAGCATCGACAGAACATCTACACTTTGCAACTGTAGTCAGTTGCATTTTTCTCTTTAGCTCTTCGACATGGTATATTTCACTCTTGACCCTATTTCCAGGAGATGTACGAGTGAGAAGTCGGGCAGGATTTGAAAGAGAGAGAAGAGGTTCTCATCCATACATTGATTTCCGTATTTTTCACTGTAAGTATTTAATAGCAGTACAGTAATGAAGAATTCCATTTGTGTTTGGCTGCTGCGCGTATAGTCATACAAGGTTTTATTAACTAACATTTTTTGTTTATGGAAATAATTTCTATTTGAGAAGTTATCAACACACTCTATGTAGAATATTATAGTATTGTTTCTTAAGCTATATTATACCATGTTGAAAAAAATGCACAATGAATTCAGGCTTTTGAGTGTGTGGGGATACAAATGCAGGAGTTGTCTCCAGATCTTTAAATTCAAATATGTCTTGTGCAGTGTAACTGCAGAGAGTAATTGAATGATCTTTGGAAAAAACATAATTCTCTACCTTCACATATTAGGGCATAATTAGAGAATCTCATTATTGTGTAAATTTACTAATTCCATTGGCAAAGAGGCAATATACTATAGAAATGTAAAACTCCTCTTACCTCTCCCAGACTTTAAGAATGAAAGACTCTGATGGCAAAGGATAATCAATCTTTGTCAGTTTAGGTAGCCATGATGATAAGATAGAAATGCAAATGTTTTCACTGTGAACGTGACTTGAAATTTTAATCATAAAATTCATAAGATTCTATTGAAAGACAGATTATTGTTGCAAAATGATAGGTTTGAGCAAATCATGACATACTGGATGTAATTAACTCTATTTTTAAAATACTATCTTCTGTGAATGATTTAAATGCTTGGATTAATCTGAAAAACTGTTTTTTGACAGAATGCTGAAGATTCTTATAGTCAAAAGCTACATATAAATGTTATATAAAGAAGTTCTGCTATTCCTGGGAGATTTTGACTTTACTGTATATTCTTTTTAGGTTGATTTCCCCACATTTTCATTTGAATGTTTGTTTATTTGGACCATTTTCTTTGTATGTCAAGTGGAATGTTTTGAGTATTTTGGAAGTATTTTAAGTTCAGCTCTTTGAATTTTGAAACACCCGTAGATGCTTAGTTCAGGTTGCCCTCAAGTTACAACCATTTGTTTAATAATTGTTCAAGTTACTGTGGCACTGAAAAAAGTGATTTGCAACCAGTCCTCCTTACCCTTAAAACTGTGACAGAATCCCTATGGTCACATGATCAAAATTTGGGGGCTTGGCAACTGGTGGTTGCAGTGTTCTGCAGTTAAAGCCACTCTAGCTGGCTTCCAAAGACAAAATTTATTGGGGAAACTAGTTTTGCTTAACAAAAAGATGATTTTATTTAACAGCTTTATTATTATTATTATTATTATTATTATATTATTATTATTATTATTTATTTGATTTATAGACTGCTCCCTCTCCCCGTAGGGACTCGGGGCGGTGCACAGGACTTAAAAACATATATAAATATGCAGCGAATCACAACTGTGGCAAAAAAAATATGTTTCACTTAACAATCACCTTAGCAGCAGAAATTCTTGACACAATTGTGGTCATAAGTTGAGGACTATTTGTATGCATCTTTCAAAATGAACTGTTTTACATAGAGATGTTTTTAACACTCTTGTACAGTTTTCTTTTTTTGCTGAAACTAGTTTACTTATTGGGAATACTATCCATCTACTCATGGGTCCATTTCATTTTGTTATATTTGATCTAATAAACTAAAATGTACTGAAGCTATTCATGAATACAATTCTTTCTTCTATTCACACTGGTACTAGAAAAAATCAGGAAGTAAACAATGGCTTCCTTTTTCTTTTTGTCTGAACTGTGAAACTGTAGTTGCCAGTCTTCAACAAAGTACACAATCTGTAAAACCATATGGCACTGAATTAAGGTTCTGTCTTAATAAGGTTGCTTGACATACTTTTCTGATTCAGGTAAATTGACCATTATCTGCATTCATCTTATTATAGTTAGAATCATCCAAGATTGTGTTGGAATCATTGATTGAAAGTGGGTATTCAATGTCTCATTTTGAACCCTTCCTTCCTTCCTTCCTTCCTTCCTTCCTTCCTTCCTTCCTTCCTTCCTTCCTTCCTTCCTTCCTTCCTTCCTTCCTTCCTTCCTCTGTCCATCTAATTGTTCCAATATTCATGTGTACTGAAGAAGAGGTAGTTTAACAAGAGTTGTATCTTAATTAGGAATAATAACAAGAAATGGCAAACCTAATTCCCTACATGAACAATTAGAGTGGGCCGTGAGCATTCAGAACCAGAACATGGAAATGGTGGGCACATCCCCACTTGTGTGATTGTACGCACACTCCATTTGTGCAAATGTTGGGCATGCATGCCTGCTGCTTGTGCAGATGAACTGAGTGCATACTGCACTTGTTGGGCACCGGCCTGGAACCATCCCCTCCCCCTGCCAGTCTGCAAAGCTGGAACGGTTGGGGTACTCTGATTTAGAGAGCAACCACTTTCAGAGCCATTGCTGAAATGTTTAAAAGACACTAGAAATAAAGAGGGTAAAGAATCCTAAAAGAAAGAGAAGGAAATCATGCAATTGAAATAAATCACAGAGAGTAAGAGTTGCTTGTATTTTCTGTACCAAGTTGGAAGATCTAAACTCCCAATTACTTATACTGGGTGAATTAATGTGAAAATTATGCTTGCTAACTGGTTATGTGAAGCTTCATTAAATTGATTCAAAAAACCCTACCATGATGCTGTCTATATCTAGGAAGATTGATACATTTTTTCTAAGTTTCAAATAGTGATCTTTCTTATTCCTATCTTGAGAATCTGGGGTTTAAATTTAGCATCCTATGTACAAAGTATGTGCTGTATTGATTTTGTGAATGATAACCACAGGGCAGTATATTAGGTCATTCATCTTTACATTTCTAGTTTATTGTTAAGATGGGAAAATAATTTTTTTCATTGTTCTTTGGCAGGAATATTGCTGTGATAACACATTTAAATGTAGGAAGTATCTATAGTTGATTGATATTAATAAAGATTAAAAAATTCCAGTCCTAGAAATGCTAGCGAACTTATCTGCAGGATCGGATCCTGCCCCATACATCCTCACGGCCGATTCGCTCCCACAGAGCGGGGCTTCTCCGGGTGCCGTCCACTAGACTATGTCAGCGGGCGACACCCAGGGGAAGGGCTCTCTCTGTGGCGGGCCCGGCCCTCTGGAACGACCTTCCCCCCGATATTAGGACAACCACGGACCTCCGCTCCTTCCGTCTTAAATTGAAAACCTACTTTTTCCGTCTGGCCGGCTTGGGATAGCCTCCTTGTCCTGGGGTTTTTAGGTTTTAGTGCTTAGGGGTTTTAGGGACAGTTTTTTAGTTTTTTATAGATGTTTTTAGCGCAGGATTTGTTGTTTAATTGTGATTTTAAATTATGTATTCTGTTGTGTTTACTGTTTTTTAATTTTCCTGTGCCCCGCCTCGAGTCCCCTGGGGAGAGAGAGCGGGTAACAAATAAAATTTATTATTATTTATTATTATTTATTATTGTGAATAGCAAAAAGACAAGACAGATAATGATATTTAAAGTAATATATGCTCATATGAGCTTTCTACCTGGAATATAATTCCGTTGGTTTATATTTTCACAGTCTCTTGGGTTAGAATAAAATGGGCAATAAAGAACATGAAGCCATGTGACTAATATACATATTTTATACATCTACGCAGAATTTTTAAATATGTAACTTGATGAACCTTAAGTATTTCAAAGATTAATACTGTTTGGAAAGTATCTATATACATCACCCCATAATTGTAACTTGTTAGAGCATGTTCTGATTCCTACCATTGCTGTAGTCTTTTCTCAGTCACCACCCATATATATGTGAATTTGTTATTAGACTAAATCCATATCTACTTGTACATTGTTTGTCTCTGATAGCTCTATATTAGATTCGATTTTAGAAATATTGGCAATATTGGCATTATAGCAGAGTTTAATGTGTGTGCTTTTCAGATGAAATAGTTATATCTTGAGTTTTGAAAATTACCTGAAGAATCTTGACAAGGAGTAAAACTAATGTAAAGCTATACTTACTGGTATATATGCACATGCTTGAAATTAAATTGCAACCAAAGGTTTGAAACTTCTAATTTAGTTATTTTTAGTATATTAAAATAAAACCAAAACATTCTAATGTTTTCCCTGCATCCTATACTTTCTCATTACCAATAACTAGACAAGATTTTTAAAAATCTAATTAGGAACTATATTGCTCTTAAATTCACAGTATTGCCAATCTCTGAATTCTTTCAATTTAATAGTAAATACATACATACATACATACATACATACATACATACATACATACATACATACATGCATACATACATACAATCAGAAATTAATCCTGCTAATATTTGGACTTCCGGTTCCGGCTCCAGCGGCGACGGGCGAGCCTAGCGCTCGCTCGCCGTTTTGTTGCTTTTTCTGCCCCCCCACGGGGGCGAGACGCCCCTTTTTTTGGGGTCTCCCGTAAAGCCGGCTCGCCTGGGACGCTCCCCCCCACGGCGGTGGGGGAAGCGACCCTTGTCCTCGGCTTAGGTGAAGGAGAACATGCTGCGGGGGGTTCTCCTAGATGCTGCTTGGAGTGTCCAAACGCGGGTTATCCTCAGCTTGCTGCCCATTGGACTGAGTTTCACTTTGATGTGTAGCCACGCCTCTTGCCTCTGCATAGGGCCAGTTCTAAAAACTCAGTCGCCCTTATCGGACGCGTCTGGGGAGTCTGCAGTCCTTTGCCAGCAATCTGACCTCCCCAGCAGTGAGTTAGTGTAGCCTCTGTTGTTATTTTTGTGTGTAGTTGTGTTAGATAGGTGATTTTTTGTTTTAGTTCCTGTCTTCGTTGTCTTCGTTGCGCGGAGCGGGCTGTTCAAACCGCGGCCGTTTCCCGCTTTTTCTGCGGAGCGGCTTGGCACTGGGAGGGCTTGCCAGCGGCTGCTGGTAAGCTTCTAAGGGGGCTAGGTAGCTAGTTAGGACCCCCCAACTTGACTATCGGGGGTTTTCCTCCCTAGGGAAGCCTCTACTGAGGTTCTTCAGCCCGTTGTTTCCCCAGTGCCGGTTTGAGCTTAGGCGGCCGTTCGCAAAGGAAAAAAGGCGCGCGTTTTAAACTTGCCGCCATTTTTCTGCCGCAGCCCGACTCCTCTCCGCAGATCGCCGCTGCTTCGTTCCTGGGGCGGTTCTAGTTCTGGGAGTCCCGGACAGGATCCCCTGGGGCAGCAGAAGAGATCCTTCCCAGCGGCTGCAGGGAGATTGGCAGATTCAGTTGCCATTCCCTGGTCTACTCCAGCGCAGATCTGCAACGCCTGAGACTTTTGGGTCTGATTTTGGCGCCAAAACCAGGTTCCAGTTTCTTCTTGTTTTAAAGTGTATATTGTTTCTTCCCTGGTGGGATTGGGGTGCCTTGACTGGATTTAATTGTTTGTTCTTGTTCTTTCAGCCACTCCATGGCTGATCCCAGTGAGCAAACAGGAGAACCTGCCTCCAAGCGTAGCAAGACCAACCCTGCTGCCAAGGGCGATTCTGCACCCTGTCCTGACAAGGGGAAGAGGCCTGCAGCCAAGGCCACCAAGGCTGATGAGAGACTGGCGGATAGACGGCTGAGGATTCTAGAGCAGCAATTCCAGAAGGCTCTCTCTGCCCGGGACAAGGCTGTGACAGATAAGACCCCCCCTGCCCCGCAGCTTCGTAGGGAGACCCAATCCATTCCCACTGGTGATGGGGATTTTGGGTTTTCTCCCAATCACTCAAGGGTTTCCCTTGCCTCTCCAGTCCCCTCAATGGAAGTAGAGCTAGAGGAGGAGGAACCAGTGGAGGAGGAGTCCTCCATGGTGGGGGAGGGGGAGGAGTCAGTGGATGAGGAAGAGGAGGCTCCGGCCACTCCCATTTCTGCACCCGCTGAGACTGCCTTGCCCGCGGCCATGCAGGAGGTTGTGTCCAAGGCCATTTCGCAGGGCATCACGGATTGCATGAAGCAATTAGTGGCTTCCTTGCCCCTCCTTTCTACCCCCAAGCCCAGGGCACCTAGGAAGGTGGTTCCTGCCCAGGGGGGGGGGGGCGTTTCCCCTTCTGCCTCTTCTGCAGTCAGCGAGGCATCCGAGGGGGAGGATGATGAGGAGGTGGTTACCCAGGGGGCTCCCGACCTTTCAGGGGATGAGAGCTCCACCCCGGAGGCTCCCGCTTCCAAGGGGCTGTTTAACCCCATCATGTTCAAGGCTATCTTGACCAAGGCTAGGGAGTCGGCCGTGCAGATGGGTCTACCGGCTCAATCTGATAAGAAGGCCTCTGATCAGGACAATGCCATCGTCATCGGTCCTGGACACCCTGGGGCGGGTCTCTTTAGGGAACCTACTCCTCCCCAAGAATTGGTGCCGGCCCCTCAGTTGTTCCTCGACATTATTCAGCGCCAGTGGGTTCAGCCCGCTACTATGGCACACCCCAGCGGCGTGGATAAAAAGCTGTACGCTGTTGAGGACGCTATGGAGACCATTTTGGCTCTCCCGCAGGTTGATGACCCCATTGTGTCTTTGACCTCCACATCCTCTCTCCCGGCCGAGCTGGTGGAGGGGCTTAAGGCGGAGGACAGGCAGATGGAGAAGTCTTGTCACAAGACACACCAGGCCACTGCCTGGGCCATGAAGGCCTCGTCCTCTGCGTCGTACTTTAGTAGGGCAGCCCTATTCTGGCTCAGGAAGCTATTGGCCTCCTTGCCTGAGAGACAGGTTAGATCGAGACAAAGGGTCAATAAGATCATCGCTGCGGTGGAATATTCTTGCGACGCATCGCTCAATTCCACAAAGTTTTCATCCAGGGCTCTAGCATCCAATGTCACCTCACGCCGTCTGCTGTGGCTCCGCCATTGGCAGGCGGACATGAAGGCTAAGTGGAAGTTGGCGTCGGCCCCCTTCAAGGGTGGCAAGCTCTTCGGCGAGGCCTTGGACTCCTTCCTAATCGAGTCCAAGGACAAGCGGAAGATTCTGCCGGCTGTCGCCAAGAAGCAGGACCGGAAGAATCAGTCTTCCTACCGTAGACAGCCCTTTCGGTCTGCGGAGGCTCCCTCTACCTCGGGTGGGGCCTCCAGAACCTACCCCCAGGCCCAAGATCGTTCCCAGGACAGGCCGGCCTACAGGGACAGGTCCAGGTTCCAAGGTCAGCGTAGGCCCTTCAAGGGTGGTCAGGCCAACCGTCCCTTCAAGAAGAACAAGTGACCCCTGGGGGATCCCTCCCATAGGGGGACGCCTACAGCAATATGCGTCCACGTGGGAGGCGACCACGACGGACGCCTGGGTCCGGAATGTGGTCCGACACGGCCTCACCCTCGACTTCCTCTCATTTCCCCCGCGGAGATTCATCCGCTGCCCCCTTCCCAGGTCCCCGCACAAGCAACAGCTCATGAGGGCGGAGATCGGTCACCTACTGGAGATAGCGGCCATAGAAGCAGTGCCGGGGGGGCAGGAGGGCAAGGGGTTTTATTCCATCCTCTTCCTAGTCCCCAAGTCATCGGGGGGGGGGTCAGGGCCATTCTGGACTTGAAGAAGCTGAACCGGTATCTGCAATACAAGCGCTTCAAGATGCAATCCCTCCAGACGATCCTGGGATGCATACGCCAGAACGACTTCCTGACCTCGATAGATCTGAAGGAGGCGTATCTGCACATTCCCATCCACCCGGCGCATCGCAGATACTTGAGGTTTCAGTTCGCCGGCCAGCACTTCCAGTACAAGGCCCTACCTTTCGGCTTGTCATCGGCTCCAAGGACCTTCACGAAGGTCCTCTCCGTAGTGGCGGCGCATCTTCGATCCAGACCTGTGCGTTTGGTTTGTTACTTGGACGATATCCTGTTGATGTCACCTTCCAGGGACCAGGCCCTGAAGGACTTGGACTGCACCATCCGCTCCCTGGAGGACCACGGGTTCTCGGTGAATCGGGAGAAGAGTCACATGCAGCCCACCCTCTCCATACTTCATCTGGGTGCCGTCATCGACTCGAAGACCTGCAAAGTCTTTCTTTCACAGGAGCGCATCTGCAGCATTGTGAAGTTGGTGGGGTTGGTCCAGAATTCCAGACTGGTCCCACTTGTGACGCTTTCCCAACTGTTGGGGAAGCTGATCTCGTGCATAGCCATTGTTCCCTGGGCCCGCCTGCACGCACGGGAGCTACAATGGTTTCTGCTTCCTTTTCAACGACGCAAGATCAGCAACTCCAGGAGACGGGTGACAGTTCCACCCCCAGTGCTTCGGTCCCTCAGGTGGTGGAGGTCTCCCGCCCTAAGAGAGGGGTCGCCCTTCAAGGAGCCAGACCGTGTCACCATCACGACGGACGCCAGCCTTTACGGCTGGGGGGCTCATCTGCATCACCATGTGGCCCAGGGCAGATGGTCTCAACGGGAGCTCGCCCACAACATCAACTGGCTGGAGCTCCGGGCGGCCAGGCTGGCTCTGCGGCATTTCGGCAATCTCGTAGAGGGGTCCCATGTCCTTCTCCTGACGGACAACATCGCCACCCGAGCATACGTGAACCACCAGGGAGGCACACAGTCGAGGGCGCTCATGACGGAGGCGGAGGCTCTGGGCAGGTGGGCAGAGAGGCATCTCCTGTCCCTGAGAGCGGACCACATCGCGGGCGAGGAGAACGTGACGGCGGACTGGTTGAGCAGGACCACCATCAACACCTCAGAGTGGCAGCTGCACCCGGATCTTTTCCAGCAGATTTCCCGGAGATTCGGCCTGCCCGTCCTGGACCTGTTCGCCAGCCCGCAGAACACGCACCTGCCAAGGTTCTTCACCCGTTTCCGGTGCCCGCAAGCAGAAGGGACAAACGCCCTCCGGTGTCGTTGGCCCGCAGGCCTGCTATACGCCTTCCCTCCTCTCCCGCTGCTTCCTCAGGTAGTCCGGAAAATCATCTCGGAGGGGGCGGAAGTCATCCTGGTCGCTCCCCATTGGCCCAGACGGTCCTGGTTCGCCGATCTAGTGGGACTGTCCGTGGAGAAGGCCTGGCGCATTCCTCCGAACCAGGTGTCGCTAATACAAGGGGCCATTCGTCACCCGGACCCTCAGTGCTTCCAACTAGCCGTCTGGCACTTGAGGGGATCGTTCTGAGACGGATGGGCTATTCGGACAAGGTGATAAGAACGATCCAGGCTTCCAGGCGTCCTGCCACCGTTCGCATTTACGAGACTACATGGTCCACCTTCTCTACCTGGTGCCGTGCCAGGCACATCGCTGCGGCTGAGGCCTCCACACCTCAGGTGATGGACTTCTTGCAGGAGGGTTTGGACAAGGGGCTCGCCCCCAATACCCTGAGAAGGCAGGTGGCTGCTCTCGCTACCATCCTGTCGCCCGGTGGGTCCCTGCCGCTCAGCAGACATCCAGGGGTGCGTGGTTTCCTGAAAGGGGCCTCGAACATTCGGCCCCAAACAGTCCATAGATATCCGACCTGGGACTTACCCTTCGTCCTCCAGGCCCTGACTGAGGCGCCATTCGAACCATTGCGCTCCGTGTCACTGCGCCACCTGACCTTGAAGACGGTGTTCCTCATAGCAATCACATCTGCAAGGCGAATTTCGGAACTCTCGGCCCTCTCCGTACGGGAGGACTTGTGCGTGGTCCACGCGAACAGGGTGGTTCTCAGACTGGACCCAACCTTTGTGCCCAAGGTCAACTCCTTGTTTCACAGATCCCAGGAGATCGTCCTACCTGATTTTTGTCCGCGCCCCTCTCACCCCAGGGAACGGAGGTGGCACAAGTTGGACGTTCGCAGGGCGGTGCGGATGTACAAGAAGAGAACGGCTGAATTCCGCAAGTCAGAATCCTTCTTCGTTTCCTTTCAGCCGGTGTCCATGGGTCGCAAGGTCACGTCTACCACGATTGGGCGCTGGCTGCGTGCCTGCATTACACTGGCATATGAGCACCGGTCCAGAGCTGTACCTCCACGTATTACCGCTCACTCCACCAGGAGCGCTGCAACCACGGCTGCTTGGGCCACCCAGGCCCCCATAGACGAGATCTGCAGGGCCGCTACGTGGTCCTCGCCTGTGCCGTTTATCAGACACTACAAGCTGGACGTATTTGCATCCTCGGAGGCCTCCTTCGGCAGACGTGTTCTCCAGAGGGTCCTTGATGCTCCCAGTTCCCACTCAGACGAATCTCCCCTCCCTGGGACAGCATAGCGTTGGCATGTCCCGCGTTTGGACACTCCAAGCAGCATCTAGGAGAATGACCATTGGTCTTACCTGTGAATGGTCTTTCTCTAGATGCTGCGGAGTGTCCAAATCCCACCCTAGGCGTGGTGGGAACTGGTCCCATGTTTAGTTGAAGGTTAAGACTAGTGTTGTTCCAGTTGTTCTGCGTTTTTTCTGGTCTACCTTCGTTTTTAGAACTGGCCCTATGCAGAGGCAAGAGGCGTGGCTACACATCAAAGTGAAACTCAGTCCAATGGGCAGCAAGCTGAGGATAACCCGCGTTTGGACACTCCGCAGCATCTAGAGAAAGACCATTCACAGGTAAGACCAATGGTCATTCTCCCTTCGCCAAAGGAAGACGGCGCCATTCGCAATCATGAAGAGGGCTAAACGGATGAGTCGGAAGGCTTCCCGAGGCTTCAGCTGCGAGGGGAGAGTGAGTGTTTAAAAACTTTTTTTTCTGCTGTCAGCCGGGCTGAAAGGACTGGGAGGGGGGTGTTTGTTCCTAAAAAAAACCCCTCGGACTTAAGCGGCACTCGGAAATGGCTTCTCGCGGCGAGAAAGCGGAAATCTTTAATCCTGACTGTTTGCAGCAAGGGAAAGTGATCTGCGGTTGTTTGCAACAATGTCTCTAGGTCTGGCTGAAACAATCTATTTTACCACTCTCTCCTCTGGGCTCTGAGCTTGGGCGGCTGGAAGATGGCTTCTCTTTGTCCCTGCCTGACTATTTCACTTATGGAAAATTCCCAGCGTCTCTTTGCAATTTGGACTTCCTCTGGATATTAATGAAGATTTTTTTTTTCTTTTTGGATTTGTGATTTCTTTTCTGGAGTACCTTCGCTATTATACTTATTGAGTTGGAAAATTGTTTCTCTCTTGGTTCCTGAACTTTACAACTTTACAACCCTGAACTGAACTTTTGGCTCCTGATCTGCCTCACCAGCCCCACCCAAAAAACGCCATTTTAGTGGCATTGATTTTAACAACTAATCATGGCACAAGAAACAGCACTGGCAAGTTTAGAACAAAGGATGGCTTCTCTTGAATCTGTTATACAAACTTTGGTACAAGAAATTAAGGCCCAGAGGGCAGAAAATATTAACTGGTTCCGCCCCAGGCTTCTAATGGACCCGGAAAGGTTCCAGAGGGAGCTTGGGCCAATTCCTGTGACCCTGCCCCGCGACTCGACTGAGGACCTAGTGGCCGCATGGTTAAGTGCGGCCACGGGGGCCTTGGACCGAGTTGCGCCCTTGCGGCCTCTCTTGCGGCGACGAATCACCCGGGCTCCTTGGTTCACTGAGGAGCTCCGGGGGATGAAACGCCACAAGAGACGCCTAGAGAGCAGATGGAGATCCTCTCGCTCCGAAGCCGACCGAACACTAGTGAGAACCCATATTAGGGCTTATTTAGTGGCGATAAGAGTGGCCAAACGGGGGTATTGTGCCACCCTTATTGCATCCGCAGATAACTGCCCTGCCGCCCTGTTTGGGGTGACCCGCTCCCTCCTTCACCAGAGGCCGCGGGAAGCCCCTCTGCAAGGGCGAGCAGAGGAATTTGGGATTTATCTGCAGGAGAAAATCACTCGGATTCGGAATGAGCTACCCTCCATCGACAGTGGTCCTGTGGGACTGTCCGAGGCTAGTCTTGAGGCTCCTTCTTGGGAGGAGTTTGACTTTGTTACCACCGAGGATATGGACAGGTTGTCAAGGAGGCTTAGGGCGACCACATGTTTATTGGACCCGTGTCCCTCCTGGCTTGTACTGGCATCCTGGGAGACGACACGAGGCTGGCTCCAGGGCATTGTCAACGCATCTTTGAGTGAGGGGTCCTTACCTGCCGTCTTGAAAGAGGCGGTAGTGAGGCCCCTCCTCAAGAAGCCGTCCCTGGACCCAGCTTTACTAGAGAACTATCGTCCGGTCTCCAACCTTCACTTTTTAGTGAAGGTTGTCGAGAGTGTGGTAGCCCAACAGTTTCCGCGACACCTGGAGGAAGTTGATTATCTAGACCCGCGCCAGTCCGGCTTCCGGCCCGGTCACAGTACCGAGACGACATTGGTCGCGTTGGTTGATGATCTCTGGAGGGCGCGGGATAGAGGGTATTCCTCTATCCTAGTCCCATCGACCATGGTATCCTATTGCGCCAACTGGGGGGGTTGGGGCTGGGAGGCACCGTTCTGCGGTGGTTCTCGTCCTACCTCTCTGGTCGGTCGCAATATGTGTTGACGGGAGGGCAGAGGTCGACCTCGAGGCCTCTCCTATGTGGGGTTCCTCAGGGGTCGGTCCTCTCGCCCCTCCTTTTCAACACATATATGAAGCCGCTGGGTGAGATCATCCGTGGTTTTGGGGTGGAGTACCACCTGTACGCTGATGACACTCAGTTGTACATATCCACCCCAAACCACCCCAACGATGCCGCCGAAGTGCTGTCCCGGTGTCTGGAAGCCGTACGGATCTGGATGGGTGGTAACAAACTCAAACTCAACCCTGCCAAGACTGAGTGGCTGTGGTTTCCGGCACCCCGGTTCAGCCAGATCACTCCAACTCTGGCCATTGGGGGCGAAACACTGGCCCCCGTGGAGAGGGCGCGCAATTTGGGTGTCCTACTGGATTCCCGGCTGTCCATAGAGGACCATGTGGCAGCCGTGGCCAGGGGGGCGTTCCATCAGGTTCGCCTGATGCGCCAATTGCGCCCCTTACTGGACCGGGCTGCCCTACGCACAGTCACTCAAGCACTCGTGACGTCCCGACTCGACTACTGTAATACTCTCTACATGGGGCTTCCCTTGAGGTGCACTCGAAAGCTACAGCTAGTCCAAAATGCAGCCGCGCGGGTGATTATGGGAGCCACTAGATGCTCCCACATAACACCGATCCTGCGCGAGCTGCATTGGCTTCCTGTGGCCTTTCGAGTGCGCTTCAAGGTTTTGACTACCATCTTTAAAGCGCTCCATGGCTCGGGGCCTAGTTATATGCGAGACCGCCTCCTGCCCCATACATCCCTCAGACCAATCCGCTCCCACAGAGAGGGCCTCCTCAGGTTACCGTCGGCCGGACAATGCCGACTGGCGACACCCAGGGGAAGAGCCTTCTCTGTGGCGGGGCCAGCCCTTTGGAATGACCTACCCCCTGAATTACGTACCATCACCGACCTCCGCCTCTTCCGCCAATGTCTTAAGACATATCTGTTTCAACAAGCCGGCCTAGCCTAACCTCCCTTGGGGACTTAAGATAGTTTTAAATTGGGTTTTAAAAATTTGGTTTTAGCGCAGGATGGGGTTATTTAATAGTTTTTTAAATTATATTTATTGTATTTTTGTATGTTTTTTAAATTTCCTGTGCGCCGTCCTGGGTCCTCTGTGGAGAAGGGCGGGGTATAAATTTAAATAAATAAATAAATAAATAAATAAATAAACTTTAAGAAGGAGTTATTGGATACACGGAAACAACTGCTGGAAAACACACAGAAGAATGAAGAATTGGAAGGGGGGCTGGTGGGGGCTAAGGGAGAGATTAAAAATGTTACTAATGAAGTTGTGGAAATAAATGGGCATGTGTCTAGGATTGATATGGAAAGAATGACATATTTTTTGAGATTTCAGAATGTTTTTGAGGAATCTGGTGAATGCCTCCCTGATCTTATGAGCACAATTTTAGCAGACTATTTACATAAACCTAAGGATGAGATCAGGGGGGACATTGACCTAGCCTACAGAATTAACTCAGCATATGCCAGGATAAATGAAGTACCTAGAGAGATACATGTGAAATTTGTTAGAAGGTCAACCAGAGAAGAAATCCTGAAAGTGCAGAGAGGTAGTCCATTAATCTACCAACAAAAAGAGGTTGCTATCTTGAAGCAGATCCCATGAAAGATTAGAGATGCAAGAAGGAAATTTTCCTTCTTGTCTAAAACATTGTTTGATCACGGGATTTGGTTCAAGTGGGTGACACCCGAAGGGATGCTGGTGTTCTGGGAAGGAGGAAGAGTGAGGATTAAAACAGTTGCTGAGGCGGAAGCCTTTCTTAAAAAACATTCCTCTATCCTGGGGGAAGATCCAGGGGGGACGGAGGGGGCCACGGCCCCGCCCACTGGGGGCCAGGGAGGAGAAAAAGAAGATACAATTGCCAAGAGACTTAGATCGAAAAAATAACTTTGCCTTGATTTTTCTGATTAATTTTGCATAATATTTGGATTTGGATTTTTTGTAAATGTCTGACAGCATAGAACTGAGAATTTAGGTATATGTACTTGCTTTCACTTTGTAGTGTTATGAAAAATGTTTTTATTTTATTTTATTGTTATCAATGTATTTTGAGGTCCCGGAAGGGCCGACGACTTTGACGTGAATGCTCTCAAAATTTCTTTGTATCCCTTACCCCACCCTACAGAAAAAATGTAAAACCAATAAAACTTTTTCAATATTAAAAAAAAAAAATATTTGTGGGATTTATTCTCACTAAGTGCATATAAAATTGTAGCCTAAATAGCTTAAACTATCATGATATAGTTACCTGACTGTTAATTGAAAACTGGTACTTTCAGTTCATATCATTAGAAAATATATACATTATTTAAACTTTGTGTACTTCATGCCCCGCCTCGAGTCCCTTTGGGGAGAGAGAGCGGGTTATAAATTAAATTATTGATATTATTGATTGATGTCAAGATATAATCTGCCATGTCATATTCTTTGTAAAATGTTTCTAATTGTTAAAAAGCCAGGATATTTTAAACTACATTCTATTGTAGTTTATTACTATTGTTGTGTTAGCTGCAGAGTTGTCCATAAAAATGCTTGAGGAATAGGGTCTTAACCTACTTGAGATCTCTGTTTACAGGTGGGCAATTTTTTTGTGGAATTCAAATGACACTTATCTCTCCGTCCATGAGATTCGCCAATCTTCTGTTACAGATTTTTTAAAATGAAAAGTAAATTTAAAGGGATTGTACATTCATTTCATATTAGCAAGTTTGAAAATTCTGATCAGGCACTTATTTAGCCCTTATATTCTTACCTAGCTAATTTGTGAACCTGGCCATTTGGACCTGCCTTACTTAGAAATTGACACATAACTTTTAAATCATAATGTAAAAACTAATACCAGTAGCTGAATGATACTTACAGAATTTAAAGGAAAAAATGTATTCATTCTTTAAATTGTGTCTAACTTTTTACTGTATAATCACTTTTTTCCCCCTTTGCTAAACCAGGGGTGAGTGTGGCCAGTGTGTGACACATTGGGCTGCGAGTTTGACACCCTTGTCATAGATCATAGCCCACCAGGCCCTACTGCCCAAACTCAAAAGGAAAAAACCACACCTATATATGGATTATATGCTAGTAATTTTGGAAACTAATCTCATGTTTCTTGCACTTCAAATTCTGGCCAGGTGGTTTGGGTCTGGAATAAAATTTTAGTTTCACTGCTTTTACTCTGCTTTATTATTTACAAATTATTGGGCCAGGGGAAGTAAAGTGTTGTTGGTTGTTAGATATGGTGTTCATCATAGTGTTTCTTTTTTTCTTGCTAATAGTCCCATGGATATACCAGAGTACAGTAAGAACTGCTAAGTTTAAGGAACTAGTATTAAGAAGGGGAGTCAATAAGAGGTGGGTTGCTCATGGTTAGCCCAGTTTGGCCAAACCAGTAGTGGCGGTGGGGGGAGGCTCCTCCTACCTGCCTGGATGCTTCTCCACAGAAGTGTTGTGCATGTGAGCGCGAGCACAAGCAAACTGATAGTAAACTGGTTAACAACCCACTGCTGGAGTCAATATATTGCAGTGCTAAGATGTTGAAACAGGTTTGGGTAAACAGGTTTACATCCACCTTAAGTCACAAAAATCCATTGCATGACCCTAGTCCAATGACTTTCTCTCATTCAGGTTACCTCAGGACAGGGATAAAATGGAGAGGAATCCTTTCATAAGCTGATCCCAAAGCTCGAAAGAAAGATGATACATACATATATAAATAAATATACCCGAGTGTGCTAAAACAAATGCACACTTTTCACTTCAGAAATATTTATTGTACAGTAATGGACAAGTATGTGTGAAATATTAGAGCACAGTTTTGTCTGTATGGAGAAATGATTTTCCATTTTCAAAAATAAACTTTTTGAGAATTATTAGCTTTTATGTGGACATCTATTTTCCTGTAGTATTCCCATTCCTTTTAATTGATATATTTCAATTTGGTCAACACTGTTCTTTTCTTGCTATCACGTACTTTCTTCCTCTCTTTCCCAGTTTGAAATCTGAGAAAAATTAGTCGATTTTATCAATTTTGGAAATTCATTATTTTTATTAGTTTGGAAACATGAATTTCCCCTTCTGTTCTGTGGATCTTTTAAATACATATTCTAGAATAAAAAGACATTCTAAAAGCCCAAACTTTTTCTCCTTATTCAGTTCATGGCTTCTTTAAAGAGAGGTGAACTTTTTCATTTTTTGGGAAGTGTCAGAATTTCTCTTTAAAGTGCTATTGGAAAAGGAATGCAAACTTATCTTGTGAAGATACCTATCTTGCTTACAATTAATGTCTTTTTTACAGGATTATGCTTTTGATATCCAAGCCACTATGCAGTGTTTGATGAGTGTATTTATTTTGAGGTGTAGGAGTTTGATATATTGGATGAAAAAAATACCTCAATTTTTCTTAAGAATGGTAATTTTATATTTATTTTGTATTCACTTCTATTTTGCCTTTCTATGAAAGAACTGATTGAGTACAATTAAATATAGTATAGGATAATGTATTAAATCATATTGAATGCACTTCTGAAATGTGTATGTCACGAGGTTAAATTATTTAGCAAGAAACTTAATTCAGGGAACTTAAAAAGTAGTACATATATTCCTCATTTAGCAACTGCCTTGTTCATCACAGTTATGACTGTGGTGAAAAAGTAACTTTATGACCAATCTGCATTTGCAACTTTTGCAGGTCTGTAAAGCAAAGGAATGCTGAAGTAAGATCATAAGTTGCTTTGGATAGCAAAAGGGGCGGCATCATAAATTTAATAAATAAACACTGTTTCACTGTTTCACTTATCAATTATTTTATGACTTAGTTGTTAGTCCCAATTATGGTAGCTAAATGAGAGCTACCTCTAGTTTCCCTCCACTTCTCCCATAGTTTTATTTACAGTCACCATTTAACATTTTATTCAGGCAACATAAAAAGATTATGGCTTTGTGGATGGCTAGTTCTAAAAATGTTGAAGGATCCACAGTGGGCTTTTCTAAAAATGGCCCAACTTCTCATGTCTCAAAAATGCAAGAAAAAATTGGGAATTATGACTTTTATATTGTAAAAAAATCAAAACAGGCGTAGTAATATCTGAAAATATCTGAAAATAAGATCTTAAAGGTCTTAATATCTAGATACTCTTTATTTCATAAGTATCAGGAATGTTTTTCTGTTAGAGGCTGCAGTGGCTATAAAACTCACTAATAAATATAGGAATACAAATAGAAAATGCAAGATGTGTATTTTAGAAATAAGGGTTTTCTGTGGCTGAATCTTTTTGCAGATAATAAAACTGCCAGATTACACATAGGTTTTATTGTGTGAATTCTAAACTGTCAAGGTTGTTGGCTGAGTGTGTTGTTAATGTTTGTTATCCTGTAGTCAAGCTTAAGGTTATTTTCAGAACCTAGCCTGAACCATTGTTCTTATAAGGTTTAGGATTAATCCACTCACAGTAATTAAATAGCAATAGTTTATCTGCTAAAAGTCTTGGAATGTATTCATTCATTCTACCCAGTAACTAGAAGAACTGGTATATTACAATATCGAATTCAGCTTCAGAGACACGAAGTAGATTTCAAGCAATAAATTGGGTTTTATACATTTATGTTAATAGCATCATTACAATTTAATGGCAGTTATAGCATAAAGTGATCCAGATATCTAAATAATACTTTCTATTGCTTTGTCCTGTTTGGGATTTAAATGCTGCACCTTAAAATCCATCAAGTAAAATTTGCTCATGAAAGACATGTTCATGACACTTTGCTAATTAGACTGGGAGTTAAAGGCTGCTTAAATTAATTCCTTCCTGAAAATCTGATCTATATGTACTTTGAAGGGCTGGCAAGGCAATGCTGAAGAAGGGAAAATTGCCTAGATATAAATAGGAGGTTATTTTGCAATCAAACCCTAACTATTCTGCATTAATCTACATTATGTTTTCTTTTCTTTTTTTAAATAAATGAGATGACTTATCTGATCACCAAACAAAATTAAAATAGTTAAGTCCAGATGAGAACTTTTGATCCACAAGTTCTCATCAGTCCCAGTCAGTCTGACCAAGGGTCAGCAGTGATGAAAATTAACATTTGGGGGGGGGGGGGAGGGGAGGAAATATATGTTCGTCTATTCTTCCTTAAATAAGTTTTGTCCTTATATTCAGCTTTTGAAGTTTTAGGAAAGGATTTTACAACTTAAATCTTACCATTTCCCCCCCATATAGCAAATTCTGAATTTGAAGTTTCTGTGTCTGCAAGAAATATCCGAAGGTTACTGAGTTTCCAGCGGTACTTGAGATCTTCCCGTTTCTTCCGTGGTATTACTCTTCCAAATTCTTCAAACATTTTAGATGACGATTACAATGGACAAGCTAAGGTTTGTTTTTGCAACTATCTTGTAACATTGCTCTAAAAGAAATAGTAATTGTTATTAAGGTATGCAAGTAAATACATAATTTTTATTAACAGTTGACTATGTGCCTGTTCCAGATTTATAGAAATGAAATTTCCGTTTATCTTCTCCCTGTGCAATTTGCTAGTTTTCATCAATTTATATAATATACATTGTAATTTTTAAAAAAATCTATAATTAAAAAACAAGTAACCATAAACACTTACGGTTAGTGCTGATTTTTAAAACACTGAAAGTCAGCACTAACAAGAAGTCAGTGTAATAAAATATGCATAATGCATAAACTTAGGAGAAGGTGTCCAGAAAATCATAAATATTTTCCTGAAACCCACCAAGGATCACTAGTCTGATTGCTGTCAGGCTATTCCAAAGCACGACCACTGCAATGGAAGCATCAACGTCCTCTTCTAGCTGTGCCTAGAAAAGTATCCACATAGAAATAGATCTAACTAGATGGCACATGGAAAGCAGTGGGCAAAAGCTTTGTCCCTAGTAAGGTTTAGATGAGTCTGCTTTGTTTTAGAAATAGTTGATCATTTTAATATTGGTCTACTTAGGTTAAAAAGAAAGATATTTTGCTTCTGTGAAAGAAAGTTGTTAGTGTAAGAAGGCAATTGCAACCCTGCTAATCCATTAGAGAAGAATATGATTCGTTCTAGAACTTCTCAAGTCAAAACAATGAGACCAGGTATATTGTTGCTTTTCTGACTACTATTCCTTTCAGGATCTGTATAGATGTATAACATTGCAGTAAGAATTATTCAGATATATAGCATTTGGAAAGAAGTGGTTTTTATTTCCAAATAAAATGTTGTTTTCTTTTGCTTTTCAGTGTATGCTAGAAAAAGTTGGGAACTGGAATTTTGATATCTTCCTTTTTGACAGGCTAACAAACGGTAAGATTCCATTTGTTATTTTGAAGATACTACTTTAAAAACTGAGCAATTACTCATTTAGATTGTTAGGCTACCAAAATAAATTGACTAATACTCTTACTATTTTCAGACATGAAATCTGGTAGCCTGGTAATTAGTTATATATTGGGCTTATAGAATTGAAAATAAGTTTTCTCTTTAAACTTACCATATTTTTCAGAGTATAAAATGCACCAGAATATAAGATGCACCAAGACTTTGAAGAGGCAAATTAAAAAAATTTTTTTTGCACTCTGCAGACCTCCCAAAAATGACTTATTTTTTGCGAAAAGGGGCCCGTTTTGTGTAAAAAAAAGGGCATATATAGCCTTTAGGAAGCTTATAGAGTGCTCCAGGGGACTGGGGAAATGGCCCATTTTTAACTCATTTTTGCCCTCCCCAATCTCCAGGAGCACACTGGAAGCCTCCTAAAGGCTATGCATGGCCATTTTTGTAAAGGGGGTGGGGTTTCAGGAGGTCACAAATGCTGTATTCAGTGTATAAGACACACCCAGATTTTAACCCTCTTTTTTTAGGGAAAAAAGTGCATCTTATACTCCGAAAAAGATGGTATGTTGGCATTTCTCAGTTCACATGCAATGTTGATAAGGGAGTGTGGACACATGATTGTTTCCATGTCCTTGTGTGGGACAGGCTGTTGAAAAGGTGTTCATATGCATAATGGGAAAATGCTAAGGGAGTTTAAAAGCATATTCAGTTTAACATTTATAAAACAATTTAATAGTCTATTAAATTAAAGGGAGTGTGTTCATAGCTCCAGTTATGCTTTAACCTAATAAGCACAGGAATATCTCTGTAGGGATTTTATGGTAAGAAGTCTGGCTCAAGAGACTTGAAACAGCTAGTTCCTTCGCTTTTTAAAATTCTGATCCCATGTAGATGGGATGATCTACATGAGATACAAAATACAAAATGAGATACAGAGATACAACAGTGGGCGGTAGGTATAAAAAGGTTGACTACCCCTGCACTAGATGATATGAAAGCACTAAAATAGAGTCTTAATTAAAACATTGAGAACTATATTCTAGTTACAGATACAAAGAAGAAATATGTGTGTTACTTATAATAGAATTATTTAAACAGGTTTGTCTACTTCCTATTAAACATGGTTTCTTTGTGTATGTGTTTTTTTAGGAAACAGTTTGGTCACATTAACCTTTCACCTGTTTAATCTTCATGGACTTATAGAATACTTCCAACTAGATACAATGAAACTGCGCAGATTTTTAGGTAAAAACTTGCTAAGTTCCAACATTCCCATTAAATCTTTTCTTTAAATGCATTTCACTAATTTGCGGCAATTCTTTTTAATAAAATGAGAAAAATATCTATATTGTGGATTGATAACTCTTCATGAATATTGTTGAGAAAAGAAAAAAACCCTATGAAATTAGGGACACTAAACAAAAAAATGAGATGATTGTGTAATCCTGGATATTTCTATATAGTGATTTCCTAGTTGTGTCGCAATATAGTTGGCAGATTTTACAGGTAAACTCATCCTATGAAGATTTAAAAAATGATATTTTTTTAAAAAAAAAGTAGTTTGCAAAATATTAATGAGGAATTGGAAGACCATGTCTTTGGTGGTTGCTAATAACACTGGCGAGTACCTAGATTACCTCTCTTCTGCCTTAACTGCAGAGCAATTCAAATAACTGCAGGTATATTAAGGGTAGGTGACCGGCATTTTCCAGTACTGTAATACTGAAGTTGAAGTGATTAGAAAAACAGTAACACCCACAATTGAAGAAATTCTGGATGTTTTGCAGCAGTTGTGATACATAGTACAAAATGAAACACACTGCTAGAAAGCCTTTGTGCTAATGTTGCACTTAAACCTGCATATATTGTATTACTGGCATTCTCTGGTAAATTAGTCACTGAAAAATGCAGGATTATACAAGTCAAATAAATTAGGTAATTTATTAAGGCAAAAACTTCCTTGAAGTAGATACTGTACTTAGTGACTACATCAAAGATTTGCAGCAATATGGAAACAGCTGTTTTTTTAACTGCCTTCTGGGATATAGCTTGTCTTTTGGAATACATTGAGATTTCCTGATAATCTACTGTCTGAAGATTTAACCATGGCTCACTGTGCTTGGTTTTGGTTAGATGCCAAGTATAACAAAACAATACATTCTTGATTATAACAAGTTAATAATCTGTTTTGGGCATTTATTGTCCGTGTGCATCCCCTGAATGTGAAATTATTTTCCTCTAACCCCCCTCCAATGAAATGTTCTGTGATTCATAACTTGCTGTAAGGAGAAAAAACTGCTTGCTTTTATGGGGATAAAGTCAATGGATCAGCATTTCTAATAATCAGTATTCATTTTATCTTAGATATTATCATTTTAGATTGATATTGGCAATGCTTTTATAAATTTTCAGCTGTTCAATTTTACTTGGACAGTATTGGAGTTTTTCATGTTTATGTCTACAATAGTCAATAGCTAATGAGATTTAAAAATGTTTCCATATTTGTTACAGGCTTAGAAACATTAATATGCGAGGCAATTTCCTGATTCTTTTCTAATTTGAATTTTTTAAATGAATAGAAATCTTATTTTCTAGAGATGACAAGCATGTTTAGAAATCTCTGAATGTTTTAAAGGTTGCCTTCATTTGAATTTTTCTGCTAAACCATTGTTGAAGTTTATCACATTTTATATTATATTTATTGTCATTTTAATTGATATGAATCAAGAATGGAAGGGAATATTTTGGGGTTATGTCTTTCTCCTTTTCCTCCACACATTAATACTTACTTTCATTTGTAGTAATGGTTCAAGAAGATTATCACAGCCACAACCCATACCACAATGCAGTTCATGCTGCTGATGTGACTCAGGCCATGCACTGTTATTTAAATGAACCCAAGGTAAAAGAAAAAACAGTCCTCTCATTAATTATTTTCATGTATTAATAACAAAATTGCTATTACAAAAGAAATGGATGACTAGTTGCATTAGTGACATTAAACGAAGATAATATAGACTTTAACTGGTTTTTTTTTGAAGAGCTAGTTTTATGCCATAGATTATTTTTTTATATAATTTGCTACAGATATATTGAGTATACTGGTTGGAGTTTTTGGAGTTTTTTCAGTACAAATAGGGAGGAATCCAAATGGGGAATTGGATTGTATCAATTATGGGAGATTGCATATTTGTAAAGAAAAAACCTAACCAATACTCCTTATTGTTTAAATATTGCTAGCCCTAGAATTTAAAAAAAAAGAATTCTGTGGACTAACTAAAATGCAATCAAAGTGAGAAAAAACTTGATGCCATAGTTAAACTGTTGGAAATAGTAGCCACATTCTTGTGAAGTATCAGTAATAGATATTTCTGTGGTCATAATTTATATATTACAGCTTTTCCAATCTCTAACTCCATGGGATATTCTGCTCAGTTTAATTGCAGCTGCCACTCATGATTTGGATCATCCAGGTGTTAATCAGCCTTTTCTTATTAAAACAAACCATTATTTAGCAACTTTATACAAGGTAAGTAGAAGATAAAGACCTGTGTTTTAATGGGATCTGACTAGCAGTGATTGATCAGGAAAAGAATCTTGATGTTATAGTTCACAGCTTGAGGAAAATGTCAAATCAGCAGGCAGTTGCTATTTTAAAAAAAGACAGTCCCTATTTGGAATTATTAGGAAGGGAGCTGAAGATAGAACTGTGGATGTAATGCTACCCTTAGAAATTACATTGAGGTTGCACTTGTTTTGTATAATTTTGATTATTGCATCTTATGAGGCAATGCATTGTATAATTTTAATCACTGCATCTTAAGAAAAAATGCAAAAAAGAGCAACCAAAATAATTAATAAGAGTCACGGTGGCACACGGTGGTTAGAGTACAGTACCTGCTGACTGCTGGTTGCCTAAAATTTGGCAGTTCATATCTCACCAGGTTCAAGGTTGACTTAGCCTTCATCCTTCTGAGGTGAGTAAAATGAGGACCCAAAATGTTGGGGGCAATATGCTGACTCTGTAAACCGCTTAGAGAGTGCTGTAAAGCAGTATATAAGTCTAAGTGCTAATGTTAGAGTAGCACAATGCAAGCAAAAATTACAGCAATGGGGCCATTCGGCGTGGAATATAAAAATTAAGGGGCGATACGATAAAAATTATATAAAATCATCATGGCATAGTTAACATGAAGAGAAAGAACATTTTCTCATTCAATGTTAGAAGCCCAGACCATCTACTGAAACCAAATACAGGGACATTGGAATGACAGAAGGAGTTTATAACATCTATTTTTAAAACCAGCCCATTTTGATAGTTTTAAAAGGAGCCTGGACAGATTTATGGAGAAACAATATTGTCAGTAGCTGTTAATATTGATGAATGTTTATTACTCTTGAATCAAGAGGAGCATGTGTTACATACTGTTAATGGGGACAGGAGACGAGGTGTGTTTGCATACAGTCCATGGTTGATACAGAATGCTAAAGTGGATCAACTTATGAGCTGATCTAATAACCTTTTTTTATATTCTGTTCAAAAGAGTTAAAGCATTTAATAAAGTGTGTAAGGAATACATGATACACCTTTTTTTTAAAGAAGTGATTATTTCCGTGGAATTTTTTTAAAAATCCAAGTACAAAAAATAGTGCCTAAAAGTTCTAGCACAAGGTGATAGTAGCAGATATGTAAGCATCTGGATACTTTAAAAAAATCACTACTTAAATAAAATAGTCTTCATTATTATTCAAAAGTGGGCAGAGAAGATGTTTTGGTAATCCTAAAGATCTCGCATCTGAACATTTGCCTGCCTTTTCAGCCGTTAGCAAAACCCAGGAAAGCTTGTTTACATTGGAATAAAGCATGCTCTCGTTCTTATCTGGCCTATGGGGGAAATGCTATTCTTCAAGTTAAAAATCTGCTGAATCTGAGTAACTGGCGAAGCCAATAAAGAGAAGTCAGGAAAGAAATGTGTGGTTGATAAAAATGGCTGATTTATCCTAGAAAATTAATACGATTGTGTTCCCTTCTTTAAAAATCAGTATAATATGTTGCTTGTTATATGTAGCTCAGGATTCAAAGAATGCATAATACCAATAATCTTTTATTTAATTTCAGAATACCTCAGTATTAGAAAATCACCACTGGCGATCTGCAGTGGGGTTATTGAGAGAGTCTGGATTATTTGCACATATGTCACTAGAAAGCAGGTATTTATCAGATTTGCAAAAACCCATAATTTTTACAAAATGGAGAATACATTACAGAATAAATGATTTAAAATGGATAAAATAATAATAAAAGGTAGTTGTACTTTTCTAAAATGCATTATAATTCCAAATGCAATTTTACATTTCCATAAATAAAGCTAAATGAAGGTGGCTCATTCAGAGGGTGTTCAAATTTGCATTGAACTAATGGTACTTAGGACTGATTTCTGAAAGGTTCCAGCTGTGACAACATCCTTCTAGTCACATGATTACAATCCAGCTGTTTAGCAACTCATTTGCAAGTACAGTGTCCCGTGATCATGTGACTGCCATTGTGACTTTCAGTGATTGCTTTATACAAGCAGAGTCAATGGAGAAATTGGCATAAAGTCACAAATGCTTCACATCATGTGGGATGTGCTTGACAGTGTCAACTGAAAATGCTGGAACTACTGTTGCTAAATGGTGTGATCATGTGATGTTACGCTTGAAACAACAATTCCAGTCCCAATTGTTGTTGTTAATAGAAGACTGTCTGTAAGCCCTCAAGCCCTCGTCACTTCCCGCCTAGATTACTGTAACACTCTCTACATGGTGCTCCCCTTGAGGTGCACCCAGAGGCTCCAGCTAGTGCAGAATGCAGCCGCGCGGGGGATTTTGGGAGTTTCACGATACTCCCACGTAACACCTCTCCTGCGCGAGCTGCACTGGCTGCCTGTGGCCTTCCGGGTGCGCTTCAAGGTGTTAGTAACCATCTTCAAAGCGCTCCATGGCACGGGACCTGGCTACCTGCGTAACCGCCTCCTACCACATACCTCCCTTCGACCTGTCCGCTCCCACAGGGAGGGCCTTCTCAGGGTGCCGCCCGCCGATCAATGCCGGCTGGCGACCCCCAGGGGGAGAGCCTTCTCTGTGGGGGGTCCAGCCCTCTGGAATGACCTGCCCCCCGATCTCTGCACCACCACAGACCTATGCCTCTTCCGCCGGGGGCTTAAAACGCATCTTTTTCATCTGGCTGGCCTGGCATAGATTTAATTGATTTAATTTTAATGTGACCTTTTAAACAGTTTTAATGATTTTTAGCACAGATCCATCAAATTTAATCGTATTTTATCTTGTTGTTTGTATATTATTGTGTTTTTACCTCTTCTGTGTACCACCCTGAGTCCCACCAGGGAGATAGGGCGGTATAGAAATGTGATAAATAAATAAATAAATAAGAAAAATAAATGATCAATAATTTTTGATTCATGGTGCTTTCATTTATACTACTATCATTTTTAATGATGTAGAAAGTTATAAACTAGATATCTAGATAATTTGGATTCTTTCCTAAACAGCATTGCTAATCCCAATCATCTGGGAGGCACCTATAGATAGACAGAACTTGATTGAATACAATCAGTAAAAATGAACAACACAAAACTGTCTCCCAATAAAAAGAATTATTAGCGATCAGAGTTTACATGTAATGCAGCAAAATCTTCCTACTTTAGAGAAATAAATTTACCTTGATTATTTAACAAATAGTACAGATAAAGCTGCAAGAGTGCCCTGGAAATTTAAATAAAAGAGGGGTAATCAAGTGGTGGCATATATTCCTGTAGAACAGGCAATGTAGAAGAACCTGGGCTGTGGTTTCTGTGGCACACATCACACTGGCAGTATCTGGGTTCCTATATTTTTCTTCAGGGATAGTGTGTGTGTGGAGTGAGGGAGGGTTGGAATGCACCTAAGGATCTGAGTTACATTTTTGAGTTACTAAATTTAATTTAAACTCCATGTTTTCCAAACATTGCAAATTTATAATCAGTGTTGAGCTGACTATTGTGTAATGATTCATGTTTGCATTTACTTACTAATTATTGCTTTGGATTTTTCCTATTATCTCCAATTTCAGGCAGCTGATGGAAAGCCAAATAGGGGCATTGATTCTCGCCACTGATATTAGCCGTCAGAATGAATATCTATCCCTGTTTCGTACCCATTTGGACAAAGAAGACTTATGCTTATTAGAGGAAGATCATCGGCGTCTTGTTCTTCAGGTAATTTGCATGAATCTTAGGTGGAAAATAAATTTTGGTAAACAGTATTCTTGTAATATATAGTTTGAAAAAGTCCTGATTTTTTACTCACAGTTTTGATAAAAATACAGTTTGCTGAGGCTGTTCCTAATGTAAATATAATACAACAGTATATGTTTTCCTATTCTGGCAGGACCATTTTATAGAAACTGAAATCATTAGGCACATATCAGCAAGAATCTTTATTTTTCAAAACAAAAAATGTCACAATAAGATTTTTTAAAAAAAGGCTTTAACCTTTAACATTTTTAAAATAAAATATTATAGGAACAAACCAATGTCTTTTCAGTTTTAATGATTTAGCTTAGGTTCAGCTGGGAAGCAGTTACCGTATTTGCCGGCGTATAAGACGACTGGGCGTATAAGACGACCCCCCATCATTTCCACTCAAAATATAGAGTTTGTTATATACTCCCCGTATAAGACTACCCCCTCTTCTGCACACCTTCCACACACCAAATAAAACGTTTGACTGCTGGACAAATATCAACAATACAATGACTGAAATTTGTTTCAATCCGTCCCTCATCACCCAATACTTCAAACTCCCGGCAAATTAATCTCTCCACAGGCTACATCACCCTGATTCTACCGATTTCTTGGGGAAAAGGTGCAGAGCAGGCAGAGAAACGGTGAGGAGGGGGGTGGGTGGAAAAGAGCGATCCAAGGCCACATAGGAAAAGCCCCTGCCACCAGCTTCCCGGGAAAGCAACTCACCCACCCTTCCTCCTTTCCCTCCCCCCCTCTTCCACCATATTACCAGGGTTTGGCAAGGGGTGAGGCGGAGAGGGGAGCAGCAGCAGCAGAGGCACCTGCTTGGGCACGACAGCGACAAGATCGCTTGCCTGCTTACTGTCCAGCTCCCACGCTGCTGGTGCCGGGCGGGGGGGGGAGGAGGGATGCTTCCCCGTTCCCCTTGGCAACCAGGCCCTCCACTTCTGGATTCCCTTCCTTTCCTTTCCATTCCTCTCCATTCCTCTCCATTCCTTTCCTTTCCTTCCTTCCATTGCCTCCTTCCCCCTCCCTCCCTTCTTTCCTTCCTTCCCTCTTACCCTCCATCCCTCTTTCTTTTTCTTTCTTTCTCCTTCTCTGTTTCTCTCTCTCTCTCTCCTCCCCCCCCACCCATCTGTCACTCTGTGTGTGTGTGTGTGTGTGTGTGTGTGTGTCTGGGTGTGTGTCTGTTTCCCCCTCTCTCTCTTTCTGTCTCTCTAAGTCTGCCATTCTCTCCCTCCCTCCACCCGGGGAAGCAGCATGTCAGTTGCGGAGGTTATCCCGCAGCGAGCGGACAGAAGACCCAAGCTGCGGCTAGTGCAGGCGAGGAGGAGGGGCCAGCATGTCGACTGGGAAGGTTATCCCGCAGCGGGCGGGCGGGCGAAGGACCCAAGCTGCGTGCTGCCGAAGCCGTCCGGGGCTGGGCGTGCGGCGCCCGGATGGCTTTGGCAGCACGCAGCTTGGGTCCTTCGCCCGCCCGCTGCGGGATAACCTCCCCAGTCGAGATGCTGGCCCCTCCAGGAAGCCCCAGAAGGTGCAGGGCGCTGAGGTGGCCGTCGGAAGGAGGCGTCCTTTCCATTCCTCTCCATTCCTTTCCTTTCCTTCCTTCCATTGCCTCCCTCCCCCTCCCTCCCTTCTTTCCTTCCTTCCCTCTTACCCTCCATCCCTCTTTCTTTTTCTTTCTTTCTTTCCTTCCTTCCTTCTTTCACTGCTCCCTTCCTCCTCCCTCCCCCTTCTTTCTTTCACTCCCTCCCTCCCACCCTCCATTCAACTTTTTTCCTATTTTTCTTTCTTTCTCCTTCTCTGTTTCTCTCTCTCTCTCTCCTCCCCCCCCCCACCCATCTGTCACTCTGTGTGTGTGTGTGTGTGTGTCTGGGTGTGTGTCTGTTTCCCCCCCTCTCTCTTTCTGTCTCTCTAAGTCTGCCTCCCTCCCTCCACCCGGGGAAGCAGCATGTCAGTTGCGGAGGTTATCCCGCAGCGAGCGGACAGAAGACCCAAGCTGCGGCTAGTGCAGGCGAGGAGGAGGGGCCAGCATGTCGACTGGGAAGGTTATCCCGCCCGCCCGCTGCCGGCACCGGAGTCTCTGCGCGGCTGTGGAGGGTTTCCTCCTTTCCCCTCTCTCTTCTCCCTCTGTGTGTCTGTAGAAAGACGGGGGGGGGAGGGAATCAGAGTCTAACAGACACACAGAGGGGGAAGAGACAGAGAGGGAAAGAGGAAACCCTCCACAGCCGCGCGGAGACTTGCCGCTTTTCCATGCATGCCTATCTTTTGCACGTCAACCAGTCGGGGCATCTGAGGTCCATACTCAACTGGAGGGCGCCGCGTTGGGGAAGCGCCCCCCCCCAGCCCCGGAGCTTCCCCCTCCCTTCTTTCCCTCGCCTCCTTCCGAGCCAAGGATATCTATTCTCCATGGTGCCGCCGTTCCCTTCTCCGCATGGCCCGAGTGCCTGTTCCTTACTGCGATGATCTCAGCAGCTGCCAGCGCGCCGCCCGGCTCGCCCGCTCACGGCTCTTGCCCACTCTCCGCCTCGAAAGCCGGGAGGGAAGCCGGGAGGGAAGCGGCATGGAAAAGCGCTTTTCACCGCGGCTTTTCTTGCCCGCTCTCCGCCTCGAAAGCCGGGAGGGAAGCCGGGAGGGAAGCGGCATGGAAAAGCGCTTTTCCCCGCGGCTTTTCTTGCCCGCTCTCCACCTCGAAAGCCGGGAGGGAAGCTTTTCCCCGCGGGCAAGAAAAGCCGTGGGGAAAAGCGCTTTTCCATGCCGTGGAAGGGGGTCGCTTCCCTCGCGGCTTTCGAGGCGGAGAGCGGGCAAGAAAAGCCGTGGGGAAAAGCGCTTTTCCATGCCGCTTCCCTCCCGGCTTCCGAGGCGGAGAGCGGGCAAGAAAAGCCGCGGGGAAAAGCGCTTTTCCATGCCGCTTCCCTCCCGGCTTCCCTCCCGGCTTCCCTCGCGGCTTCCGAGGCGGAGAGCGGGCAAGAAAAGCCGTGGGGAAAAGCGCTTTTCCATGCCGCTTCCCTCCCGGCTTCCCTCCCGGCTTCCCTCGCGGCTTCCGAGGCGGAGAGCGGGCAAGAAAAGCGCTTTTCCATGCCGCTTCCCTCCCGGCTTCCCGCCCGGCTTCCCTCGCGGCTTCCGAGGCGGAGAGCGGGCAAGAAAAGCCGCGGGGAAAAGCGCTTTTCCATGCCGCTTCCCTCCCGGTTTCCGAGGCGGAGAGCGGGCAAGAAAAGCCGCGGGGAAAAGCGCTTTTCCATGCCGCTTCCCTCCCGGCTTCCCTCCCGGCTTCCCTCGCGGCTTTCGAGGCGAAGAGCGGGCAAGAAAAGCCGCGGGGAAAAGCGCTTTTCCATGCCGCTTCCCTCCCGGCTTCCCTCCCGGCTTTCGAGGCGGAGAGCGGGCAAGAAAAGCCGCGGGGAAAAGCGCTTTTCCATGCCGCTTCCCTCCCGGCTTCCCTCCCGGCTTTCGAGGTGGAGAGCGGGCAAGAGCCGTGAGCGGGCGAGCCGGGCGGCGCGCTGGCAGCTGCTGAGATCATCGCAGTAAGGAACAGGCACTCGGGCCATGCGGAGAAGGGAACGGCGGCACCATGGAGAATAGATATCCTTGACTCGGAAGGAGGCGAGGGAAAGAAGGGAGGGGGAAGCCCCGGGGCTGGGGGGGGGCGCTTCCCCAACGCGGCACCCTCCAGTTGAGTATGGACCTCAGATGCCCCGACTGGTTGACATGCAAAAGATAGGCATGCATGGAAAAGCGGCAAGTCTCCGCGGGGCTCTGGACGGCATCCAGGGAGACGAGGAACGTGAAGGGGACCTCGCGGATGACCCGGCGTATAAGACGACCCCCCCATTTGGAGGCATGTTTTTCGGGGCCAAAAAGTCGTCTTATACGCCGGCTAATACGGTATATAGTATCAGAGATCATGCCACAATTCCACAATTCCAGCCCCCAGGAGCTGTTTGGAAGCCTCTATAAGGCTGGGGGGGAAGGGGGGAGGCAAAAAGGCCCATTTTTTGCTCATTTCTGCCCTCCCCAGCCCTCAGGAGCTCTCTGAAAGCCTCCATAAGGCTATGCAAGGCCATTTTGGTGAAGGGGTGGGGCTTCAGGAGGCAAAACCCCCCGCTGTATTCGGTGTATAAGATGCACCCAGATTTTCAGCCTCTTTTTAGAGGAAAAAAGGTGCGTTTTATACTCTGAAAAATACAGTAAATTCAAACTGTTAAATTGAGTGTTATACTTTACTTTGTCATTGTACGTATATACACAGTTTACATATACAATGAAATTCACATAGCACTCAGAGACCAGGCCCAACACACATAACAATCCCCAAACACCCCCCACCCCCCACCCCAAAAAATTTCCCCACCCCTAAACCACCCAAGCATTCACACAACAGACCAATAGTGCTGTCCAATATGTACACCTCATTTAACTCTATCTATGTAGCTTATTGCTCTAATTACTCATTATCATTTACTTTATCTTTTACTGTTATCTTGATTTTAGGATATTACATGGTAACTGTAGATTTAAGGCAAACTAGAACTAAATAATGTGTTTGTTTGCTAGATGGCATTGAAATGTGCTGATATTTGTAATCCCTGTCGGACCTGGGAGCTAAGCAAACAGTGGAGTGAAAAAGTAACTGAAGAATTTTTTAATCAAGGCAAGTAATGAGAAGTGAAGAATTATTACCATAGATTGTGAAACACTGATGGCTGTGGTGATTGCAAAGCAACCTAAGCTGTTTGCAAGAGTTTCTATGGAGTTGGAATGGTTTCATTAAATTACTGTGGCTGGGATAATAATTTTTTTTTTTTTCTAGATCTATTTTTTTATTTATTGTTTGGTTATCTCCCATCAGGTCTTTTTCAATCCTAGTGACCATACGTATAGATTTTCCAATCTGTTCTTTCAAGTCTCCCAATGATGCACTCATTGTCATTGTAACTGACAACATCCACCTTGCTGCTAGTCATTTTATTCTATAGCTGGATCTTCCATATTGTGTCCAAAGGAGGATAATTGTTCTTCAAGTCAGAACTGTGGGTTAATTTGTTTGATGATGCATTGATTTCTTTTCATGGCTGTCTATGATATTCTCAGGAGTTTTCTTCAACACCTAAGTTCAAAGATGTCAATATTCTTTCTATCCTGTTATTTTTAAAATGCCAACTTTTGCTTCCATGGCATGTCATAGGGAATATCATGACTTGCATGATTCTGATCGTTATAGAGAGACTTCGTGGCATTTGAATTTCTTTTCGAAGGCTGATGCTATCCCTATTTCAATATCTTTATTCTCAGTTCTAAAGCTGAGCTAGCTGTTACCATTAGTTTGGTATTCTTTATATTTAATTTCAGTCCAATTTTTTCACTGTCTTCATTTAGCTTTAACATCGAGGCTTGCAAATCCCTTGCATTTTGGGGTATTAGGTTAATGCCATCAGTATAATGTAGGTTACATCATGACGCTTTTATTTGATCTGTCCTGCATAATTATGAAAACCATTAATCATTAGTTCAGTTTTTCTATTTTATGCAAAAAGTCTATAAGGGTTATTCACTCAGCAATAAACATTGTATCTTCTCTCTGAAGAAAAAGTTAGTTTGGCTATCTCGGCAAGTTCCATGTTCACCAATTATTCTTAGTTGTGGACAATGCGAAATTGCACATAAAATAATCTCACTGCACTTACCATATGCAAAAATAGACTCTGATGATTATTTTGCAGTTGTTTGTCCGTCATCCCCAACAGACAGACATATGGACTCAATATTATATTAATCTCTTGGAAATTGTTTCTTTCTTTAGATATTTCTTTGTTTTCTTCAGAAGTCATTCCTTTTATTAAAGTTGGAATAATATTGATGAAATGCTTTTCGTATTAGTTATATTCACTTACTCAGTATCTCCCTCATGTAATTTCAAAATCATTTTCTTCTCTTTTTCTTTTCGTAATTTATATGCCTGGTTTCCCTAGTTTGTTTGCAAATATACCATATTTTTCCTTTACATAGTTCATTTTTATTTCAATTCCTCTTATGTACTATAGATGATTGTCATTGTAAAAGCTTAATTTGTTGAGTAAAACTAATCTTTTCTGGAAATTTCTTCATTTCTTCTGTTTATCTCATCCAAAATTGCTTGTGTTTTGACTCCTTTTGAATTTACTATTATGTTCCCTAAAATAACCTCTAATAAAATATTTATTTGGGTCCCAAACCATTCTTAAATTAGTACCCTTATTGAAATTATTTACATCTGACCACCATTGTTTCTTTCTGTGGCACATTTCATTTATAGGTAGTCCTCAACTTAGGACCATTTGTTTAATGACAATTTGAATTAATGATAGCCTCTGAAAAGATAGAAATTCAGTCCCTGTTGTAGTTGTAAGTTGGTTATCTATAGTCTCCATCTAAAAGAACTAGATTTCATTTTATAAGCAAACCCCACAGGATTATGATTCAAAGGTTTTTTTTTAGTAGTATCTCTACTTTAGAAAAGTTAGTGGCAAAATCCAAATCATGTCTAGGAACTCATTATTACCTCAAATTTCATGTGGTACTTTCCTTGGAAAATAGTGATTTTTTCCTTTATTCTGTTTGGCTATTAAAATAACCTGTACAGATACGTCATGTATTCCCCCTCTCCCTCCCAAATTATATTAGGTGGCATGAGGTGTTCATGCATATGACTGTAGAGTGTTTTCTATTTTCATGGGAAATGTTTTCTTTTTTTAAATAAATTGTAAAAGGTTATTTTAAGAGTGCGCACAGCAATATATGTGTATCCTCCTCCTCTAAACACTCTCTGAGGTAATTTTTGGTAAGAATGGGTCTGGGGTTCCATGGATTTTATCTAACTGATAGGGCTGAATTTATAATAACAATTGTATTATGTGTAGTATACAGGTAGTCTTTGGGTTACAACTACTCATCAATGACTGTTTAAAGTTACAGTGGCACTCTGTGAGGGTACTTATGACTGGTCCTCAAAGCTCCAGCTGTTGCAGTATAATGAAACATTGAGCACTGAACAGCTGGTTTCACTTTCACAGTAGAACTTTGTTTTCTTCACTTCATTCATTGCTTTCAGTTGCTCATTCTGCGCTGTGAGTCCCTAAGTGTCTGCTGCAGATTTTGAAGGTGGGGGCACATATTTTCTGACTTATTGTGGATAATAGATGATTAAAACAATTTTCTGTTATAGGAGACATTGAGAAAAAATACTGCTTAGGTGTGAGTCCACTATGTGATCGACAGACAGAAACAGTTGCAAACATCCAGATTGGTAATTACTGATTTATGTGGAAAATAGTCATAATTTTTATTAATATATAATACGGAGCTAGAAATGAATTGTCTGATTAAATAAAAATGTCTTTGGCCGGTTGCAAACAAGTTTTTTTTCTTTTATTACAGTGTATTTAATGTTGCTTGAATTATGCTCATTGACTTTAAAGTTTCTGTGTTCGTGAAACAGATTTCTTTTATCTATCCCTTATAATTTACCTGAGATACTGTTAAATTGCTTTTTGAAATGAGCTTAAAATTTCAGTCTAATTTTTATTTGATACATATTTATAGTGAAGTTTTAAATTTATAAATGAGAAAACAAGACTTTATAAGTAAGCTCAGCCAAATTTAAACCAGTTTCCTTGTTAATACATTTGTGTTTTGGAAATGAAATATTTTTATTATTTTTTTATCCTAATATTAAATACAAATAGAAATAAATGGATAAAAGGGCAGGAAAGGGAAATGTTTTGGTAGGTTTGCATGCTCCATTCTAAGCTTCATGGTTTAAATTAATCAAAGTATATATTGGTGCCCAACTTCAACATACTGTGATAAACACTAGAGTTATATTTAGATTCCAGCCATAAATTGGAAACTCCTTTCTGGTTATATAGTTCGAGAATGACTGTTATTTGCAATTAATATTTGTCTATCTCAATCTTAAAAACAGACTGTCCACAAAGATATAAGAACTTAATAAAACCCAAAATTATCTATTTCTATAGTGGTCAGTTGGATCTTTGGGGAAGCCCAATGGTAGGGCAGGAATGCCATATCGCCCTCCTGCTCAAGTACTACAGCAGCTTCTACTTGGGATCATGATGCCTTTGATCTTGTGCTAGATGTTTGGGAAGAGCCTCATCAAGGCTCTGCTTTAGTCTAAATATTGGGTGTACCTATTGTTCTCCTGTGAGCTGCTTGGAGAGTCCAACAATGGGTTAATCCTGCCTTTCTGCCCTTCTGGACTGGATTGATTTTCTTTAAAGCCACGCCTCCTTCCGTTTGCTTCCCAGAATTTCAATCCAGTCTGAATGCCCAGGACGCGTTCTGTTGGTTCTCCCTAAGAGATTCAGAACATTTAGTTGGACTCTCCAAGTAGAGTATTTTTTATTTTAAATTATTTTATTTAGGAATTTTTTCTACAGCTAGCAGCTGGTGAAGCTCTGCGACTCACCAGCTGCCGCAGACCCGACGCGACCTGGGTTCGCCCGGGTGCGCGTGGGTCCATTCACCTGGCCCCAGGTGAGGATCGACCTGGGAGCCAAGAGACGTCTCGGTCAGTGGCGAGGAGCCCTGCCGCTGACGTCCCAGATCGCCGGACCGGCCAAGCCTGAGCCCCTCGCAGCGGCAGCTGCAGGCTCTTCATTTTTTCAGGAATCAAACAGGACGGCTTCGCGCCGTCCGTTTGAATCGCGCCCGCCATTTTGGAGGCTGATCGGCCATTGGCGGGCGCCGGAAACCATAGAGAAGCCGGAAGCGGCGTGAAGGGCCGCTCCTCCTCTTCCGGAGGACTGTGTTTTTTCCGACCGGCAAGCGGCAAGGCGCGCCATTTAAAACGCGTGCGGAGCCGCATTTTTAAAGAGGAAGAAAAACTTTTTTCCGTTTGGATTTTTTCATCCATTTTTTCTACAAGATTCCTTTTGGGCCGGCTCCAGGCGAGAAGCGGGGGAAAGATCTCTGTCCGGCCCAGATCCGGCAGACTTTCCTCAGCTCGGTGCAGACCTGCTCCTGCGGAGGCAGCCCTTGAGTCTTGCTTGCAAGCTGATCTGCTGCTCCACCTTGCCATCCTCAAGCCTGCGGATCAGGATACCTGGCTGAAGCCCCTTGTGACCAGCGATCTTCGAGTGGTGAGTTACTGGGGCCCAAAATGTCGGAGAGAGCTCCCCAAGATTCTGAGCAGCCAGGGCCATCCACCAGCAGGGGGCTTGTGAGACAGGCCAGCAGGGCCGCAGCTGAAGCCCTGAGCAAGGCAGGGGGGAAGAGGCAGGACAAGGCCCAAGACAGGGCTGCCTCCAGGCGGCAAAAGGCCCTTGAAAAAGAATTCGAGAAGGCCCAAAGAAGGGCCAACGAAGACCCCATAGAGGATCCAGAGGGGATGGCTCAAGTGGATCCCAGTATCCCAACAGTACCCATCCCCCAGATAGTCAGAGAAGAGGAAGAAGAAGAATTCTCCTCTGATGACTCCCCAGAACCCTCCTTGCTAGGAGATGAGGACCTGTTTCAGGAAGAGAGTTTAGCCTCCTCCAGAAGGATTACCCCCCCACCTGTGCCAGAGAGGCCCCCCAAGAGGCCCAGAGCTGAGGAGTGCCAAGGGACTGTGATATCCTCAGAATTGCAAGCCATCATTAACAGGGCTATCGCCCAGGGCATTGCAGATGGCATTAAGCAAAAGACCAAGCGCCCCAGGGGGCGCAGTAGATCCAGAGCATCTGGAAGCCAAGAAGCTCCAAGATCCCCCTCCCCTCATTCCTCGCTGGACAGCGGGGATTCCACTGTGGAGGATGATCTGCTCCCAGAGCAAGAATTCTCAGGGGATGAGCAAGCTGTCCCAGAGAAGCCCGCCTTCAAGGGTTTATTCCATTGCTCCTCCTTCAAAACCATCTTAACGAAGGCCAAGGTTTCCACCCGCATGACGGTTACCACCCCCACACCCACCACTGAGGTGGAGTCTGAGGATGATGAGGGACTATTTGAGGAGCCAGAGGAGACCCAGGAGATAGTCCCCGTACCAAAGATGTTTCTTAACCTAATTCAGAAACAGTGGGCACAGCCAGGCACAGCTGCCTCGCACAGTAACATTGACAGACAGCTGTACACAGTTGACGCTCCCCTGGAGGACCTACTCAAGCTACCCCCGGTAGATGCCCCAGTGCAGGCTCTCACATCCACGTCAGTGCTACCCCCTGACCTCTTGGAAGGTCTCAAGGCGGAGGACAAGAGGTCGGAGAGGGCATGCCACAAGACCCACATGGCGGCTGCCTGGGCCATCAAGACGGCCACCTCAGCCTCGTTCATGTCCAGAGCCACTCTTAAGTGGCTCCGAAAGCTGTTAGCGAAGGTTCCAGCAGGGGATGCTAGAGCTAGGCAGGAGCTGAGAAAGATAATGGCAGGTGTCTCTTACACCGCCGACGCCACCCTGAGCTCTGCAAAGTTCGCCTCTAGAGCCCTGGCCTCCAATGTAACCTCCAGGAGGCTGCTTTGGCTCCGCCACTGGAACGCGGACATGCGCTCAAAGTGGAAGATCGCTTCCGCTCCCTATAAAGGGGGGAAACTGTTTGGCGAGGTCCTTGACCCGGTGTTGGTGGAAAACAGGGACAAGAAGAAGGTCATGCCTTCGGTCTACAAGAAGGCGGACCACAAGAGGTCGGGTTCCTTTCGAAAGCAGTCCTTTCGGAACACAGAACCTTCCACCAGTTCAGGGCAGTTCCATCGGCCCTTTAACCAGGGACCAGATAGGGGGCAGGACCGCCACTCCTTCAGGGACAGAGGCAGACAGCAATCCTTCTCCAGACGCCCCTTCAGAGGTGGATCCGGTTCCCGTCCCTTCCGAAGGTTCAAGTGACTCCCCGACGGACGCTCCCATAGGGGGCCGCCTGCAGCTGTTTCAGGCGGCCTGGGAGCAAACCACGTCGGATCAATGGGTCCTACAGACCATCAGGTTAGGGTTCACCCTGGAATTCCTCTCCATGCCTCCCAGGCGATTCATCCGCTGCCCCACCCCATCCTCTCCCCTCAAGAGGTCTCTGATGGAACAGGAGGTGGCGCACCTGAGGGGGATAAATGCCATAGAGCCGGTTCCGGCAGAGCAGGCAGGGTCAGGCTTCTACTCCATCCTGTTCCTGGTCCCCAAGAACTCGGGAGGATGGAGGGGGATCCTAGACCTAAAGCTGTTGAACAAGCACCTGGCATACAGGCGCTTCAAAATGCAGTCTCTCCAGTCCATCCTGAGCTGCATCCGGACAGGAGACCTGCTGACCTCGATAGACCTTCAGGAGGCCTATCTACACATTCCAGTCCGGGAGACGCACCGCAGATTCCTCAGGTTCTATTATGCGGGCCAGCATTACCAGTACAGGGCCCTTCCCTTCGGCCTGTCGTCCGCTCCGAGGACCTTCACGAAGATCCTTGCCGCGGTCCTGGCGTCCCTCAGGGCGCGGCCAGTCAGATTACAGGCGTACCTAGACGACATAGTGATCCAGTCGTCCAGCCACCGGCAGGCGCTCAGGGATCTCCGGCTGACCATGAGGACCCTCGAACATCACGGGTTCTCCATCAACCTGAAGAAGAGCCACCTGAGCCCTACCACCAGTCTGACACATCTGGGAGCGGTCATAGACACCATCTCCGGCCGCGTCTATCTGTCTCCAGAGCGGGCGAACAGCCTGATCCCACTGGCGCTGAGGGTAGGATCATCAGGAACCGCCCCCATCGTGCTCCTGTCACAGCTCCTCGGGAAGATGATATCTTGCCTCTCCATTGTGCCTTGGGCGCGCCTCCACTCGAGACATCTGCAGTGGTGCCTCCTACCACACCAGCGAGCCAGGGAGAGCGACTCACCCAGACACGTACCAGTCCCAGACAAGGTCAGAGCGTCTCTAGGGTGGTGGACAGCGAGGTCCCTGGCCAAGGGATGCCTCTTTCGAGAGCCAGAACGGACCGTCATCACCACAGACGCCAGTCTCTACGGCTGGGGTGCCCACCTGGACCAGCAGGTGGCGCAAGGGAAATGGTCACCCGAGGAACTCAAACACAGCATCAACTGGCTGGAGCTCAGAGCTGCGCGCCTAGCACTTCTCCACTTCCGCCCGAGGATCAAGAACTGCCACGTGCTACTGCTCACGGACAATGTGTCCACCAAGGCCCACATCAACCGACAGGGGGGCACCCGGTCCAAGTCGCTGATGGAGGAAGCAGAACGGCTAGGCCTGTGGGCGGAGAGACACCTGGCCTCGATCAGAGCCGAACACATCTCGGGCGAGAGCAACATCCAGGCGGACTGGCTGAGCAGGGCCACCATCGACAACTCAGAGTGGCAACTGCACCCGAACCTCTTCTCCAGCATCACGCAGAGGTTCGGTCAACCAGCAGTAGACCTGTTCGCATCAACAGCAAACGCTCAAGTTCCAAGGTATTTCACCAGGTACCGGTGCCAGGGGGTGGAGGGAGTCAACGCCCTCAGGTGCCATTGGCCCCCGGGCCTCCTGTATGCCTTCCCTCCACTCCCGCTCCTGCCGGGCCTGGTCCGGAAGATACTCAAGGAACAGGCAGAAGTCATAGTGATAGCCCCTTACTGGCCCAGGAGAGCCTGGTTCGCAGACCTAGTGAGCCTCTCCGTGGTCAAACCGTGGAGGATTCCGCAGGGGGAGGTGTCACTCGTGCAGGGCTCCATCGAGCATCCGGAGCCACACTGGCTGCAACTGACCGCCTGGCATGTGAAAGGCAACTGCTAGAAAGAGCACAGTTTTCCGAAGGGGTCATCCGGACCATCCAGGCCTCGCGACGAGGCTCGACCACCAGGATATACGATGCCACTTGGAAGACCTTCGTAGCTTGGTGCAGCTCCAGGGGAGTCGAACCCATCTCAGCCTCCATCCCTGACGTGCTGGACTTTCTTCAGCGAGGTCTGGAGCAAGGGCTGGCTGCCAACACGCTCAGGCGCCAGACGGCCGCACTCTCAACCGTGCTAGCCTTCGACTCCTACTCATCCCTGGCTAGACACCCAGGGGTCAGGGGCTTCCTAAGAGGAGCTACCAACATCCGACCACCGGTAGTTCACAGGTACCCCACGTGGGACCTACACGTGGTGCTAAGGGCACTGATTGACCCGCCGTTCGAGCCCCTACGCACTTGCGACCTACAGCGTCTTACCGTGAAGACGGCCTTCCTAGTGGCCATCACCTCGGCACGCCGTATTTCGGAGCTGGCAGCCTTATCTGTCAGAGACGACCTCTGCATCATCCATGAGGACAGGGTGACCTTACGGCTCGATCCCACATTCATCCCCAAGGTCAACTCAACTTTCCACCAGACCCAGGAGATCGTCCTACCGAATTTTTGTCCAAGACCGACACATCCCAGAGAGCGGCGATGGCACAAGCTCGACGCCAGGCGTGCACTTAAGTACTATATAACACGCACCGCATCCTATCGGCGGTCTGAGGCCCTATTCGTCACCTTCCAGCCCCGCAACATGGGCCAGAAGGCCTCACCAGCCACCATCGGCAGATGGTTACGTAGCTGCATCGCCTCAGCTTATGAACTTCAACGCCAGAGGGTACCTCACCGCATCACAGCTCACTCGACCAGAAGCGCGGCAACCTCGGCGGCCTGGGCAACCCAGGCATCGCTTGACGAGATCTGCAGGGCGGCCACTTGGGCTTCCCCGTCCCAGTTTGTACGTAACTACAGATTGGACAAGTTTGCATCTTCAGAGGCGGCCTTTGGGCGCAGAGTGTTGCAACAGGTGCATTTGTCTACGGAATCTACCAGAGACAGTTTTTCCCGCCCTGGGAATATTTAGCTTGGGCATTTTCCCATTGTTGGACTCTCCAAGCAGCTCACAGGAGAAGAGTCGTTGGCTTACCTGAACGATCTTCTCTGTGAGCTGCGAGGAGAGGCCAACCCCGCCCTAGCTCGTAGATTCCTCAAGTTGTATGTTGTTAAACGTTTGTGTTACTGTATTATAGTTGACAGAAGTAATGGCATTAAAGCCTACGACAATAAAGGAACCAACCAGACGACTACTAGTCCACGCCTAAATTGAAATTCTGGCAAGCAAACGGAAGGAGGCGTGGCTTTAAAGAAAATCAATCCAGTCCAGAAGGGCAGAAAGGCAGGATTAACCCATTGTTGGCCTCTCCTCGCAGCTCACAGAGAAGATCGTTCAGGTAAGCCAACGACTCATCTGTACGTATATAGTCTGTGGCCAGTTTGCACAATATGGCGTGTTCTAAAGTAAAACTAAATTCGTAGAAAGAACGATAAAACTGTTTCTCAAGAACTATATCAAGGACTATGTTACAAATTTATTTTATTCACTGTATACATTTCTTATGTTCAGTAATATGCAGACGCTGTGCAGTACAATAAAAACCATGAAATACTGAACTATTCTTAAAATGTACAATTTTGTGGGGTAGGGTTTTTTGATGTTCAAGTGATAACTTCTTTTTTCTTTCTAGGTTTCATGACCTATTTGGTGGAACCATTATTTGCAGAATGGGCTCGTTTTTCAAACACCAAGCTATCTCAAACTATGCTTGGCCACATGGGACTGAATAAAGCTAGTTGGAAAGGTATTCAGAGAGAACAATCTAGCAGCGGTGATGATACTGATGCTGCATGTGAGGAAACAGACTCTGATGTAGTACCTCAGGAACACCAATTATCCTGACCCCGGGATCTGCTTAACAAACTGCTCTTGCTTGGTACCTACAGACCAGTGTTGGAGGATAAATTCTGTCTGACTGCCAAGGTTTCAGTGTAAACAATGCCAGCATTATTTATTTCCAATTGTTTCCTTTGAGAAATCATTTGAAACTGGTTTTCAGTTACAAGACCTGAATACAGAGCAATATGCATATGCCCCGGTTGGCTTCTGCATGGAACCTTGAATATGCAACCCTGAGAAGAATACAAGTCTTGACAGGGAAAATTCAAGATTTGTTATGCGCCACATTATTTGGTTTTTTTAAAAGGAGATTTGACATAAGGCCTTCAAAACTGCCACATGACATGGATAATTCTCTTCCTGGAATTTAGCAGGACTCCATTCAATCCTTGTCCAAAATGTGGAAATGTGAAGTGCCCATACTTGGCTGCCTTGGGCAAGAACTGATGTTTACACAGACTTGGAAACTGTAGATTCAAAAATAACCTTTCTGCATGGCTGTGAAAGAACCACTGTTTTTTTTTAAATTATCAAATCTGAAACTGCAGCTCATTTTTCTCTTAGTAAGAGAAGTCCGCTGTGAGTTACAAATTTGGCTGTGCATTGGGAAGTGAATATTTAATATAAAGCACAGCCATGTTTTACTCCAGAGTATGGGAATGCAATATAGCAAGCAGAAATACGTCTGAATTTTGGGAAGGGAGGTGGGATGGAGGAGAGGAAGATCTTCAAATTATGTTAAGATTCTATGGTGAAAACATTTGCATGTTGTTTTTGCTATTGTACACTTGAACTGCACATGCAACAAAAAAGGTGGAATGACTACCAGAAACAGCTCAGGGTATTGCCAGTCTGAAATAAAGTGGGATGGAAAGCATGTCCTTCATAACAAGGGTACAAAATGCCCCTTACGCTGCAGTGTGTACGTGTGTGTGTGTGAGAGAGAGAGAGAGAGAGAGAAAGAGAGAGGGAGGATGAGTGAGAGTGAAAGTGTGAATGAGTACTTGATGAGATTGGGAAAAAGGGGGAAAAAGGAAGAGTCAAAAGGCATTTTTTAATTTATTCTTTTTAGAATGTGATATTTTCATGAGCAGCCACGGGGGGGAGGGGAACTGATAGGTTGTTACAGCTGCCTTAAACTATGCACAAAGCTAAGTGACCAAATTTTGTTGATTGAAAAAGTGCATTGTTTACTTATTCCCTCCCTCTACTGAAATGTTACCCATCCTGGGTTTTTTTGATGTGAAAAGGAGAAATGTTTTTAAGGACAAATTTTAAGGACTAATTTTTAATCTTCAAGCATTCCTTTTTTTGTAAGTTTTAAGTTTTAAGTACTGTAAGCACAACTGTAATCTATTTTGAGAAACTGGTGCTTTAATTTTGTTCATTTGTATTTTCCTTGTTTTTACTGTAAAGACTGTTTTGTTCTGTTTACAATTTGCAACAGCCATTTTTGGGAGAGAGCTTCAGTGTAAAGCCATTTCTTAAAAGGCTTTGCCATCCTCATGTTAATGTGCCTGTTGCTGTTAATCTTTGATTAATAATAAAAACTTTTCACATTATCTGGAGTCTAGTTTGAAAGGTGGAGAAATAATCAAGATCATGTTAATCAGATAATTTCTTTCTTAGTGGCTTTGGACTCTTAAAAGAACTTCTTGTTTTGTAGATGTTTTCTTTGTGGTGCCTATGCAGCAAATATACAGCATTTGAATCAAACTGTTCAAGGAAAAACTTTAGTGGGAAGCATATCCTAGGGCCCAAATTCCTAGGTGTGGGTTCAGTTATCTTCTCAGTCTCTTTCAACGACAGAATCTGTACCAGGAGCCTTTTCTCTTATAAACTCAGGTGCACTATATGTGTTTCAGGGGTAGGAATAGGAGAGGGGAAGATCCGGTTCTATGCCATCATTAGCCATGGAAGCTTACTAGGTGATTTTGGGACAGTCACTCTTCATCAGCCTAAACTTCGAGGATTGCTGTTATGGGAAACTAAGAAGTCTTGTATTGCAACAAGCTATAACCCTATAAAAAGCTACCAATGGTTTGTCTTGAGGATTTTTTTTTTCATTTTTTAGTTTGCTTTTCTAATCACAAATTAATTTCTCTAATAACTTTGATTAGGTGAGGCTATAGTGCTCATTTGGTAATTATATGGCCTTTTCTTGGGAAGCCTAACACTAAGGCAGTGAAATAACCTTTTTTGCAAATATATTAATATGGTGGCCAGATCCTATCCACTGAGGGGTGTTCCTTGTTTCTCAAATGTCTTAGGACCCATCCATTTACATACATGAAGGTGAAATTCTCTTAAACATCACAGTAATAGATTAGGTTATGAAGTTGAAAATCTTTTGACTGATAGTATGCTTATCTGTACCTTCCTCTCATTTGTCTGTTCCCACATCATCCCATTTTATCTAAATAATTATTAGTAGGGGCATGATTCATCTCTCTTGCTATGCAAATCAAGCTGGACAGTTTGAAAATATATTTCATTCACAAATAATAAATCAGTCACAATTTGGCATTTCGAGCTGTTGAAACATTTGAAGCAGCTGTTCCAATGTTAAAACACTTTCCGTATCCTTTATTTTTAAAACTTTTCCAGACTAAAGCAAACCTAATTTAGAATTCATGAAATACATGCTCTATCCAATCCTTTTAATGCATAAATTTTGTTCAAAATTTTATTTGCTTTAGATGTTCTTAGACCCCGTTGTGCAATATTCTTCAAGCATCAAAAAATAACCAGACTGATATAATATATATTATAATATTTTTTAATTTTGAACAGTGTTGGAAAAGTTTACAAATACTGATGTAACTATATGGTAATAAACATTAAAGTATCTGGGAGCAATTTTACCTGATCAAATTAAAAACATTTTCATATTTGAACAAATTTCAAAATGAAAGCTTTCAAGCATTTCATGACATTTAGCTTAAATTTGCTCTTAATCTCATTCGCAGATAAACCACATTTCCTTGTCACACATTCAGCAGTTTGCAAATACTGCACAGGATGACAAAATACTGACAAAATATTCTGTTCAAGAAGAAAAATATTTTACTCAACAGGAAAGCTGGTCTTCAATTTGTTTTTTTTTCCCCCAACCTCAAATTATTTTCTGACTTATTTGACAGTTATTTGCAATTCAGTTCAACAGGAACTTGTGAGTAAGCAGGTCTGAAGATCTATGAAGGAGGTCAACAATACTAACTAAATATTAAGTTTCATTAGTAGCTGTTGATATGCTCATTATATGTGCATGGGATGAAGTTGCAATTATAATGTTTTATCCTATCTAAAAACAAGATCGAGCTTTGGCTACTTTCTTCTATATAAATATACCTCCAAAGCAGCATTTGCTTTAAATTTACCAATTTTGCTGAATAATAAAATTCTTAACTCTTGTTACCTTCACCCTATAGAAAGAAAAGAGGCTCCAGTGAAGTCTGTACTTCAAGTTCAAAATGAGATGTCAATACAGGCTAAATATGTCCTGCTATTATATTCCAAATATTACATCAGAGCTATAATTTAAACCAGGGGTAGTCAACCTTTTTATACCTACCGCCCACTTTTGTATCTTTGTTAGTAGTAAAATTTTCTAACTCCCCACTGGTTCCACAGTAATGGTGATTTATAAAGCATGGAAGTCAATTAAATTTAAAAAAAGGAAAGTGCTTCAGTTTCGGACAAAACCCCTACCCGCCCACCATGAAAACTGGAATGCCCACTAGTGGGCGGTAGGGACCAGGTTAACTACCACTGATTTAAACTATAATTGTATTCACATAAGTTTAAAAGTAACATTTATAACTTAGTGTTAGCCAAATGCAGCATGTACATAAATACTAAAACCTGTGCTAGAAAATGGTAACATTTTCGTTTTTAAACTTGTCCATGGAAGCTGTAACTTCCATGAACAAATAACTCAATATTGTAAAATTATAAATTTAATTTTCAAAACAGTTGACAGTCCTTTTATACTGAAGCATGATTTTTCTACTTAACAATTTTCCATTAGATTCTTCATTTTTCCTGTAGGTTTCAGCAGGTGTGGCCCAAACTGTGAAAAGAGAAAGAATGTATAAACTAAAGAAAAAAAAATCCATGTATTTCTCCTCTTGCAATGTGTGCATATAATGAGCTGGACTTTTTACTGACTAGCACTACTAAAACACCTAGGTCAACAACTGGGGAATTCTAAAATTTTAAGTCCATGCCTTGCTTTAGATTCTATTAGTGGGAGCAGTAAATCCACCAGAATGAAAGGAACGTTCCTGGACATGTTGCTGCTTTAACTCAAGGAATGGAAAACCAATCATAAGTACTGGGATTGATAATAAGCCATTGTTAAAAATATGAGTGGTTAGTTTGCCAATCTGTTGAGATGAGGCATTCTGGAGATCTCTAGTCCTGAATTTATGAAAATTAAGATGTAGCTTGGTTTAGCCTAAAGTATGAACATAGCCTTGGTGGCTTGTAAACCGGCTGACTCCTGACGTTAGTACAACCATTCCACACCATGGCTCAGCATAACATACAAACATTTGACCAAGCACTTACCAGATTTGTTTCAGAAGTTGAAATCTGTTTATCACTTTCACTTGAACTGTCATTACGGTATCGATATGCAAATTTCTTTTTAAGAGCTTCAGCTATTACTGCAGCAGGGTCTGTTGGATCAGCAGTTTTCCTTATAGTGCTTTCCTCCGGCCTTCAAAAGAATAAGGTAAGGCTTTATGACCCACTGACTTCAAATGATGCGAATACATGTGCCATTTTCACCAATGATTTGCCTATCTTTTTTTTTGCTTTCACACTTCAATGCCTTTTATGACTCCAGTGATTTGATTTAACTACCCCAGGAAAGCCAACACTAAGTCCATCAGTCATGTGATATCTCACTTGACAAGAGTCACTTGGCTATGTGGTTACAGGTTCCAAAATATTCATTAAAATGGCAAGCTATTGTTTGAAAACCAAACTATGAACTTTAATCATGTGAATCAAGCAAACAAATGATTATCTCATCTCTCTGTCTGCTTAGAAATAATCAAAATATTGTACTTCTTCCCTGCAACCCTTTCTCTGATAAGTAAAGGGGAAAATGTACCTTTTAACCGAGCGCAGCTTTACATTGTTCATGTCTTTCAGAATATCTAGCATGTTTGGCATTTCAAGCTTCTTTGGATCACCATCTATCTGAGTTGTGCCAGAATTTATTCTTTTGCCTTTGCGCTCTTTAATAAGGTCAATGGCAGAAACACTCTGCTGAAGTGGCGGTGGCGGCGGTAGGGGTGGAGGCGGTGGTGGTGGTGACGGAAGTTCAGAATGAGATGCAGAAGAACCTATTCCAGCTATAAGAACAATGTACATTTCAACATGCTGCAAATATCTTTAATAATTTTTTGTTTAAAAATGTACCCATTATTGTGATTATCAAATAGAATCAGCACTAAATTGCTATCACGTAACACTACTATGTTCCCTCTCTGTTCCCTGGCAGTTTCCATTTTTAAACACAAAATGTATTGAAAAAGGTGATGCTTTTAAGGAAACTCACTTAACAACACTCTTGCTTAGCAACCAAAATGTTGGCTCAGAAGCTCTGGCATTTGAAACATGCAAGTCTTAAAGCTGTCAAATCACAAGACCCTTGCACCCCTAACCCATTTTTGCGGAGAAACGGGCTGTTTTGGGGAGGTTTGCAGAGTGCAAAAGAGTTACCCCCCCCTGCTCTTTAACTGTTTCTGTGCCAGCAGAAACAAAGTCTTAAGGTTTGTCAGTGATTTCCTTCTCCAGGACATGGATAAATTCACCTGAAAACATCAACCTACCTATCTACTCTCTACCTACCTACCTACCTACCTACTGTATTTCTCTCTCTTTCTATTTCTCTCTCTATCCTTCTACCTACCTACACACAAACACTCCCTCTACCTACCTATCTACTGTATTTCTCTCTCTCTCTATTCCTTTATCTACCTACTTACACACACACTCTCCCCCTATCTACATACTGTATTTCTCTATTTCACTCTCTCTATCCCTCTACCTACCTACACACTCTCTCCCTACATATACTGTATTTCTCTCTCTCTTCCCTTTTACCTACCTACCTACACACACTCTCCCTACTTACCAACTGTATTTCTCTATTTTTCTCTCTATCCTTCTACCTACCTACCAATCTACCTACACACACACAGTCTCCCTACCTACCTACCTACTGTATTTTTCTATCTCTATTTCTTTCTCTATTCCTTTATCTACCTACCTACTTTCTCTCTCCCTACCTACCTACTGTATTTCTCTATTTCTCTCTCTCTTTATCTACCTACCTACTGTATTTCTTTTTCTTTCTCTCCCTCTCTCTCTCTCTCTGTCTACCTACCTATTTTTTTTTTAAATTTGCCTCTTCAAAACCTTGGTACGTCTTATACTCCAGTGCGTCTTATACTCTGAAAAATACGGTATACACCAAGGATATTTGCATCTGAATCTAGTATTTTTTTGACTAAAGGCATAACACGTAAAATTTACTAACATTGAGGAATGGGCAATTTAATACCTGCTGCCAAATTTTGTTCTTGTAGGCTCACAATTTTGGCTATTTGTGCTCTTAAATTAGCAAGCTCATTTTCCAATATATTTATTTTCTGCAATGCTTCGTCATTTTTGGCTTCTGCAGTTTTGGAATCTTCCATTTCTTGTGGTTTCTTGAGTAACAATTCTTCAGTACTTGAATCTCTTCCCGAGGAGCCTTCACTTTTAAGAAATGGTTTGGATTTTGACCAGCCTTCTGATCTATAATAAAAAAAAACAGTTTCAGTTTTTTCATCATATAGCGTAAATCTCTTGATCAAAGTTAAAATTCTACCTCTTAAGCCAAATAACTTAATTACTGTATTTGCAAACAGTGCAAAAAATATCATCTATACAGATATTATTAATCTAATAATATTTTAACAGCTTTTAAAAATCTAATTTCTTTGGTCTATGTGAGCTTGAAAAGGTGTCTTCTACTCAGATGCTTAAAATGTCACAAGACTTTTTATAATTTTGCTTTGCTGATTGTTCTCTGGTTTCTTCTACTTTCTACCTTCATAACTGCAGCAACTGCTAAAGCCCCTAAAGATCTTGTGTAACCACTTTTCCTTTTGTACTAGAACTGCCATCAGAATCAAGGGTTTTTTTTTACCTTTCAAGGGCTTTCCCTGTACATGACCTTACATACACCTACTTCACAGTAACTAAATCAAAGTAGGATAAAATCAAAAAATATTTTATCAGTGCTTTCATTTTCATATTTCTTTTGCTTTGTTATTTTTTAAAATTATCTGTGAACTTCTCCGGATAGAACCAGATTTTTACAAATCTAGCCAATACATAAATTCACACGTTGTCAATACTGGAGTATCAATAGAATATTCTTCCCCATCCTTTTACATGTAAAAAGGTAACAAAGGTTATCATTGTGCCAAAAGCAGTTAAAAAGAACTGGAAAGAATCTAGATACAGGAGGTCTTCAACTTACAACCATTTGTTTAATGACCATTCAAAGTTATAAGGGCAAAAAAAGTGCTTATGATGAGTTCTCACACTTATGACCATTGCAGCATCCCTATAAGTCATACGATCAAACTTTGACTGCTTGGCAACTGGCATGCATTTACAATGGTTGCAGCATCCTGGGATTGTCATTTGCAGCCTTTTTTAGGGAGCTTCTGACAAGCAAAGTTAATGGGGAAGCTGAGTTCACTTAAATAACCGCATGATTCATTTAACAACTAGTCATCTGCTTAACAACCATGGCAAAAACGATCATTAAATGGGCACAATTCTCTTAACAGTCTTGCTTAGCATCAGAAATTTTGAGCTTAATTGTGGCTGTAAATCGAGGACTATCTGTAATCTATTTTTTTAAAATGGGTTTTCCTTTCCTAGAGTTGCCATTATCATTATCATTCTTTCTCATAACTCATTCTGGCTAAAATAATATTGGACATCTATTTGTTGTCTACTACACAGATATTTTGGTTACTAAAATAGGAACATACTATGAAAATATATGCTTATATAACCATGAAGTTATTGCATAAACAGAAAGCCTAGATAATAAAACATATTTATTACATTTTTAAAAGAATCCCTAAAGCTTGTTTTCTTCCTTAATTAATAATATTGGCCAGTTGTCATGTTATCAGAAAACCTAATTGCCAAACTGTAACCTCATAGAAGTTGGTTAGTGGCTTGGTCAACAGGTTATCTATGAAAGCTTAAAGAGCCAGTAATAGAGGATAAGCTTTGAGAAACATACCGGAACCGTGTAAACACTTTGTCTCCTTCATTATCTTCTTCAGCAACCCACCCTACATCTACAAGGGAGACTACCACATCTTCTTTTAGTTGGTTAGATTGAGTGCTTTCTGCAGGCTGAGAAGTAAGCTACATTGATTGGATAATGTTGCATATTAGACCACATGCCTCGATCAGTATGACATCAACACAAAGGTAACACAAAGATAAAATACATAGTGCAATCATGAATAGATGGAAGGGAGAACAGGTTTATACCAGAGTTAAAACACCATTTCCCCCCTCATTTAGGCAAGGTTTCAAATTTAGAGTGAATTAAATCTAAGAAATCTAAGGAATGTATTACAGCATTTCACATTTCCACTGTTGTTTCCATTGCATGGCATGACACACAAATTGGGTACTACATATCAGATATCTAGATGCAGGTTAGGAAATGTACATATACTAACAAAGTTACATAGGTGAATATTGCATTGTATTTGGATGAGAAACAAGACAGAAATTAGTTTCAGAGAAAGAAAGTCCAAATCTTACACTAATTGTTTGTAAATGTTATTTTACTGTACTTGTTTCCACATTTGGCAGCCCAGGTAAGGAGGCATCAAAAGTACTTAAAGAGTAAGAATTACTTTCTAGAAATAGCTAGTTAAATTTCTCAATACTGTAAGGTTATATCTATCGAAAATTAAGCCTATGCTTGTTATTCTACAGCATTTAACAAGAATATTGTCACTGTGACTACTCTGGCCAATACTGGAACATTGTGACATACTTTCCAAAAAAGACGAAAAGCCTATCACCGCGTCTTTTAATAGTTTAATACTTTATTCAAGATCATTTTCATGGTCATGTGAAACTAGAACTTTTCTATATTCAAGTATTACAAGTAGATTAGAACTTCTTGCTTGATTATTATTTCAGACTTCACTTGCTTTTTTGGAGACCTGCCGTAGGACCAACTCAGATTTGCCTTTTGTCAGGCTTGAAGATAGATAGGCAACTAAACCCAAACATTATGAAAAAATTAAACTTGAGGCACCAAAGTAAATATCTAAATGTCCCATCTACTTTTAAAATATCTAGCTAACTATACTAATTAAGTCTCATACACTCTATTAAAGTAGAAGTCCAAAGCATATTTGTCTTGAAGAAAAGTTTTAATTTTTCAGCAAGATTTTGTTGTTAGGCTTCCAAAAATGACAAAACAATGCCATTTAGCTCATTTTCCATGCACAAGAAAATAAGGAATACAAAAGTTAATTAAGCTTCTTAACAATCAGATTCATATGTAAGTAAATACCAATAGTTAAAGTGAACTTTAGTGAAAAAAGAGAAGACTGACTTACAGTAGGCTCAGTGCACGATCCTGTGATATAATAGCTAGAGAGCAAGAAAGGAAGAAAAAGGGAAAGAGAGAATGCTATAGAAAAGTTTCAAGAAAGCATGAAGACAGCCGTGATATTATTAGGTTTATTTTTTTAAAAAATAAATAAACATGGCAGAGTTTATTCTGCCATCATTCAGAAAACTATAGTACTTTTCAGCAAAGGACAGGGACAGATATTTTTTTTTTTGTCTGACAACTATTTTAAATATCAAACATGTGACAACTAAGCACACACTTGTATCTTTCTACTCTCTTGGGCTTGGTTTTAAACTGAATTTATGCCCACCATTAAACTAGGCATTTCTCTTTGGTGAATGAATTGGTGGAGGTTTTCCAGAGAAAAGTGTTGATTAAGATAGAAGATATTATTCCTTATTCTTTTATTCTATAAGAAATATTTTGAATCAATTTCTGCCCAGGTTTTATCAAAAATATTCAGAAGTCACTGAAGCTTAAATCAGTAATATCATGAAATAAATATAAAGGTAAAGGTTCCCTTTGCACATATGTGCTAGTCATTTCTGACTCTAGGGGGTGGTGCTCATCTCCGTTTAAAAGCTGTCTGTGATTTCCAGTGCTGTCTGAAGATATCTCTGTGGTTATGTGGCTGGCATGACTAAATGCCAAAGGTGCACGGAATGCTGTTACCTTCCCACCTAGGTGGTCCCTATTTTTCTACCTGCATTTTTACATGCTTTCGAACTGCTAGGTGGGCAGAAGCTAGAACAAGTAATGGGAGCTCACTCTGTTATGTGGCGCTCGGGATTTGAACCCCCGAACTGACGACCTTTCTGATCAACAAGCCCAATAATAATTATAGCTACAGGTAAAATAATAAGAAATATCCAATATTTTATCCAAGAAAAAAAGGACATGATGATATTCACGTATCTTACAAAATGTTTCTAAGTTGCTGAATTTGTTATGTGTAAATATATGATTTTATCCTTGAATGCCTTTTCTACTCAAAAACTGTTACAAGTCACAAGAGTTCTATAAAATTCAATGTTATTGACATTTGAGTGCAATAGAAATAAATAAATCATGACCAATCTAATTGCCATTTTAATCCAAAAGAGGGAAAAAATAACATTCACAGATGTAATTCCTTAAGCTTTAGACAAAAGGAGTCCTGTTTCTACAATAATTTACAGAAAATTTAGAGCCAGTAACTAACTGCAAAAATTGTAATGTTGTTCTACAGCAATTATCTTAAAGTTAATGTAAACTGCAATATTCTACTACAAAAAGAATCCTGAGACAACCTCCATCTCAGAGTGAGAGATACACACTATTTGCCTATGACTTTGTAAGCTTTATTATATAAAATATATGCCATAACGTAGTCATATTTTGCTTACTATTTCAAAATAAAATAGGGTATCAAAAAACTCCACACTTATCAAATGAACTCCTGTGGATTTTTTAGGCTGATAATTTTCTTCTCTCCAGACTGATGCCACAAAAACTTTTAAGTGGCAATATCTTGCAGAATAAATATTTTGTAAAGTATATTTTACTCTGAAGATTCACAGTTTAAAGAACAACTGACAGATTCTGGAAAGTTTTTAAAAAATAATAGCACGCAAACCAGTGAAGTTAATAGTCTGTTCAGAAGGGAAATTATTTACGTTAAAGTATCATGAAACCAGTTTTAATAACTGTTCAGTGGAACTTGCAAATAAATTTCATAGCTTATTTCTGGAAAGCTTCACACTCCAGTTTTGTTGGCTTTATGGGAAGGAGGCTACACACAGATGAGAAGAGAGTTGTATTTTGTAATTCAGGATATACAGGTCATAAACTAATGAGGGCAGGACATAACATTTCAGCTCCGTTGCATTTAAAATGCAATTTAATAAAAATAATTATCTAGTTATATAATAAAATCACATCTGTTTCTATCGTATAAAGAAATTAGAATTCAGCAACAACTTTAGGAAGTCTTTAGGATGTGTATTTGTTTCAGGAGCTATGTATGCGCCTCAGTGCAAACTTCTGTTATAGTTTCATTAGATATTTGAATTATTTTCTACCCTCATCAATGAAGACTTCGGGATCAGTACCTCCAATTTAACAATCCATGTCATTTTCATTTAATTAAATTTTAACCTTTAAAATTAATAAAACTACTTTTTTTGCCTAAGGAAATAATTTTATTTATATTTTGTTCCAAACTGACAGAAAGAAACTTATATCCACAGATAACACAGAACCAGATTTTTAGGTCTTACTAGTTTTTGTAAATCAAAGCAAACAAGTAAACATCTTACCTGAAACTGAACCCTTGGACATTGTATCAGAGAAAGGTTGGAGCCAATTTTTCTTACAATACTTCTGTTTTGGCCATAAGTTTTATTTGACCAAAGCAACTGAAAATAACAAAAGTCTGTGTCAATATTACTTTGAATTTTTACTTATAGTTAAATAAATCCTATTTTTGTATAAACATGCATCGTTGCATTGTAAGCTTATATATACATAAAACAGATTTTGAAATTTATTTTATTATATACTTCCCAGAGTCATGTAAGTGACATGGGCAGGTATATAGATTTGATAAAGAGGCACAATATTCTGTCCAATAACATTTGAATGGGCTCACAATCAATATCTCTCTTAACCAACAAAATTATTTGATTATATTTTATAATGTAATGAACTATTCTTCAAATACAATCCAGAAAACTTTAGGCATACTTATATTCCAAAATTCAGTTATATTTAAATCTTATACTGTGTGTTCATTCCCTTTTAATGTCATTGGCATTTATGCACGTCATTCCCTATCCATTATTCAGACTTTCAGTTTTTGTAAATATATCACTGTAATAATAGGTATACTTACTGATTCCATAATTAACCCAACTTGTATAAATATCACTCTAAATAGATGCTTAATCCAGCAGATCATCTAGAATAAAGTAAAGACTTCAGCAATTTGTAATTTGAAAATCTCAGCTTGCTAGAAGGTAGAAGCTCCATAGTCAGCCTGGAGAGAGAAAAAATGCTTAAAAGAATATGCAACTGTTTCAATGTGAAAATTCATCTCAAAATAAATATAATAATAAATAAATATAATAATAGCATTTTTTATTTACCAAAAGTATATAACTGACACTATTTTGACCCCTGAAATAAGCACTTGGCCTTATTTTCGAGGAGGTCTTATACTTTTTGAGCTGCAAGAGGCAGCGAGGGTGGTCACCTCTTGGCTGGTGCGGTATTGCAATATTTTTGGGAGGGCTTATTTTTTGGGAAGGGCTTGTTTTAGTGCATGTGCTCAAAAGCCTGATTGTGCTTATTATCCGTGGTGGTCTTATTTTCAGGGAAACAGAATAGTTTTAATTATACGCCACTTTAAATTAAACACTATATAGCTGTATTTTAATATTCAAAACAGGGAAAAAAGGTTAGAAGGAAAATGACAGAAGCAAGAACTTTTAAAATTATATAGGGTAATAATAATAATAAATTTTTTTATTTATAACCCGCGCTCTCTCCCCGAAGGGACACGAGGCAGGGCACAGGGAATTAAAAAACAGTTAAAACAAACAGAATACAAAGTTAAAAACAAATTAAACTGGCCCTGCGCTAAAAACTCCTATAAAACTAAAAACTATCCCTAAAACCCCTAAACAATTTATAATTTAAATTACCCTAGGCCAGTGCTTCTCAAATAGTGGGGTGGGCCCCCCAGGGGGGGCGCGAGGCTCCGTAAAGGGGGGCGCGTTTGACCTCGGCAGTTTAGTTTAATTAAGGATTTAATTTTTTTTAAATTTCTAATGCACTTTAAATCTTTTCTGCTACAGTTAATAAAGCTATTCTTTGTTGTAAATTGATCCACATTTCTTTCTTTTTTTATTCTCTTATACGTTAATAAGGATACAGTGTTATGCAGAGGTGTACTTATAACAATTTTATAGACAAATGATACTATTTACAGTCGCGCGGGGGGCGCGCGAAATGTTTTCTTCTTCCTAGGGCGGGCATGACAGAAAATAATTGAGAAGCACTGCCCTAGGCCAGCCAAGCAGAAGAAGTGTGTTTTTAGTTTCTGTCGGAAGGAGCGAAGGTCCGTGGTTGTTCTGATTTCGGGGGGAAGGTCGTTCCAGAGGGTCGGGCCCACCACAGAGAAGGCCCTTCCCCTGGGCGTCGCCCGCTGGCACAGCCTAGTGGACGGCACCCAGAGAAGTCCCTCTCTGTGGGAGCGAATCGGCCGCAGGGATGTATGGGGGAGAATGCGATGGTATACCAGAAGACAGAACCCATAGACCAATCACAATATATTTTATTATTTTTTCAGATTAAAATGTTATTGTACTTAGGAATGTTCAAAGATCACACTTCAAATGAGTACAAAAATGGTGACCAATTTAATTATTTAATGTAATTTATATAATAAATTGTCTATAGGACCAGGTATGGTACCAGCAACTGAAAACAAGTATAATTTTGAAAGTACACTATATTAAAACATTTAGTATACTTTAGGCAAATAATATATTAAAAAGTCTCTATGCTGAGTGTGGCAGTACCTGAAGACAAAAAAGAGAAGATAACGAACTGGAAGAAATCACAAAATATAAAAACTTGTAAATAGAAGTAGAAGGACTGCAGCAAAAGAAAGCAAAGATAGTACCTATAGTAAATAAGTACCTTGGGTGCAATCCTAAAACACAATGCCATACTTTCAGCAATGACACAATCAGCATCCGTCAATTGCAAAAGGCAACTTTATTGCTACAATGCTACCACTTACACCATAAAACATCTATATATCCGAGGTACTTCGGTGGATAAAAATACCAAATGCAACTAATAAAAATATATGGTTTAATAGTGTGAAATTTAATGCCTGAAGATGAATTTTCTTCTGCAGTAAATATGCATATCCCTAAAGAATAAAATTCCTTCTTACTCTGCTCATGAATAAGAACAATTTAGTCAAGTGAACATAGTTATGATTATTTTGGAAAGTAATGAAATTTCTGAGCTTTGTAATGGAAAAATGCAACTGAAGAAAAGGAAATGTAATTCAAGCAAAACTGCTATCATGAAATACTGCATTATAAACTTGTTTTAGTTGATGGTTAGTTTCTCTTAGCAGAGGAAAAATACATACATTTGGAAAGGCAGTTCCTAGTTTTAGCTTTAATACTTGTAGCCGGTTTTGTTGGCTATTCTCACCTGGGAATTGCAGTTCATGACAAAAGCTTCGCAGTTGACATTTTAAAAATATTCCTTTAACCTGAAATAAAATATAGTATTTGTTCTTAAAAAGGAGTATTGACTTTAACTAGATTCATTTTTGCTCCTGGAGCTCAAAGCACTTTTTCTTCCAATTTCTTTCTCATAACAGCAAACCTGTAATGGAGTAAGAATGTCTAACCTAAAATCATCATCCAATAAGCATCCATAGTTGAGGACTTTCTATAATACTTCAATATGTTAACTTTAATACCCACCTCGGCTCTCCTAAAAGCTTCTAATTGGAAACTCTTGCCTGATCTGGATAAAAGAGAGGCTATCCCATTCCCAAAATTAAACGTAGCAACATAGTACATTTTGGCCTCAATCGTGGTTGTAAGGTGAGGAATACCTGTACATAGTTTCAATTCTTCATTAATATGAGCAATTAAAACAATGAGATTTATTTATAGCACAATCTGTCCACAAAACATCCCATCAATCTCTTAGAACATCTCTTAGATTTATACATTCTAATAAAATGAGAACTTACATTGCTAAAATGTATTATTTTGTAACAAGTACAACCAAGCTATGTGAGAACAGTAATATACTACTCCTACATAGAGAATAAAATAAACAAATGTAATTTGTTCAGTAATGTTTAACACTGACAAGATCAAGGGCAATTAGTAAGTTTCAGCTATTTTGTTTTGGCTGCTTTATTAAATTATTTTTTTATTTATATTTTTTACTTTGCAGATATGTGGGTTCTGGAATTTTAGTTATAAAATCAAGTTGAACCAGACAATTAAATAGTTTTTTGTGCTAAGGACATAACATTTAAAATAGATAAGTTATTATTTTGTTTTGATAGGAGATCCAGTTATGTGAAAGCCTGTTTACAAGTATAGAATCAAATATATTAGTAAAATGCCAGCCTATCATTAATAATGAATAATGCACCCTAAATGTTAAGACATTTTTTTCCATTTTAGTTCCTAAATTTAGAATTCAATATTTTGAACTTTAAGGAAATATTAGAATGCTTCTTTTTTTAGCACCTTTAAGAAGCCAGAAAAATACTCTCTCTCATTACTATTGATTTATACTGAAGTTGTACTGACTGTTGACTATGTGTCATTGACTTGATGTCAATTGTAAGCAAACCATGATAAGATTTTCGCCACGATGGTCTTTCCCTAATCTAGTCTTTCAGGTTTTCCAGTAGTGTACTCATCAGCAATGTAATTGCTTCCATTAGGAATTGTTTCTATTTACTATGTTCTATTATAACATTCATTCATTATTTTGGTTTATATTGTGTATAATTTTTATTAACTTATACCAAACTTAGTTATACACACTTAATACAAGTATCACTAACACAAGGCATTTTATAAATTGCTAATAAAATGACTAATATAGCCTGTGCAGGAATCTTACTGTAAATCACAGATGTTGTGCACCCCACTTTGAATTTTCCACTACTTATTAGTTAAAGCAAATTCTGGATGGGTTTATTGAGTTATTTACTTTGAACCACAGTTCTTAAGCCCATCGCTCACAAGACAGCCGAGTCTTTTCCATTCGGTTATTTTTTTTGTTTTGGTACCCAAAGAAACAAACAAGGAAGAGGAGGAAAATCCGGCACTATTAGAAGCAACAGAGGTGGCCACCCAAATTCTGTTTAGATGTAAGAGCAATTGTAAGAGAAAACTGCCTTCTCCTGAGCAGCCCAAAAGAGAAGGGAGAAGAGGATCGAGGGAACGGGCGTAAACCAGTCGAAAATTTTCAGATCAGCCACCGGGGCCTCCCAGGAAAAAACAAAACAAAACACTACGCCCCGAGGAGTTTAGAGGGCGCAGAAGCAGTAATCTGAGAACCACCCGGTTTAGGCCTACCTCAAAAATCAGATCTTCCTGGAGACAGAGCGACATAAAACGGCCCTCCTGCGCGCACCCTTCGAGCCCCCGCCGAACACGCTCCCACCCGGCTCTGCGGCCCCTTGACGGGAGGAGAAGTGGGTGGGTGGGTGGGGGGAACGCAGGGCCAGAACCGGGAGCCGCCGTCTAACACGGCGGAAGAACCGAAGCCGTTGCCGCCGGGAAGGCACGACTCTCGTCTCCCGCTCTGATGAAAACAAAAAGCGGCGCCCGGCAACGTCAGTCGAGACCTTCGGCGGCAACGGCTCGTGTCCTTGACTCACGATCGGCGCGTTCTCTCTCTCGGCCCCGACCTGACAGGGCGCCGTTCACCCCACGTCCGTAACTTCGAGACAGGGTTGAAGGGTGACAACAAATGGGAGGCCCTGAGGTGGATGGAAGCAACTCACCCGCTCGTCAGGCCGCTCCAGGGCTTTTTCCTTGGCTCGGACTCTCCCGGAGCCGCTGAGTCGCCGCCGGCCAGCAATCCCTCGACTCTCTTCGTCGGTCTCCCTCAGCAACCAATCCTGCGGAGCGCCGGCAATAGGCCTGGCCAATCGCTGACGGCCATTTTGTGAGGCGAGGCTTAGCCTTGCAGTCCGGCTAGATGACGAGATATATCATCGTCGGTAACATCCTCGAGACAGGATAGAAGCCCCAAGACTCTATGATCTCTGGAGTGACATCCGCTCTATAGGTCTCCCTTCTCGTCTCGATGGTTTCAATAAGTTCAAACCCTCGCTTAATGTTTTGGATAAACTATTTGCGACAAAGGGTGGGAAAGTATCAAAGCTCCTGCTCTTCAGTATCAAAGGAGCGCGTAAGGAGCGCCATCTAGTGCTATTTTGCTGTAACAAATACCTAAGTTTGCGTAAATGTCTCAGTTTGCTTTTTCTGTGCTGCGGTAAATTTTGGCACTATTAATTGACAGAGATGCCATACATCGTTATCTACTTAACAGCCACAAGTTTTCTCCATGATGGTCTGTCCCCAAGTTGGTCATTCAGCTCTTTCAACGGTACCTCATCGCTGCTCCAAGAGTGTCCATCTACATATATTACTGCTGATTGTTCTCCTCTCGGATATTAGCATAGAAGCCTTAAAAAAAAGAGCACACATTCAAAATATTTTCAGATCCCTTTATTTTGAAATTCTAGTACTACACAAAATATTTTATATAGAGTAAAATAAACTTATTGAAACTTAAAAGTCTTATTCAGAGTTGCAAAACTGTATCTCTCCAAATTCATTACTGTAATCCTTGACCATTAGATGCATTAGTTGTGCCTGATGGGAACTGTAGTTCAACCTGTAGCAAACCAAAGGTTAACTGTGAGAACACTGAACTACAGATATGATAACCACCTTCAACCCCAAACACATGCCAACAGGTTAAGGATATTAGAAAGTTTAATATTTGATCCTTTGCTTTTGGAATCTTCAAATTTTATTTATTATTTATTTATTTTATTTTATTTTATTAGATTTCTATCCCACCCTATCTCTCAAATTTGGGGTCAGGATGGATGCAGTGCTGTATCTATGCAGCACCAGATTAGCAAAAACTATCATCTTGAAAGCATGTCACACTGAATTGTGTGAGAGGGTAGCTTTCTGTGATTTTGATGTACAAATAAAACAAGTCATTGCTACTATTGCAAACAACACTGTAGATGTTTATGTATAGCTTAATCTATTAGGTAGTAACAGTCCTAAAAGGACTATTCCCAATTAAATTTGTACAGGATTGCACCCTTAACCACATCCATGCATTTCCTAAAGACCAAATGAATTTGTCTACTTTAAAAGTAGTTATACCTTTACACATATACTGTATATTCTTACTGTCTATGATAGCAAAACGTTACAGATGCAGTCATTTGTCTTCAAAGATGCTAATTATGTACAGAGGCCTATTTAGAAGCATAATGTATGTGGATGTAGAGTAGAAAATTAAAGAATTGAAATTATATTTATGGTAGTGGTTGCACTTCAGCAAAGCTATTTTCTGGGTATCATAAGCTTATGCAAGGAACCCACTGATGGGTTTAACAATCACACAAACCTATGGTTTCTTAATAAGCAAGTAATTGCGTTTCCTGGTACATTAAGCAAATTGTGAATTATATTAAAAACTTTGGTTTTTGAACTTATTCAATATACTTAGTTATGTATAAATCAGGCCATAATGTAACACTTTTGTAACTACTTTTATATTTATCAGAAAACTATTCACAATGAGACATTTTCAATTTTATAGCAACATTGAGAAAAAGATTTAAACTGCAATTTAAATACAATTGTTCATCCAACTCTATGCAATTTATTTCCAGGTAAACTAAGCCCGGGTTAGTACTTAGATGAAAAACTTTAGGAATGCCCAGGGCTGCTGTTTAGGTTGGGGGGGGGGGGGGGAAGCAAGAAGGTAAAGGCAAAGCATTTCTGTACAACTACAACAGAATTGCATAGATGTTTCTCTGAAACCAGGTATGGAGTTGCTTTTAATTCAAAGGAAAAATCTTCTTCAAAAAATCTTGGACAAGTAAGTACGTATATAATTGCACTATAAAATTCCACTCTAGGTCAGCCTCTTAGCTTTCTTTCGGAACTCATACAGAAAGAATGGCTGCATATTATATTTTACCCTAAGATCGCAATCCTATACGACATTTGATTATTTGGCTAAAACAGTTAGGAGCCGCTAAACTCGGGGGGCTGGGGTGAACACTCTTGCCTTCGAATAAGCATCCTCCTAAGGCAAACGGTTTACCCATTACGATTGCAAAGCGCATGCGTAAATTACAACCCTCAGAAACCGAACCAGAGCTTCTTGGGAGTTGTAGTTGTTGAAAATGCCGACTAAAAATTGATTTCATTCTAACCCACAATGCCTCAGGAGCTCTGACCCGGAATAAGCCAATCGGAGAGGGACCTCATAATAAGGCGAGCCGCAAATGGAGGGGAGACGCCTTCGGTTGCAGCCAATCGTGTCTCAGGGATTGCAGCGGTGCCGGAGAGCGGCGATCGGCCGCCTTGCTGGGTGAATGTTGCCTTGGCGGGTCGGCGATTCCAGTTCAGCTGCTGACCTTCGCTGGGCGGGCGGAAGTTCCGAGCGGCTCCTCTGCCCGGGTGCCCGGGTATGTGAAGGCGGCGGCAGCGGCATTAGCCGATACGTGATTTGGAGTGGTCCTTCCTCCGTGGGGCGGGAGTACCAAAGCGCCTCCCCTTCTGCGTCCAATGAAAGTGAGGGCGGTAATGGGGATCCTTGGACCTGGGGCTGGGGGGACGGACGGACGGGTGGGCAGGAAAGGGATGGGGAATTGAGGTGGGAGAGGATTGAAGGCGGACGGCAAAGAACACAAGACGAAGATCATGAACGCCGCTACTTCTTCGATGCCTGGAGTTCTTTTAGAGATCCAAATTATCCTCCTGGCCAAGACTAAGGATTTGCAATCACACAAGACCCGGTGGCAGTTGGCTGCTAGTTAAGGTTTTAGCCTTAGAGCTCAACTCAATCTTGTTAACGTTCAAACGGAAACACAGATCGGGTAATTAGCTTTTTTTTTTCGTGAGGGAGGTGGCAATCCTATTTTACCTTCCTTCAAACCAGTGTAGTGATTTCGTTAAGATTATGGGATCCCTCCCAGTGCAAGAGTTGCAGTGCAACAAAGTGCAAGGACGAATGGGCTTACCGACTTGTAAGCAGGAAAGCAAAAGAAAAGGTGCAAGGTCCAGTGTCCTAACTGGAATATGTATTGCTAGAAATAAGTTGCAGACTATTGGTGGATGAATATGCATAGGTTTGGACTTTGCAGTGCCATTTATCTGAAGGCTGTCATTGTGTGCTTGGAAGTGCTAGTCAAATTGCTCAATTTCCAATTAAGTATCCATAGAGCAGCACTTCAAATGCAGTCTTCCACATGCCTTCTTGAAGGCACTATTTCCCATAGTGGGATTTCTGTAGTTTGAATCCTAGCGATTCATCAGACCTTATTATCTGCAAATTTTTAAATGAAACTTCTTTCTAAAGTTTGTGTGAGCAAGTTACTTGGCTTTGAATGTAGTTACAGTAAGAAACTATTGAGTAGTTCTATGATATTTGTGTAGCACTAAACAAAATTTACTCATATGTCAACTATATAAACAGCACATTTGTATAGTATTTCTTAGGTCTCATCCTAAAATTCTTCACTTTCTTGGCAGTCCTTCAATTTGCTTTGGTGTGGAACTTCTGAAAAAGAATCAAGAGTTTTTAGAGTTAGGGTTGAAGGCCTATTCAAATGGGGACAGTCACTTCCCATTTAGAGAGATAGTCATTGAATTATGACCATAGTTGAGCCTAAAATTTCTGTTGCTGAGTGAGACAGTAGTTGTTGAGTGAGACAGTTGAGTGACTTTTGCCCTATTTTATGACCTTTATTGCCACAGTTGTTGAGTGAACCACTGCAGTTAAGTTAGTATCATGGTTGTTAAGTGAATCTGTTTCCCTGTTGATTTCTCTTGTCAGCTGGTCACATAAGGGGACCACACGACACTGGTACAGTGCAACCATCATAAATATGAGTCATTTGTCAAGTGTGAAAAAGTTATTTTTTTCAGTGCTATTGTAACTTCAAATAGTCACTAAATGAACTCATGTAAGTTGAGGACTACTTTAGGTTTACCTGAACTGAAAATATACTCTGCTGGTATGTATACTGCAAAGTAAGATTTATAGTGGTGGTCTTTCAGGGAATGTTGATCGCCATTATATATGGAATTAACTGTGAAACTTATAAGAATCCTCCAATATTTGTGGGGATGTAATATACTTATTGTGTTTCTCACTTTTTATTTATTTAAAAAATACTCCAAGCTGTGATTAAATTAAAAAGCCTCCTTTTTTATGTATTACAAATACAAATAATATACCAATTACATAATGGGTAATTGTAGCAATGTTTAGTCTTTGAGGGGAAAAAATCAATTCACAAATGGTTAGCATATACCTAATAAATATTCAAAATTTACTTTCAATGTTTATGTGATATTAACAAGTAAAAAATTACAATATTTATTTTCTGCATTTATTAACCTTGTTACGGTGTTTATGTAGCCCTGTGGATTCCAATGCAGAACGTATCAATTTTAAAATCCCACAGCTTGTTTTCTTCATCAGTATCTAAACAGTACAGTCTTCTTTCCTAAAAATGAATCATTATCAAGTTATTTTAAACCATAGTATGCGTTTTTGTTTTCGCACTTATGAAATTACTTCATATCACTATAGTTATTGATAACAACTTCCTTTGTAGTAGAATCATATGTATGACAAGGAAAAATGAATACCTCAATGAATGTGGAGCCTGATGCACTCACCGTAGTAAACCAGCTGAGAGATCTGGCAGCTGATCCTTTGAATAGAAGAGCAATTGTCCAGGACCAGGGATGTCTACCAGGCCTTATATTATTTTTGGATCATCCCAACCCACCAGTTGTCCATTCAGCACTACTTGTAAGTATAATTGGATAGCTCATCTTGTAGCATTAAGGGCTTTGGGTAGCTATGGTAAAACGTAAGAACCTAAATGCATATTTGCTATCATGTGTTTCCATGATTACACTCAAGTATTGTAACTACAAATGAGGAAAATTGCTTGAATTTGAATTCTCTGGATGTGTTGAAACATCCTGAGTAGCTCAAGTTAAACCCTTTATCCCACTGAAACATGGAAAGATTGCTGAAATGAAAATGATTATAGCACACTTAATATACGTTAATGCTCAGCTGTCTACATGGTCCTAGGGATAACAGCAAAAAAAATCTTATCTGCTTGGTGTTAAGGAGTTATAGCAACAAAGTTTTTTACAAGGCAATGTAACATTTGGAAACCTGTATTTACTCAGCATTTTCCAACTAAAGTTATTCAATTTATTATTACATGAACTTCAGTTCTTGGCTTGGATGTTTATAGGATATCCATTTTACTCAATGAAGTTTTGTGATACTTTTAGACATGCATGCTAGCTAGCCTTCACATTTTTCCAGAATAGATGTACATTGTGGTACATGGGTTGGACATTCCCTAATGTCTGTTTATTTTATTACAAGTTTCTAAGATCAGAATTTCTGACCAGATGCTACTACTCTATGCAGGGATCTAAAAATAGGTTTTGTGTGTCTTAGGAAAATAAGAGACTTTGTCACTTGAAAAATACGGATGAATGATATAATGAAGCTTGCAAGCATAAAATCAAATGTGCTAGGGCCCACATCAGAAATCTAATTTCTGTATTGCCTGGGGGCTATTTATTTATTATTCACATCATTGTGCATCTAGATTTTTTCTTACATTTTAGTATTTATTTTTAATCTATAGCACCACTTTTTCTGCACTTTGTGTAATGTTGTTAATTACAGAAAGAATCAGTAGAGCGTATATATGTGTAAATTATTCTCAACAAGACTAATCCCTGAACAAGATGAGGGACCCTATGCTATTTTATTTTAGATTTATATTTAAAATATAACACTACTTAATTCATGGCCACCCAATTGTTTTGTGTTAATATAGTTTGGTCATTTCTTTCAATAATACTTGAAGTTTTAAATCTCTATAGAGAAACAGTTTGCTCCTGACAGCTCCTGCTTGTATATGTGTTTTACGTATTTCTTTGAACATAAATTTAAGTCCTAATTATCCTTGAAGGTAGAAGCAAATCTGTGCAGTTTAATCAAGGTCTTTTGATATACTGTTTGTTTGTTTGTTAGTCAAACATAAGATAAAAATAGGTTTGAACATAAACATGAACAAAGGAAGTAAATACAGATAAATGGGGACAGTAAGACAGGGACGGTAGGCATGCTGGTGTGCTTATGCACACCCACTTTATGGAAATCTTAAGAATGGGGTGAGGTCCACGGTAGACAGTTTGAGATTGAAGCTGTGCAGGTTTTTTTTTTTTTTTTAATTGAAAAAGTTTTATTGGTTTTACATTTTTTAACAGGATAGGGTAATGGTTACAAAGAAATTTTGAGAGCATTCACGTCAGAGTCGTCGGACCTTCCGAGACCTCAAAATACACATTAAAAAAGTTAACATAGAAAACATTTTCCATACCACTACAAGATGAAAGCAAGTACATTTACCTAAATTCTCCCTTCCATGCTGTCAGACATTTACAAAAAGTCCGGATAGAAATATTATACAAAATTGTTCAAGAAAAATCAAGGCAAAGTTATTTTTTTTGATCTAAGTCTTTTGGCTATTGTATCTTCTTTCTCTCCTCCCTGGCCCCCCGCGGGCGGGGCCGTGACCCCCTCCGTCCCCCCTGGATCTTCCCCCAGGGCAGAGGAATGTTTTTTAAGAAAGGCTTCCGCCTCAGCAACTGTTTTAATCCTCACTCTTCCTCCTTCCCAGAACACCAGCATCCCTTCAGGTGTCATCCACTTGAACCAAATCCCGTGATCAAACAAGGTTTTAGACAAGAAGGAAAATTTCTTTCTTGAATCTCTAATTTTTCTAGGGATCTGCTTCAAGATAGTGACCGTTTCTCGTTGATAAGTTAAGGGTTTCTCTCTCTGCGCTTTCAGGATTTCCTCTCTGGTTGACCTTCTAACAAATTTCACATGTATCTCTCTAGGCACTTCATTTATCCTGGCATATGCTGAGTTAATTCTGTAGGCTAGGTCAATGTCCCCCCTGATCTCATCCTTAGGTTTTTGTAAATAGTCTGCTAAAATTGTGCTCATAAGATCAGGCAGGCATTCACCAGATTCCTCAAGAACATTCTGAAATCTCAAAAAATATGTCATTCTTTCCATATCTATCCTAGACACATGCCCATTTATTTCCCCCACCTCATTAGAAACATTTTTAATCTCTCCCTTAGCCCCCTCCAGCCCTCCTTCCAATTCTTCATTCTTCTGTGTATTCTCCAACACTTGCTTCCGGGTATCCAATAGTTCCTTTTTAAAAGTACTATTTTCAACCCTCTGGGCCTTTATTTCTGATATCAAAGTTTGCATAGAGGTTTCAAGAGAAGCCATCCTTTGTTCCAAATTTACAAGTGCTGCTTCTTGTGCCATGGTTAAAAGTTAGAGTCACTGCCACCAAGATGGCGTTTTCCGGGTGGGGCTGGTGGGGCAGATCAGGAGCTCAGTTCAGTTCAGGGCTGTGAAGTTGCAAACAATTCAGAAACCAAAAGAGACACAATTTCCCAAATCAGCAAATAGTAATAACGAAGGTATTCCAGAGAAGAAGTCACAAATCCATCAAAAGAATTTTTTTTTTCAAAAATCCAGAGAGAGTCCTGCTTTCAAAGAGACGCTGGAAATTTTCCTTAGTTGAAATAGTCAGGCAGGGACAAAGAGAAGCCACTTCCACCGCCCATCTCGTAGCCAGATGGAGAGAGTAGCAAAAAAAAGAATTTTTTAAGCTCAGCCAGACCTAGAAACAATGTTGCAGAAAGTCACAATCCACTTTCCCTTGTTAAAGACCGTCCGGAGTGAAAGTTTCCGCTTTCTCTTTGCAGAGAAGCCATCTTAACGTGCCGCTTAAATCCGAGGGTTTTTTTTTTAAAATTAAACACCCCCCTCCCAGTCCGTTCAGCCTGGCTGGCAGCAAGGAAAAAAAGGTGTTCTTTTAAACTCACTCTCTCTCGCAGCTGAAGCCTCGGCGATCCGCCCGATCTCTCCGTTCAGCCCTCTCCATTAAAGCGAATGGCACCGACAGCCGTTGGAGAAGGAAAAACCCCCGCTGGCATGTTCCTCTCCTCCTAGGTCGCAGAGAGGAGCGCCCTCCCCACCGCCGTGACGAGGGCCGCTCCCTCTGAGCCGACCCTACGGGAAACCTCCGGTAACCGGAGAGTTTCGCCCCCCTAGGGGGGCAGAAAAGGCAACAAAGCGGCGAGCGAGCCCTAGGCTCGCCCGTCTCCGCTGGAGCCGGATACCAGAAGAAAAGCTGTGCAGGTTTGAGGCTGTAACAAGGGAGTCGGGTAGAGCATTCCAGGCGTTGACCACTCTGTTGCTGAAGTTGTATTTTCTGCAATTGAGGTTGAAGTGGTTCATGAAGAATAGAAGCCAATGTGAAACTAGTATTAACAAAGTTAGTATTAACGAAGGAAAAAGGTATTGACCTCCAACCACTATCCAACACAATAAAATACAGAGTTGCAACTTCAACTTTTTACATTATCTGTTATTATTATAAGCCAGTTCTATAATTGCATATTATTAAATCTTCAAATTAAATTCTAAATTTCATTTTTCTATTTCAAGCATAAATTGTCAGAAGCAGTAGAAACAAACCAAATAGAATCTCTTCATTTAAAACAGTTTACATTGCACTCTTAACCAAATTCATTCCTGCCCCCCCCCTCACTTTTCCTCTGTTGTAGGAGGTGATATATAGTTCTATTTAGACTTACACTTATTTACACTTATTAATTTTTAGGAATGATCATTCTTTATATTAAGAAAAAAATCACTATCCTCTTTGAAATTCTTTGTTTTCTTGGTATTTTCAAATTTCAGTGATTGCTTTAAGAATCTAGGGGGAAAAATTGTAATTAGCATTGAAAAAAGAAGAGAAGTCTACCTATATTCAGTAAACTAACTTTTTGTTTGCCTTCAAGTCATTGTTGATTCTTGGTGACTGCCTGGAGAAATCCCTGCAGTTTTCTTGACAATATTTTGGAAGTGGTTTGCCGTCCCAGTCTGTAGCTTAAATTGTTTTAATTAGGTTTTAATTGGGATACAGTTTTAATGTTCTACAAATTTTTAGTACAGGGTTATTAGTTTAATTTGGTTTTAATTATGTATTTATTGTAATGTTTTATATGTTCTTAAGTTTCCTGTACACCGCCCCGAGTCCCTTTGGGGAGAGGGGGCGGTTTAGAAATTTGAATAAATAATAATAATAATAAAACAACTTTCTTAGGATTCAGAGAAAGGCACTGGCCCAAAATCATTCAGTTGACTTCATGCTTAAGGCAGGACTAGAACCCTCAATCTCCCAATTTCTAGCCCTGTGCTTTAATGCCAAACGGACTCTTAATAAGCTAATTGCTAGTTGATAAAACCAGTATAGTGTTAACCATAGGACCTTCTCTTCTGATCTGAGACATTTTTTTTCAGTTGTTATAAGCAGATTCTTAACAACTGAAAATACTAGTCCAGTAGCAAAAAATTTACAGACCTTATGATTTGCATTTATTGAAAGTTTCAAGGCTGGCTGGGGTATTGAGAATCTTGGAATGTATGTGGACTATCGGCAATCTTTGAATTATGACCAGAATTGGGATTGGAATCTCAGTTGTTTGAGTGAAATGGTTGTTAAACAAGTCATCATATGACTGCTTTTCTCAATGACCATAATCCAGGCACTTTGGGTTGCAGTTGTTAAGTGATATCAAGGGTTGCTAAGCAGACAAGGGTCCCAAGTAAGGAACATGGCGAACCTTTTATTTTTTTATTTTTTTTATCAAATTTCTATACCGCCCTATCTCCCTGGTGGGGACTCAGGGCGGTGCACAGAGGAAATAAAAACACATAGTAACATACAAATACAAGATAAAATCGAATTAAATTTAGAGAATCTGTGCTAAAATCATTAAAACTGTTAAGACTATAAAAACAATATATTAAAATTAACTTATTGGATCTATGCCAGGCCGGCTAGGTGAAAAAGATGCGTTTTAAGCCCCCGGCCGAAGAGGCGTAGGTCTGTGGTGGTGCGAAGATCAGGGGGCAAGTCGTTCCAGAGGGCCGGACCCACCACAGAGAAGGCTTTCTCCCTGGGGGTCGCCAGCCGGCATTGACCGGCGGACGGCACCCTGAGGAGGCCCTCTCTGTGGGAGCGGACAGGTCGAAGGGAGGTATGTGGTAAGAGGCGGTCACGCAGGTAACCAGGTCCCGTGCCATGGAGCGCTTTGAAGATGGTTACTAGCACCTTGAAACGTACCCGGAAGGCCACAGGCAGCCAGTGCAGCTCGCTCAGGAGCGTGTTATGTGGGAGTATCGTGAACCTCCCAGAATCCCCCGTGTGGCTGCATTGTGCACTAGCTGGAGCCTCTGGGTGCACCTCAAGGGGAGTCCCATGTAGAGAGCGTTACAGTAATCTAGGCGGGAATTGACAAGGGCTTGAGTGACCGTGCGTAGGACATCCCGATCTAGAAAGGGGCGCAACTGGCGTATCAGGTACACCTGATAGAAGGCCCCCCTGGCCACGGCTGTCAGATGGTCATCCAAGGACAGCCGAGAGTCCAGGAGGACGCCCAAGTTGCGAGCCCTTTCCGCGGGGGCTAGTGCCTCGCCCCCGATAGCCAGGGATGGAACCAGCTGGGTATATTGAGACGCTGGAAACCACAGCCACTCGGTCTTGGACGGGTTGAGTCGAAGCTTGTTCCTCCCCATCCAGACCCGCACGGCCTCCAAACATTGGGACATCACTTCAACAGCATCTTTGGGGTGGTTTGGGGTAGAAATGTACAGCTGAGTATCATCAGCGTACTGATGGTATTCTACCCCAAAACCACAGATGATCTCACCCAGCGGCTTCATATAGGTGTTGAACAGGAGAGGCGAGAGGACTGACTCCTGAAGCACCCCAAAAGTGAGGAGCCTCGACGTCGATCTCTGCCCTCCTGCCAACACAAATTGCGACCGGTCGGAGAGGTAGGAGGAGAACCACCATAGCACAATGCCTCCCAACCCCAACCCCCCCCCCCCCAAGCCGGTGCAATAGGATACCATGGTCGATGGTATCGAAAGCCGCTGAGAGGTCTAATAGGACCAGGATAGAGGAACAACCTCTATCCTGGGCCCTCCAGAGATCATCTACCAACGCGACCAATGCCGTCTCCGTGCTGTGACCAGGTTGGAAGCCGGACTGGCGCAGGTCTAAATAGACAGTTTCCTCCAGGTGCTGGGGGAACTGTTGTGCCACCACACTCTCAACAACCTTCGCAAGAAAGCGAAGGTTGGAGACCGGATGGTAATTAGCCAATACTGCTGGGTCCAGGGAAGGCCTCTTGAGGAGGGGCTTCACCACCGCCTCTTTCAAGACGGCTGGTAGAAACCCCTCACTCAAAGAAGCGTTCACTACTTCCTGGAGCCAGCCTCGTGTAACCTCCTGGGATGCCAGTACAAGCCAGGAGGGACACGGGTCCAATAAACATGTGGTAGCATTCAGCCGCCCCAGCAACCTGTCCATGTCATCTGGAGTCACAAGGTCGAACTCTTCCCATAAAACAGTCTCAAGGCCTGCCTCTGTCAGCCCGCCCAGACTACCTTTGTTGGCGGAGACCTTGGGAGGCCTGATGCAGTTGTGTGTGAGTTCTTTGGGGTGTTGTGGACAAGTTTCTCTGCTCTGGGGGTTGAAAATCCTCCCTGATGAAATCTAAGCAGGATTTTTAGTAGTTGAGCGGAGAGACATTTATCTGTGGCTTGTGCAATGTCTCCCAAGGCCTCCCCCCCCCCACCCCCCTCTGGGGTTCCCCATGCTTCTTATCTTACTGAGCTGCCTCTCTGTTCTCTCACTGAAAATCCTTCCTGGAAGAATTGAAGCAGGATTTTTAGTACCTGAGTGGATAAATTTAAAAGTAATGTTTTTTGGTTTTAATGTATTTTGCATATACATCAGTTGGTTTTGTAAGGAACATGATTATAATTTGTATATTGATATGGTTGGGAACACGGTGGCTCTGGCTAAGACACTGAGCTTGTCGATCAGAAAGGTAGGCAATTTGGTGGTTCAAATCCCTAGTGCCGCGGAGTGAGTGAGCCCCTGTTACTTGTCCCAGCTTCTGCCAACCTAGCAGTTCGAAAGCGTGTAAAAATGCAAGTAGAAAAATGCAAGTAGAAAAATAGGGACCACCTTTGGTGGGAAGTTAACAGTGTTCCGTGTGCCTCTGGCATTTAGTCATGCTGGTCACATGACTACGGAGACATCTTTGGACAGCACTGGTTCTTCGGCTTTGAAATGAGTACCACCCCCTAGAGTTGGGAACGACTAGCACATATGTGCAAGGGGAACCTATGGTTGGAGAAATCAAGGCTGAAGTTAATCGAAAGGTTGGAAATATCCTTTCTAAACAATCTTTTTCTGTAATCTGTTTTGAAAGCCTCCAATGATGGAACACCCACAACTTCAGGAAGCTGACTATTCCACTGCTGAATGGCTTTCAGTCAACAAACCTTCTCTCCCCCCGCCCTTCTCCCCCTCCCCCTTCTTGTGCTACTCTTAACTGGAGAGTAATTCACATACTCTGCCCTGTGACATTCTTTCAAATGTTAGAAGACTGCTATCACATTTCCCTTAGCTTTCTTTTCTTTAGCCTAGGCTTCTAAGACCTATGCACTTTTAAACCATTTCACAGGATCTCCAAATCTCTCACCATCTTTGCCCTCTTCTCTGCACTCTTTCTAATTCCTATTCATTTAACTCTTCATTGCATTTACCTAATTTGTGCTTCCAGAATTAATATGCAAATCAAAACCTAGTTATTTTTTAATATACAGTTTCCCGAACACAGACTGTATAGTCTAACTTCATATGTATTAGGCAGAATGTCCACATGATTATTAAAATCCTAAGTGTAGAAATAGCCAATTTTTAAAAAAATCTGAAATCGAACACGTCAGAATTGTCCACTATTAATTTCTTATTTTATAGAGAGACAAATATTGTTTTTGATATTTACCGGGCACATATATGTTAATAGGTGAGATGGGTGATATAGAAATGTGACGAATAAATAAACAGTAGCTTTATGTTGTAAGCAGCAAATAATATATTTCCCAATTACTGAAATTACTGAATGACTACAATGCAGTTTTGAGAAGGGTGAAAGAAAATGCTGAGAATGTCTTTTGCTGTAGTTGATTCTTTGATCCATTTGATTGTAATAGGCTCTACGTTATTTGGCGGAATGTCGGGCCAATAGAGAAAAGATGAAAAGTGAACTGGGAATGATGCTGAGTTTACAGACTGTCGTACAGAAGTAAGTATAGCATGCTTTCTGTGGTAAATGTGTCTGATTGTCTTTTCCTTTAAAATTGCTTTCCAAGTCATATACTCAGCAATACAAAGGTAACTTGTTTTTGCGGATTCCATACAATATAATCAATTAATCTCTGCTTTAAAGGTAGCAGTGATCATATGACTGGAGGTACAGTGCACTGGCTAGAACTAGGCGGACCTGTCACAAATACCATTCATTCAATGCCACTGTAGCTTTGAATAGACACTGAATGACTGGTGATACCCTCGAAACTACCTGTATGAAGATCCTAAGAGACAGGAAGTTAGTCCCGCTGTATCCTAAGTACAGGTTTCATCAGATAATCCCAGCACTGCCAATTTTAAGGGAATCTCAGATTTTAGTCAAAAGCGTCTGAAGGACATCGGTATCCTAAACGTGGCTAAAAGGTACTAAAGTGCAGATTTTGTGCAGTTGTTTTAGCTTGTTTTAGGCTTTATGTTAATTAGATCAGTGATCCATGAGTAGCTGAAGGTTAACATTCATAGCTCGTTTGTAATCCTGAGGATTTTTACAATGCCTTTTTTTTTGTATTTTATAATTTAGGGGTATTTTGATAGCTAGGACCTTTTAATGCAGATTGGGAAGTTAATGAAAGGCGAACTCTAATTATTTAGCTAGAAGCACTTTTTATTCCATGGTAGTCTACTTTTGCCAGGATATATTGAACTAAATCCAGCACAGATTTTTTCCAATTTATTAGTTGCCTAAAATAATCAACTAAATTAATATGTATTTAATTGCACAAGAATCCCTTGCAGGTATGTATCTCCCTTACCCACACTTCTGTAAATCTAACCATTTCCATCAGTTTTAATTTAATAAGCTTTAATTGCTTGTAGTTCCCATTGGAAAAGTTTAAACTGATTATCTTAAGTTGCCAGAAGCAAGGGGAGAATGATATCCTTAAATATGGTATACTAAGAATCCAGAATTCCTTGATGATAATTGAATAAAATCCTTTAGCTACTGTGGCTATTATTCAATACAACAGAGGATAATGAGGCAGAGGATAATGGATAGCAGGAGTCTATTTTGAATCTATAAATTGGATTTAGTATTTTCTTCATAATGGTCACACCCAAATTTCTCATATGATAGTGAGAGAAATTACAAGTGTGACTCAACTCAGTTCTAAGTTGGATTTTCACAATTATAGTTTGCGGAACAATAAGTATCTTGGTTTATGTACAATTAATGGTAAGCAATAGCAGGAGAGGTAGCACATTCTTTGATTTTGACTTTCTGGGATTCTTCGAAATTATGAACATTTTATACATTAATCATTGTGATAGAAAGGCAATGGATGCACATTGTACAGTGCAATACAGCTTCAGTTTAATTTTAATGTTCCTAAAGAAAAGGCAACAATGCCATCTGCTGTGCCTAATTGGAACATGCCTAAATAATTTTTTCAAGATATAGTTCAAGTTTTGCTATGCAATTAAAACTAACATTGGGGAACAAAAGAAATAATGCTGCCAATGTTTATTTGCTTGGTAACAAAATATCTTGATTGACAAAAGGGAATAATCAAAGAAGTTATTAACAGTAATAAAACTCATAAAATACTGATATACTCCCCAACTGTAATTTTCTAGGAGCTGATAATATTTTCATAACTGTTACACAAAGGTGCCATTCTAGAAATATGGAGAAGAATTAAAATTAATATTGTACCAAAGGAGCACTGTTCTGATTAAACTAAAATAGCCTCTAAATATTATAATCCCATTTTCAGCAACATTGGATTTCTATTTCTCCATTTTGTGGGGTGTATGTGTGCTGAAATGTATTCATTATGCTTGTGAGTTTGTGTTGATCAGGGTATCTCTGAAGCTATAAAACATCTGTTAGATGTTGGACAAAGATTTTGTATATATCTACAGGAAATATACAGATATACATATTTCAAAGCTACCATCTATCTTTATGCTAATAGCCTTCATTAATGTTCATTTTAATGTTAATCTAAGAGCAATTTCTCACCAGTCTTTAACATAATACCTTCTGAAAGGAGATCCAAGTAAGGTTAGATTGTTTTATTCGAAAGCTAGGCACTACTTTCTCAAATTTGGTTATTGATATTATTCTGGATGGGAGCAACGTATAACATTTCTACTCTGTTCCAAGCAACTTCCATATCTTTTCCCCTTATGTTCAGTTCCCCAGACTATCAGGTCAGTCATGCTTTTAGGTTTAGATTTATTCTTTTCCACATGTACATATAAATACACTTACGGTTAAACCCTGTGTTAAACATTTTCCCCTTAAACAGATATTATTTAAAGAGTGATATTTCTAATTCATTGTTGGGGCTCTGAATGGCTCAATAACTTTTTTTGAATTTTCTCATCTGATTGTCACCCATTCATTTAATGTCAGCTACCAGATTGCTTTGCTCCTTGTACTTCATTTGTTCCCCCTCTTCCCCATTCATCTCTGGTTTTTCTATTACTGCTATGCACTGGAAAATGTCAGGTGACTACCACAAATCTATGATTTTTTTCTTAAAGACGTACAATAACTAGGTCAGTGTTTCTCAGCCTCATCTGTTAATATGTCTGGACTTCAACTCCCAACAAATCACTTAACCCAACATCCATAATAAATTAAAAATAATGATAAAATAAGACACCAGGATCTTATTGGAATAACTCTGTCATCTTTTGGAAAGTATTTAGGAAAGGAATCTTTTTGTAAGAGGTGATTGTTTTGTAAAACTAAGGATCAAGATTGAGAAACAGTCTTAAGATCTATAGTCCTGCTTACATTGTAGAAGTAAAAAACAAACAGCTGTTATTTCTGGGAGAATTGTAAAAGAAATTGGGTTAAGAAAAAACTATACTAATCTGATTTTGCTTTGCCTTAGGACCACAACGCCTGGGGAAACAAAACTATTAGCTTCAGAAATCTATGATATTCTTCAGTCTTCCAATATGTCTGACATGGACAATGTGAATGAGATGAATTCTCGACGTCGAAAAGCTCAGTTTTTTCTTGGAAGTACAAATAAACGTGCTAAAACAGTAGTTTTACACATAGATGGCCTTGATGATTCGGTAAGAAATTCATATACATTTTGAAATTTATAACTCACACTGAAATATGAAAAAGAGAACAATTGTTTTTGTAAACATTCTATGTGTGTAAATTAGATGCAATGTGTAACTATTGTAACTCTCTCTACATGGGGCTGCCCTTGAGGTGCACCCGGAGGCTTCAGCTAGTCCAGAATGCAGCCGCGCGAGCAATTATGGGGACCGCTAGGTCTACCCATGTAACACCGCTCTTACGCGAGCTGCACTGGCTACCTGTCGTCTTCCGGGTGCGCTTCAAGGTGTTAATTATCATCTTTAAAGCGCTCCATGGCTCGGGACCTAGCTATCTGCAGGATCGGATCCTGCCCCATACATCCTCACGGCCGATTCGCTCCCACAGAGCGGGGCTTCTCCGGGTGCCGTCCACTAGACTATGTCAGCGGGCGACACCCAGGGGAAGGGCTCTCTCTGTGGCGGGCCCGGCCCTCTGGAACGACCTTCCCCCCGATATTAGGACGACCACGGACCTCCGCTCCTTCCGTCTTAAATTGAAAACCTACTTTTTCCGTCTGGCCGGCTTGGGATAGCCTCCTTGTCCTGGGGTTTTTAGGTTTTAGTGTTTAGGGGTTTTAGGGACAGTTTTGTTTTTTTTTAGTTTTTTTATAGATGTTTTTAGCGCAGGATTTGTTGTTTAATTGTGATTTTAAATTATGTATTCTGTTGTGTTTACTGTTTTTTAATTTTCCTGTGCCCCGCCTCGAGTCCCCCTGGGGAGAGAGAGCGGGTAACAAATAAAATTTATTTATTTATTTATTTTTATTTATAACTAAATGTAAATATAATTAATCTGTGTTAAGTCTGTTTTCAAATCCCTTGGGTGTGACATTACAAATAACTTTGTAATGAACATTTCAGGAATAACTTTACATTTCCCAAGAAACTAACCACAGAAATGTCTCTGAGTATATAAACTTATTGATCTATGTTCAGCCACTTTAGGGCCTGGAAGTAAGTAAAAGACCTGGATAAGAAATTGGGCATATGCAATTATGATGGAAATCTATAGGAAAATAGTGACGTAGGCCGATCAGCCCGCCAATCTTGTCAGCTGGCTGGCTACACGTTCTTCCAGAATATTCTTTTCAGGTTCAGGTTCTGATTTCCATTCTCTCCTACACTAATAGATTCATACAAAACATGTATGTGTTTACATATTACTCTACTTCCAACAACTTGGTGGTTTATAATGCACAATCATAGAAAATTTAACTATAAATCACATAATCTAAATAATGACTAGGTTTGTCTAGGCACACAAAATTCTTGGTTATTTTAACTTTGAAGATCACTTCTACCAATTTATCTGGAATAAATAAAGATGACTAACATATTATGCTGATCCCTCCTGGTCTCTTTTAATAATTAGTGTCATATTTGATACTTTCCAGTCTCCCGGCATTGAGCCCTAGTTGACAAATGTTAATCATTTTGGAGAGTTCAGCGATGTCAAATCTTGAGCTCTTCAAGAATTCTGCCATCTGAATGTGGCGAATGTTTTCTGAAAGAATAAAGTATGGGAGACAACAATATTTCATCAATACTACAACTGCTGTAGGGGTTATCTACAACCAAATAATGGGAAAGGGGTTTTTTTGCTACTTTTTAATTTAAAATTCTCAAGTTTTTTTTAATTAGGAATAATTTTTGGTCTATACCAAAAAAATAGTAAGTTTTTAAAAAAAATATTGGCTTTGCTTGCAGTCGTTATACATTGTATATTTCTTTGGCTGTTGCATAGCAGATATTAAATGAGATCTCAGTGAAGTTTTTATAGAACATCAAATAGATTCTGTAAATTTATCCTCTATTCCCCTGTAGAAAAGATTCAAGGGCCATGTCTGGCTTTTTATGACTGTCCAGAAAAATATAAAACTGTTTGAACAGGTTATCCACAGTGCCCCTTGGGTTTCAGTTTCAATCCTATACCATTGTAAATGATTGAACCTGATTTTTTTGCTCTATTTCCTTACATCTTGGTCAAATTAGCCTGTAAGAGAAGCAGATTTACAGATAAATTCACTAATAAAACTGGTGAGGTGATAATCTGAGTAACAATCAGCATGCACAATGTGAGAAGTATGAATGAGATGAAATCTGATTTGAATTGATCCAAATGATTTAAACAGGCTGATTTCAATTACAAATGATTTCAAAAAAGGTTTCTGCAGAAGCATTCAGTTTGTTTTAATAGATTTAAAGGCATCTCACATATTTAATGATTCAGCTTCCTAAGGGGATTCAATGATTTGACTGAATCTTCAAATCAACTATTTGCTCAGACCGAGTATGGACTCAGGCCTACACTTCCAGAATAACATTTCTCTTTTTTTTCTCTTTCTTTCATTAAAACAGATCTAATTAGTTCCCCTAAATTTGTCCCTGTTATGGTAATTAACTTGGTTGTTTATGTGTTTGGCCATTGGTGTGTCTTAAATGTTTCTAAAAGCCAAGAAAATACTGTGGAGTCCTTTGTGCTCTCTGAACTCGATTATTTGCTTGCAGACATTTCATTACCCAACTAGTAAAGCCCAAACTCACTCTCACTGATGATGTTACCTTTGTTGGATAATAAAATGTCCTTAAGGTCTCCTCATTACCAGACACGTCATATCTGTTTTAATCTTGATCAAGTTCATCAACTTTATAGTCCCTTTAACAAAGTTGATCTTTAATCCCTTCAAATAATGTTCTACAATTTGATCTCTTTTTATTATTTTCTTCTTCCCTTCTCACAAAATTCTTGGAAATTTTAACAAGACTCTTTTGTAAATCCAGTGTATGAGGCCAGCCATACTGACTGTTTGCAGTGTACCACTTTGGTGGTTGCACAAGGTACTGATATGCAGATTTCATGTAAACTCTGATATGGTATCTACCATTTATGCACAATTTTAATTGACCATAGTCCCTAAAGTATAGATTTAAATCTTCATAACGGATAGATGGTATGGCCGACAGAATGGTCTTTATCATCAATTTTGCCTATTGTCTCCCACTTTTCAGTAGGGCTCAGCTGTATATTTCTGTGTGTTTTGTTTGTCTTGATCTCTGGTCCATGACCACAATAAAGTGAATAGGGTATCTAGGACCCAGATTGTTGGGGGGCAATATGCTGACTCTGTAAACTGCTTAGAGAGGCTGTAAAGCACTATGAAGATATAATCTAAGTACTATTGCTATCATTTTGTAGGCTGTCATTTTTATGTCTACTTTATGTCTGGAGCAGTGGTCTCCAACCTTGGCAACTTTAAGACTTGTGGACTTCAATTCCTAGAACTTTGCTGAGGAGCTCTGGGAGTTGAAGTCCACAAGTCTTAATGTTGGAGCATTTGCAGGTGATCTGAAGGGCAAGGAAGGAATCATAAAGATCTGGTCTACTTGCTGGCTCTTTCTTCCACTGTAGCCATCAGCTCTGCTTTTAGCAGAGCCATCTTCTATTTGCCATTTCTTCTCCAGAAGTCCCTAAAAGCATTAAAGCATGCTGGGACAATCCAGAGTTGATGAAACTAGCATAGGTTACTGTTGTGTTGTTGCATGGAAGAGGCCCTGCCATTTGCTTAAAGCATAAGATGAGCTTGTGATTTTATAAGCAGACATTGTCAGTTGACATCAGAATTGAGTTGTGTAGTGCAGTGATGTTCATGAGCTGCCACAGATAAGGAAGCTGAAGGATGTAACAGCTGCTTTGATGCATTCAGTCAGTATGGATACAAGATGTCTGATAAATAGCAACTTAAAACTAACTGCTCATCAGCGAGGATTTCAGTCAGTCAGAACTAAATCACAAGAGACTGTTTAGCTGATCATAACAAAGAAAAGCTGCTTTGCTTTTCAGCACTTTCCATCATTATTCACAGTTGATTTCTCCCTAGTTTGCCTGCAAAATGTAAGCAGAAATATTACCTTTTTATTTCCCGACAGCCAAATGCAATCAATTATTTTGTTTAAAAATATTGTTCTGCTTGTATAGCGTCACATGCACCTAGGTGTCAACTTCATGTTATTTTACTTAACATTGACCCATTATAATAATAATAATCTTTATTGTCATTGTAATAAAATTAACTGCATCTCTTTAATTTCCAGTCACGGAGAAACCTGTGCGAAGAAGCCTTACTTAAAATTAAAGGGGTCATCAGCTTTACATTTCAAATGGCAATTCAAAGATGTGTTGTCAGAATCAGATCAGATTTAAAAGCAGAGGTAAGTGTTCCCAATGGTTTGCTTTCATTATTTTCAGCTTCCGGTAGAGATTTTTTTTTTAATTGTTAATCTTGCTCTTCTTATTGTTTCCCTTTTCCATTTTGGTGCAGGCACTGGGCACAGCAATAGCATCAACCAAAGTTATGAAAGCCCAGCAAGTTGTAAAAAGTGAAAGTGGAGAAGAGGTGAGAGAACTTCCCACCCAATAAAAGTATATTGTTAAAGGTTTTGGCACTAAGACGGGAGTGTTAAATTCGTGGCCCGTGGACAGTAGGCATCAGGCGCCCACCCCTGTTTTAGGAAGGGGGGAAAGTTGTGAGACGTCACATGACAGCAACGTGATGATGCGAGCTTGGCACTCCAGCACTAAGATAGCAGCAGCAACAATAATTTTATTCTTTTCATCCGATATAATAATATTTATCACATGTACATGAAATTCTAGGCAGATAAATTTTCCAATCTCCTTTGAGCACCAATCTCTGCATAATAGTGCAACAGTATGTGTGGATAAGAAAAGCCATCTATATTTGAATAGCCTCGTGGAACCCGTGAGCAAGAAGAAAAAATATAGACATGTTTTAGCTTTTTTTTAAAAAAAAACACCTTTAAAAAGTCATTTTTATCCTTTCTGCTAATAAGAATTAAATTACCTAAAAGTGATTGCAGAAATAAATGTAGCCTAGCTGAAAAGCAAATTTTGTAAAATAACGTGTGATGTTCCACGATGCGTGCTAACACCGTGTTTCATTTTTTGCAGATGTTGGTTCCTTTCCAAGATACTCCAGTAGAAGTGGAGCAAAATACTGACCTCCCTGAATACTTGCCAGAAGATGAAAGTCCTTCAAAGGAGCAAGACAAAGCCGTGTCCCGTGTTGGGTCACACCCAGAAGGGGCAGCCAGTTGGCTGAGCACAGCTGCAAATTTTCTTTCCAGATCCTTCTATTGGTGACTTTGAATCAAGGCTAAAGGACTGTGCCAACCAACAGGGGGTAGTTTTTCCATTATTTTGGCGAACTGCCAAGTGCAATTTGCAATAAGTTATCGTAACAGATTTTTTAGACTACACAAAATATATACTGTGTTTTACATTTTATTGGACATTTTGGCCTTTTGAGCAGTCAGAAGATGGAAGCCTCAAATCAACGTTTGTTCATTCCCTCTCCCCTTCCCTCCTTTTATGTTTTATTGCCTCACTTTTTAATGTGGGTCCATGATCAACCAAACATTTTTGAATTTCTGAAGCTTTAAGTTAACATTCATGATAAATAGATGCAGAGCCCACTCAACACAAATGTCAGGACATACGTGCAAAGAGATCGTTAGCTCTGATTTTACAAAATGAAATGCCTTTTTTTCTTTTCTTTTCTTAGCCTTATTTCAGATTATATATTTCAATTAGGTGGCTCTAGAAGGAAAAAAAGTCAGATTTGTTCATCTTTTTTTTTCCAGAGCCAGTGTGTCATGCTCTATTTGTAGGAATGTAAGAGGACTTGGACTTTAAACTTGGGGATTTGTTTTTTTAATTGTCAGCCCATAACCACTTTCAATAGGAACGTTTTAGTAAAAAGAAGTTAAGACAGAAATGCATGTGTATTTATACACATTATAAATAATCTGCTGTAAAAATGCTTCTGACAAAGGTTGCGATTTTCCAAGGAGGACAACAAAACTATTGATTGGAATGTAGGTCTTTGCTTTTCACAGACTTCAGTTTGCTCCCATGATACTTTGTCTGTAGTAGGAAATGTGGTGACTGATTTGGAAACAAACTTTTGAGTGAGAGCTGAAAATATAAGATTATGGAGAAGGGATAAGAAACAGGATGCTGTACCCCTACATTTTAAACGTTTTGGCTTGATGGAAACCATATATTATTCCTGTTGCCTTTTTAAGAAGCTGCTGTCGTGTGTCAATAAGGCTGATATTTGGAGCTGTATCTATGTCTATGTCATGTCAGAGCCAGGAGCAGGGCAAAACTAGTGCCTGATAGCTAGGGTTGAGAGCATCTTTGAAAAGATGAAGAGTCCCTAAAAGTGCATTGTAGCTAGTCTGTTAAAACACCCATACTTGGAGAGCATGATCTTCTATCGTAGCTCCTTAAAGAAGTTCTAAAGTGCTTGGATCTTGCCTTTTAGTTCCCAGTAATGATAAAAGAGGTGCTGTTTCAGTAGGCAAGATGTTGAGAAGAGCAATTCGATTATTAAAATTTCAGCTGAGATTTTTCTCAGTTTGTTAGGACAACAGCTACTTTGTACCACAGGAGTATAGCTGAGAAATTGCAGTGCTGTTCAAAATTAAGTCCTTTGCAAATCATTTTGTGCTACAGTTGTTACAGATACTGACTTTTTTGAGGCAAAGCTTTATCCTTTGGAAGACCGTAGATTTGTCTTGCACAATTGCAGCAATTAAGTAGCATCATGGAATTCTCATATAAACAAAACTAATGTGCAAGAGAGAAGGAATATTCCAAAAATAATTTAAAGTTCACCTGAATGCAGGGTCATTTTAAGATGAAAAGCTTACTTTTAGATTAGATTATTTTCTGTTTTATCATATCTTTATTTGGTTAAAGTTTACACACACAGAATACAAGCTTTCTAAGGCATGTATTATAATCAATATGTATTACAAAGCATATTGCTGTCTAGAATGTTACAATACCAAATGTGTTTGCAAAGATCTCTGCTGTGTAACCATGGATGCAATGTTTACTTTTCATTTTAACATCTTTTCTCTACATTTTGCATTGCCGCACACCTCCTTTACTACATGACACATCTCTTTGGATATTAGTGATTCTATACTAGTAAATATTAAAATGTGTATTTGGTTTGTAAGTATGCTTTTTTTGGTCAGTATTGCAGCTGTCCCAGTTAATGTATCTGTAAAACAGATTTTGCAAAACTGTAAAATAAAAGTGTAATATAATGAACCGGCATCCTTCTACTTTTATAAGGATTTTTCTAGCATTTTTGAAACACAAAAGTTCAGAATTCATCAGATGATGGCTTATTTGCATTGGCAGAAAAGGATTTTTTGTAAGGGCTGTTGCATTGTGAAGGTACCACTGGCTGCTCACAAAAATAAAGAGGGCAGATATTTTTTCAACCTATTTTGAGCACGAATAAAACTTATGCTGCTTGCTAGCAGAAACTGAGAATGGAATGCTTCAACCTCAAAATGCCCTATTCCGTCCTTGCTGTAAGTGTCTTGATGTAAGAATAGTTGTTCTGATTTAATGGCAGAAATATGTCCTTGAAACGGGCTATTCTAAATGTTGTATCAAGATTGAATTGTTCTATTATTTCAAAGCTGGTCCAATTCGGGTAAAGTTGGAACAAGACATTTTAATGAGACAGTGTTGTAATCTTGAAATATTTTGGATTTATCTATTAAATCTTATGCAACAATGAGAGGTTTCCTCTTTGGAGAAATCATTTATATACTCTCTAGCAGGAGAAGAAAAAAAGAACTGCATCACACCTTATCTAATAATTTAGGTAAGGATATAAGAAAAATGGCCCATAAAATGCAGATTAATTTAATGTCTAGATATAGTTCTGATTGCAGTGTCCTTCAAATGTGGACAGTGCATGTTAAATGATATTTTATGTAAAGAATATCACTAAAACCTCCAGATATTGGTAGAAAGTTGTATATTTTATATATTGCTGAGCCAACTGAAGCATGTTGCTGTCTATATTATGGAGCCATTATATTAATTTCCCAGGTGAGCTGAACTACTGAAGCAAAATACGGTTCTTTGTAAGAAGTATTTTTTTTCATCAGGACAGAACACAGGCCAAATAGTCATGCAAGCCATACAATTCTATGCATTTCTGTTCAAATGAAAATGCTACCAAGCTCATAGTAAAATATTGTAACTACCTATAGGATAATTTTATTCTTGCTGTTTTTTTCAATACCGGATTTTCAATATAGAGAGAACTGCCAATTGTAAGAATATCAAAAGGTGTTAGGAAAATTCTGAAATTTACATTAATTTTTCTTTCCTTTTGGTTTCTATTTTTAGTAAACAGAACATTTATTTTTTGTGAGCCTTCATTGTTCTGTGGAAATACTGTCTCCTGGATATTTAAGAATGAAAATTACTCGATATGTATAGAAATTCTCCAAAACGTGTTTTAAATTGCTCTTAAATGCCTTTTTCTGCTCTCAGATTGGTCATATCTTCATATCTAACAGGAAGATCTTTAGATTTGAGTAAGAACACATTATGATTGATTAGTAGAGAGAGTGCTGTTGAGCAAAGATTCTTTTTCAGATTATTTCTTTTCATTTTTAGTGCTTGGATCTCCAGTGTCTTCTTTCTAATGGACATGAGAATGCATTCTCTTGCTCAATTCATTGGTCTTACCGGAGTTTCTATTTCCCCTTTCCTGAAGTTTCTGGGAAACAAATAATCTGATGGGAGTTCTACATTTTGGCCTACAGTATAGTTAATATAGTTGATTTCAATGTATTACTAGGATGACTTAATGAATGAATGTGTTTTTACTTCCTTCCTGTGTGGCTGTCATTGGATACTTTTCCTTCAGTATTATTTGAAGCCAAAACTGCAACTAGTCGTTAGCTAGCAGCAGTTAGCGATTGGTGTGTGAAATCATGTTGACATGTACATTTTGCCCTAGTGTTAATTTCAAAGCCAAAATATCACTTGCAAAGTAAAATGTATGTGTGCAGTATATGTGGGCTAAAATAATTATTACTTTTACTACCTGCTATAGCTCAGGTAGAGTCTTCATATTTATTTTATTATATACAAAGTGGATGGATTCCAAAGCTTAAAAAAAAATTCTTTGAAGTATTTGCTTTCTGTTTAAACACACATTTTAAAATGTGATGCTGTTCTCTCAAATAAACACCAGATGGCAGAACAGTGATAGTATTTTGGAGATTGAATATTAAAGATGTTGATTGTAAATGCTGGCCTCATACTTAGGTGAGAATTGTTCATTTACCTTGGTCTTTTGCAATATGTAGATTACTTTGATTCATGTAATGTCTAATGTAGACTATTTACAATGTAATGTAAAATAGTAGATTGTTATTTTAACAACTTTTTTAGCATTTAAGTGTAGTTGAATTAGTTGCAGCAAAAACAACAGAATCTTGTGAGGTCTTAAACACCTTTATTAATAGATGCTTTTGTGGATTAGATATTATTTTGTGGCACAATATTTATTTGACTTTAATAAACTTGACTGAGGGGAAAATGATCAGAAATATTCGTCAGCTTTTAATGAACTTTAATAATAATAAAATATAATGCAGTTCAAAATTTAATACATCCAGACCCACATAGTTGACACATTTTTGAGGAGAATAAAATATCAGAATATCCTTTATTTGGATTTATAGTAAAGTAAAGGGGAGAGGAAAATGGGTAGGAAAGGGCGTATGCCATAAAGAACCAATGTAGAGTGTAAAATGAATAAGTTCCCCTCGCATCCCTCTGGAATGAGCTGCCCCCGGAGCTTTGCATAATTCCTGACATCCGGTCCTTCTGACAGGCCCTAAGAAGTTGGCTTTTCCAGCAAGCTGAATAAAATAAATGATTAATTTAATTGTTAATTTAATTTTTAAAATTTTATTGTAAATGTCAATTGGGTTTTTTAAAATATTCTATTTAATCTCCCTTTTAACTTTCGTAATATGTGTTTTTTATGTTGTATACTGCCCTGAGTCCTTTGGGAGAAGAGCGGCGTATAAATCCAATAAACCTCATTAACCTCATAAACTGCACATATGTGCTAGTCGTTCCCGACTCTAGGGGGTGGTGCTCATCTCCTTTTCAAAGCCAAAGAGCCTGTGCTGTCCGGAGATGTCTCCGTGGTCATGTGGCCAGCATGACAAAATGCTGAAGGCACATGGAATGCTGTTACCTTCCCACCAAAGTGGTCCTTATTTTTCTATTTGCATTTTTACATGATTTTGAACTGCTAGTTTGGCAGAAGTTGGGACAAGTAACGGGAGGTCACTCCAGTTTGAACCGCATAACTGCCGACCTTTCTGATCGACAAGCTCAGCGTCTTAGCCATTGAGCCACTGTGTAAAATGTGCCCTTGTAAAATGAATAGGCTGTTGCAAAATCAAGCTCTGCTTTTGTATAACTCCACATTCTTGCAGGATAGATGCAGTCAGAATATAATTGTATATAATTCAGTTTGGTCACTGAGGGACCTAGAGGCTTTTAAAGATAAAAGTAAGAGAGTTACTACTGCTCTATGATGAGTTAGACAAAGCAAGTTGACATTCCAGCATTCTAACTTGCTTTACCCCCTCCATGCAGGCTCTTAATGATGGTGGACATTCAGGACAGGGCCTTTCCAATTAAAGCAGTTCAATTCTTTGCCTAAAGAAGTCAGAGGAATTCCTTTATTGTACCTGACATAATACTGAAGAATACTTTTCCATCAAATGTTTAAATCGTTTCAATATTTACAAATTTCATTTTGATAAGTGGACAACAGTCTCACTTCAAGTTAATTTCCAACTCACCTATTTCAGTATTAGTGACTCAGACTATCAGCTCTTGTCCCAATGTTCAGGAAGAAGTTTGAATTCGAAAAAAAATTTCTGTGAAAGCCAAGGTACTCTTGGAGACGCTGATTTGATTATTCTTACTTTTTGCTGTTCTTTTTAAATCCCAAGTTTTTACCAAGATTCCCAAAAATGAAATAATAAATGGAAAGCATAGAAACTTGATAGGAACTATCCTTCAATTGCCTTCCATAGTCTTTGACTATAAACCAGTAAAATAGTAAAATGAGTAAGATCCAGTTCCATCTGCCTTATTTTTTTAAAATAGCTTTCTTTCCATCTCACTTCAAAATACTTTTTGAAACTGATTCATCCTCAAGAGGTAATAAGACCAGATTTTGTTATGTTTTATTTTTATGCATCATTGTTCTTAATTTTATGATTTGTGAAACTTGAGACCTACCAGCATAATGCTTTATTTCCATAAATAGTTACTTTTGGCTAAATGTCTTGCATCAAATGTGGTGAGACCATTTTTATGACTTTTGAAAATGTTTTGGTTTTCCTTCTGGCTATGAAATACTGGATCAGAATAAATGCTTTTCAGCTGGGTTTGATAGTGTTAAAGTAACTCAGAATGTGAGCAGCTACCATGCTGAACTGGCTTAACTGACTGCTTCTTGTCTCTCCTTGTTAGACAGATCAGGACCACAGGACATATCAAAAGCCTGTTACCTCTGAAGATGAAGGTTGCATGTTTAGATTTCATAACTACTAGCCATTCTACATTCTTTAAGAAGACTTGGTTATGCAGATTTGGTTTTTATGGTCTATGCATAGCCCCTGTTCATATTGGTGGGTGTTGACTATCGATTTTGAAGGATGCCACAGGAGATTCTTACCTGGATACTTTTCCTATACAGTACCTTTATTATCATAGACATGGTGAATAATGGTTCTCTTTTTTCAAATCCAACTCCTATTTCATATGGAACAATGTTTCACCTCAGACAAAATCTCCCATATTTTCAGATAGGATGACCAGAGTAGGACATTGTGGGACTTGTAGGCACAACACATCTGGAAAGCACAAATTTGGGGAAAGGCAATATATCCCTTGGGAATTCCCGTAACTTTTCTGGTTTTCTTCACCTGTTTACCAGTATCAAAATCACATCCAGTCTCGTCAAGAAGCTATTGAGAACTTCATAAAACACAAAGAATCTGCTATTATCTTCCTGTTTGCTTCCAACATTTATCTCAGTGTTATATCCTGATATAGAGGGATCCATTCACGTCTGTCAATGAAGAAGAGTTTTTATCATAATTGAGCAAGCAACTTCAAGCATCAAAGCTGAAGCATAAAATAAATCTGGGGGGTGGGGAAAGGGAAGGACACATATAAGCAATTGTCAACGCTCCAAAAATGCATGACACTTAGCTCCAATAATCATGCTTACAAAGGCTTTTAAGAATTAAGTGGTTATTTGCTAATAAGATTGATCTTTGTGCAAGAGATTAGCAACATGACATAGTGTAGAGACTTGGTTTAACAACATTAACACTGCATCTGTTATCCCTCTGTTGCAACAACAGGTTAGTTGCAAGTAGAAGAACTAGGTAAGATTTTGATTTTCAAAAAATAATCCTTTCATCAAGGAAAGTGCAAAAAGAGGGCTTCAGGATAACTCTTTTAAAATCGAGTTAGTACATACTTTAATATGGAAGGACATACTCTTTGACATGTTGAAAGTGTTACGTAATATGCTAAGATTAGATTGAGTATGTAAACTTGTTTCTCTCTCTTTGAAAATCTTCAAAGATTTTTATCTTTGTTGCAATATGCCTTTACTCTTTCAATTTGGAGATATAGTAGAACAAATCATTTGCAATATGTATTGTTTCCATTTTCAGATACTGTGCAGTTTTTTTAGCAATAGAAAAAGCATGGGATTAATGTAAGGGCTCCCTCATGGGAAAAACACTCATGCTTTTTAGGCAGTTACGTGACACCACAATCCCAGCATTTACTCTCTTTCCAGCCATCCTCAAGTGCTTGGTTTGCATATGGAAATGTATAAGATAGAGAGGATCCAATAGATCTTTACTAATTGGATTCCAGATTTATTGGATTTGCAGTTCCCAGAATTACTAACCAATATAGCCCGCAGCAAAAAGGATGTAAAACTAATCTGATTATTAATAAAAAGGGATTAATCATGTGGAAGGAAGCTGGAGTCATTCTTGAAGAAAGTCAGTGAAGTAATTGTCAGATTTCCCTAAGCTGGGAATGGTCCAGATAGTTAAGTGAACTCAAAATCCCAAACCTCTATGGTGATTTCTGAAAATTTTTATTTTATTTATTTTTATTTTATTTATTTTGTCAAGCATGAATTAGATAACAGATGTAAGAACAAACATGATTTTGAATACATGAAATGGATACAAATAAAAAGGAGAACTAGGACAGGGATGGTAGGCACACTGGTGGGCTTATCCAAGCCCCTTTTAGACCTCTTAGGAATGGAGTGAGGTTTATTTATTTATTTATTGTTTCGATTTATATACCGCCCTATTTCACCTAAAAGGGACTCAGGGTGGTGCACAGAAAGATAAAAACCCCACAGTATACAAAATATAAAAAACAATTAAATTATTAGATCTGTGCTAAAATTTAATAAATAATTAAAACCAATAAATATCAAATTAAAATAATTCCCTAATCTATGTCAGGCCGGCTAAATGAAAGAAATGTGCTTTTAACATCCGACGGAAGAGGCGTAGGTCCGTGATGGTGCGGATATCGGGGGGAAGGTCGTTCCAGAGTGTCGGACCCGCCACAGAGAAGGCTCGTCCCCTGGGAGTCACCAGTTGGCATTGACCGGTTGACGGCACCCTGAGAAGGCCCACTCTGTGGGAGCGGACAGGCCGAAGGGAGGAATGTGCCATGGAGTGCTTTGAAGATGGTAACTAACACCTTGAAGTGCACCCGGAAGACCACAGGCAGCCAGTGCAGCTCGCGCAGGAGAGGTGTTACATGGGAGTAACGAGAAACTCCCAGGATCCCCCGCGCAGCCGCATTCTGCACTAGCTGGAGCCTCCGGGTGCACCTCAAGGGGAGCCCCATGTAGAGGGCGTTGACAGTAGACAGTAGACAGTCTAAGGTTAAAATTTTGGGGGTTTGAGGAAGAAACCACAGAGTCAGGTAGTGCATTCCAGGCATTAACATTTCTGAGAATTAGCTACATGTCTTGAGGGTGCCTTAATTTGGGGAAGACTGGTGAATACACAATATCAACATTCCATACTCTTTTTCTGACTTGTTTACATGTCACAAAAAAGTTTATTTGTTTTTTTTACCATATTTTATCTGGTGCCTCTAGCCCTTATTTTGTAAAACTCAAAAGTTCATCTTCTAAAATGGTGCTGTTTTGATCTCATAATATATTTTCCTTTTCGGGTGAGTGTTTCTTTTCCTATCTCTTAATAGGTTTTATCTACTGAATATACCAGATTCCCTCAAGGTGGTCTTCTTATAAAACTTGATTTTTTTTAAAGGTACCTGTGAAAGCTGTAACTAAGACTAATCATTACTAACCTGTAGAGTGCTTATTCAGTGCTTAAGATTCTTTTAAAAAAAAGATGCCAGTGCTACCCACAAAAGTGCTAAGGAGACAGTAAAGTTCCGTATTGCCAGAAGGCACAGAGGAAAGTGGTGGGTGTTGCTGATTTTGCTATCAAATATTTTGCTACCATTTACAGAGTGGTACAGCTAGGGATGTTTTCAGTGCAATTATGAGGCAGCAGTACAAATACTGAGTCAACTCATAAAAGTGCAGAAATGTGCACCACAGCAGATGTATAACAGAAGACGCTTATGTATAGCCGACTGTGAATCAGTGAGGCTAGGCACAACACTGCATTTTATATGATGGTGATGACTTAATGTCTTGCATGTGGGGGATAGAGAAAGGTGGCTAGACAAAGAGATGTAGTCTTGCCTTTATTTTCCAGGGCGAAAACAAAAAAGAATTTTAAGGATGGCCTTCTATATTGTTATGGGATGTATCTGCTTGTGTTGCTTTATGTGGACTTTGCTTATCAGAAGGATTGGAACTGATGGCCTAAATCAGTGTTCCCCAATTCGTGGGCCGCGGCCCACTATCAGGCCTTGTGCAGTTTGGTACCGGGCTGTGGCAGTGGCAGGCAAGGCGTGTGCACGCACATTGCTACTTGTGCAAGCGTCATGTGAGTTTGTGAGTGTGTGTGTGTGTGTGTGTGCCAGCTCCATTTGTTCAAACAGCGTGCATGTGTTGTGGCCCGCCAGCAGCCAGCAGAGCTGGCAGCAGAGTTGGACAGGGCGGAGGTTGGGGAGGAACATGGGCCAGTTCTGGAGACTGGGGAAGACTCAGACGAGGGCTCTGCATTGGAGAGGGGGCCAAAGCTGTCTGGACGTTCTCTGGACTGTCTGGAGGTTCTCAGCTATCTTTGGAGCTAGACAGCAGTGAGGCAGGTGAACAGCTGGAGCCTGTTCCCAGTGCGCGCATGCACAGAGCTGCAAGAAGAAAAGAACAGCTACGAAATCAGGATTGACTTGGAAGTAAGGCCATAGGTGGACGGTGAATGGCCCCTCTCATAGGAAATAAGAGAGGAGCAAAAAGGGAACGGGATTTTGCAGGACACAATTTGTTTGTTTGTTCATTCATTTCATGAGTATGAAGATCTGTCTGTGAATCTCAGAGACTCTGTACCAAGTCTTTCCCTGCACAGCATTGCATTTGGAAAATATTTATAGGGCAGCTTTCCAAGTTAGATAAGGTCTGTGGTCATAAATTCGACTTTCAAAGACTATTTACCAGGCCTTTGCTGAATGTGAATGAGAGGAATTCAAATTTATTTAATAAAAGGGGTTTTGTCAGGACCAGGAATCTGCTGCATATTTTTTGTGGAAGCCTAGGTCAGAACAGCGTGTGTGCCTGCCACTCACACAGAACCATCCCCTCTTCTCCGCCTTCCTAACAAAGCTGGAAAGGTTAGGGAACTCTGGCCTAAATAACTGTACCCAATTCTGAACATATGCTTTCAAAAGTGTCAGAAATGATGGCATTAAATGAGCACCCCCAGTTTCCCCCTGACTTATTGGCTACCTGGATCAGAACTGGAATTCTTCTGAAACTTGGTATCTCTATATTTTCTTCATCTTGGCTCCTTCCCTGGGGTTCTCTTCCTATTTTTGTTTTGTCTTCTCATCAACGATTGGGAAAGCTGAGCAGACTCTTGTGGCACTTCTTATCACAGTCAAATGGCTACTACTATGCTTTCCATAAGATGAGGTACAATTTGTGATTTCATCTTGGCTAAAGCTCTTGCTTGGGTGGCCGCCTCCATCTATGCTTTAAAGATTCTCTTGCAGTTTCTAAGAGACAATGACACTCTGCCCTGCCCCTTGTTAAATAGCTGTCATGTTCTTTATTTTTAGAGGTTGAAACAGATCTCCTGGATGGATTAAAGTAGTTTGGGATTCTTAATAGAGACCTCTGTACAAATATGAGCTTCACACAAGTTGGATGAAGCCTCCTGCTTGAGAAGCTGTCAGCCTCGGTGCCCTCAAAATTTAGCTTTCACAGTTTTCCATCTGGGTCTTGGATGAAGCCTGCAAAAATGTTTAAAATTGCCTGTTTCATCTTACTTAGAAAAGATAAAATAAAATGATCTACACACCAGCCAAATTTAACATATTAGTTTTTTTTAAAAAAAAGATAAAGAAGTCAACCCCTCTCAATTGAACTAGGATGTTGAAGTTCTACTAGTGCAAAAAAAGAGACACAGAGAGAATTATCCTTGACCCACAGCTCCGGAACAGGCTATTTAAAAAGAGAAGAGGTCTGACATAAAGCAGAAGTTTGAAACAAAACTGTGTATAAAAGGGAGAAAGCAAAAGGCATAAAAAATAATGTTTAATTTTTTTCTTTTATGTTGGAGTTTCTGGAATTTTTGTTTCGTTTAAAAATGAGTTATATAGGAACCATAGTGGTACAGTTGTTAGAGTGCAGTACTGCAGGCTATTTCTGCTGTCTGCCGGCTGCCTGCAATTTGGCAGTTCAAATCTCAGCAGGCTCAAGGTTGACTCAGCCTCCATCCTTCCGAGATGGGTAACATTAGGACCCAAATTGTTGGATGTTGACTCTGCAAACTGCTTAGAGAGGGCTGTAAAGCACTTTGAAGCGGTATATAAGTCTAAGTGCTATATCTGTTGCTATTATTTATAGCATTTGAACTCATAATTGAAGCCTGAAATGCTCTCAGAATAATAAAAAGTCCCCACCAACAGCCTCATGACATTCAAAGACTTTCAAAGACATGAAACAATAGGGGATGCAGAAGGAGATTAAAAACCAGACAATTCTTAATGCCTTCATTTTCATATACTGACCTGTTGGATGGAAGTGGGCTGCTCATTGAGATTGAAAGGGCATTATTTTTCAGAGTAAGTCCCTTTGTTCCTTTTCCATCAGGATAACATTTCTGTGAGGAGCAGTGGTGGGATTCAAAATTTTTTACTACTGGTTCGGTGAGCATGGCTTGGTGGGCATGGCTTGGTGGTCGTGGCAGGGGAAGGCTACTGCAAAATACCCATTCCCTCCCGAACAGCTGGGACTTGGGAGGCAAAGAATAGATGGGGGAGGGGGGGCAGTCAGACGTGGTATTTACCAGTTCTCCGAAGTACTCAAAATTTCCGCTACCGGTTTCCCAGAACTGGTCAGAACCTGCTGAATACCACTTCTGGTGAGAAGGTAGATACAGTTTAAGCCAGTTGGTAACAGCTGATCTGGAGCAGTTGCATAGGTGTGATAAGGAGGAATGAAAATGCAATTTTGTAAACACTAGGTCATCTCTGAGAAAGAAAAGAGAGGTGAGAAAGAAACTCAAGATTATCCTAACTTGATTCTCTTTGGCATAAGAAGTCTTGGTACTCTAGAACAATATAGCAGAGCTTCAGTAGTTCTTGTAGTTGCTTTTTCTTGTTGGGTGTATCTTAATAGCTGACAACACTGAATAAGAATGGGTTTGTGTCTTAGCACAAGGACCAAAGCAAGAACTCAAAACAAAAACTAGGATTTTTGCAAGAACTGTTGCAATTTGTAAAATAAATAAAATAAATAATGTCTCAATGAAAGATATGTTCTTCTTAGTATATCCTTCCTTAAATAAACAGATATCCTCCCTAATGCATTTAGCATTCAGTAGAGATTAAGTCTAAAATAGAAATAGTGTTTGACCTCCAGATAGAAAAGAGGTGTCAAACTTGATTTCATTGAGGGCTGCATCAGGTTTGTGTTTGACCTCGGGGGGCCAGGGGGGCCATGGCCAGCTCAATGTCACTCCTGTTGGGGGTGCCTGTAGGTGGCCTGAGTCCTCTGCCCATGAAAACAGGCTCTTGAGCTCCATTTTCGGCTGCCATGGCCTCCTGCAGCCTTCTGCCAGTGAAAATGGAGTTTGGGAAGGCCACATACATTTTTGCCGGCAGAAGCAACATGGGCCGGTCTTTTGCTGTTTCCAGGGCAGCCCCATGGGCCAGGTCTAACTACCCTGCAGGCTGGATCTGCCCCCCAGACTTTGAGTTTGATACCCCTGATATAGAACTTACTGTATGTATTCATAGCCTTTCTATGTATACATGTTGTTGTATTGTGTTTTTTTTCAATAAACAAGATAGGTAAGCTAACTTTATTAGTAAAAAACACTTAGCTTTGGTTAAGGAAAACTTAGTTAATGCTATGTTAGATGATTTGTAGTATATTCATATATTTTTGTGACCAAAAAAAGCAATTCATGGCTGTTAAAAATAAAAAAAGTTGCATCTGGAGATTAATTGTTTTAATTAAGAATCTGGAGTGTCATCAGGGCAGATAATGTTTGAATTTTTTAAACTGTCAGAAAGCTTTCTTCTTCCCCAGGAGTAAACTGAAACATTTCTGGCATCAAAGAAAGATTTTTGAAACCCAGAAGTGCATCTGCTGTTATTAGTTCTGTACTGGCTGAAGTACTGATTAGATTCTGCCTGCATTTACTGTAGAACTGGATGATCAAAAGACTTTGCCTTTGCTAGAAATTAAAATAGAAACGAGGAATGAAGAAGATGATCCTGGCTGGGTAAATGTCCTCTCTTGCTTTCCTATGTGAAAGATTGACTGCTCTAATTTTACTGCAGGGCCCTTGTCAGTGGCTACACAGCAATGCAGTTTGAAGGAGAGATTTGATGAATATCTACAAGTAAAAAGGCAAAAGCTCAAGGGCTAATATATTCTGCATAGTATATTCTATGTTTCATTAGCTTAGCTTAAGGCCTTCATTGACATTAATAAGCAAAAGGGACAGAAGGACAAAGGTAAAATGCAAGTAGATTAAGAATTATAGTTGGCTCAAGAATTTTATAAGTACCTGCCATATTTAGATAATAGGTTGGCACAGTGGGAATTTATCCTGTCCTCTGAGACAAGGAAGGGTACGGTATTTTCTTCCCTTCCATTATCACATTTGTATAGTTCCTATCTATAAAGTCTAGATATGACAATGAAAAAAAGCTCAGGGTAGCATAGAATGTTGAGTGCCTGTATGCACGCACACACTATTATATAACAAATACAAAAGCACATGTGCTTCTCATATACTAAATATGTCTTTTAAAAATAATTTTCAAATACAAAATTGACTGCCTTTTTGACTTGGGCAAAGGAAGTGAATGTCTAAATGCAAGATTTTTTATTCTGAATGTTGAAGTTGGACCAGCTACAGACTCCAGGCACAACTCTTCAAAGCTAAGAAAGCTGCATCAAAATTGTCTTGTAGCCTGTGTGCATTTTATCAAGGATGAGGGAACCTTTGATCTTCCAGATATTGTTGAAACACAGCTCCTGGCATTCCCCATAAGGGCCTATTATTATTATTATTATTATTAGTCAAATTTATATAACCGCACCCTCTCCCCGAAGGGACCCGGGGCGGTGCACAGGAAGTTAAAACAAAACAATACAAAATATAAATAATTAATATCGAATTAAATAGGTTATCCCTGTGCTAAAATTTAAATAGTTAAAACTTAATCCCTTAAAAACCCAATTAAAACAATTTATAATACAGACTGAAGGCTAGGTAAATAACTTAGGCCAAACCGGCCTGATGGAACAGGAGTGTCTTTAATTTCTGGCGGAAGGTGCGGAGGTCCGTGGTTGTTCTGAGGTCGGGGGGTAAGTCGTTCCAGAGGGTTGGGCCCACCACAGAGAAGGCCCTTCCCCTGGGCGTCGCCCGCTGGCATTGCCTGGTGGACGGCACCCGGAGAAGTCCCTCTCTGTGGGAGCGAATCGGCCGCAGGGATGTATGAGGTAGGATGCGGTCTCGCAGGTAGCTTGGTCCCGTGCCATGGAGCGCTTTAAAGATGGTAATCAACACCTTGAAGCGCACCCGAAAGACCACAGGTAACCAGTGCAGCTCGCGCAGGAGCGGTGTTACATGGGAATATCTAGACGTTTCCAAGATCACCCGTGCGGCCGCATTCTGGACCAGCTGCAGTCTTCGGGTGCACGCCAAGGGGAGCCCCATGTAGAGAGCATTACAGTAGTCCAGCCGGGATGTCACAAGCGCGTGAGTGACTGTGCGAAGGGTGTCCCGGTCCAATAAGGGACGCAACTGCCGCACCAGGCGTACCTGGTGGAAAGCCCCCCTGGCCACGGCTGTCACGTGATCTTGCATAGACAGCTGGGTATCCAGGAGGACACCTAGGTTGCGTGCCCGATCCATGGGGGCCAGATGTTCGCCCCCAATGGCCAGTGATGGAATCGACTGGTTGAACCTGGGCGCCGGAAACCACAGCCACTCGGTCTTGGACGGGTTGAGTTTGAGTCTGTTGCTTCCCATCCAGATCCGTACGGCTTCCAGACATCGGGACATCACTTCAACAGCATCGTTGGGGTGGTTTGGGGTAGAAAAATACAGCTGCGTGTCATCAGCGTAGATGTGGTACTCTACCCCAAAACCACGGATGATCTCACCCAGCGGCTTCATGTATGTGTTGAACAGGAGCGGCAAGAGGACTGACCCCTGAGGCACCCCACAAGTGAGGGGTCTTGAGGCCGACCTCTGCCCTCCTGTCAACACAAATTGCGATCGGCTGGAGAGGTAGGAGGAGAACCACTGTAAAACAGTGCCCCTCACCCCCAACCCCTCCAGCCGATGCAATAGGATACCATGGTCGATGGTATCGAAAGCCGCCGAGAGATCTAACAGGACCAGGATGGAGGAGCAACCCCCATCTCTGGCCCTCCAGAGATCATCCACCAACGCGACCAATGCCGTCTCAGTGCTGTGCCCGGGCCGGAAGCCGGACTGGCGCGGGTCCAGATAATCAACTTCCTCCAGGTGACGGGGAAACTGTTGTGCCACCACACTCTCAACAACCTTCGCTAGAAAATGAAGGTTGGAGACTGGACGATAGTTTTCCAACAGAGCTGGGTCCAGGGAAGGCTTCTTGAGGAGGGGTCTCACCATCGCCTCTTTAAGGGAGGCCGGAAAGAACCACTCACTCAGAGAAGCGTTGACTAACTCCTGGAGCCAGCCTCGTGTCACCTCCCAGGATGCCAGTACAAGCCAGGAGGGACACGGGTCCAATAAACATGTGGTGGCTCTCAGTCGCCCATGTAACCTGTCTATATCTTCGGAAGCAACAGAGTCAAACTCCTCCCAGAATGGTATCTCAAGACCCGCTTCCGACAATCCCTCTAGGCCACTCTCGGTGGAGATCAGCTCGCTCTGAATCTGAGCGATTTTATCCTGCAGATAAATACCAAATTCCTCTGCTCGACCCTGCAGAGGGGCTTCCCGCGGCCTCTGTTGAAGGAGGGAGCGGGTCACCCCAAACAGGGCGGCAGGGCGGTTCTCTGCGGATGCGATAAGAGTGGCACAGTATTGACGCTTGGCCACTCTCATCGCCACAATGTAAGTCCGTAAATGGGCTCTCACCTGTGTTCGGTCAGATTCAGAGCGTGTAGATCTCCCATCTACTCTCTAGGCATCTCTTGTGGTGTTTCATCTCCCTCAGCTCCTCGGTAAACCAAGGAGCCCAGGTGACTCTTTGCCGCAAGAGAGGCCGCAAGGGCGCGACCCGATCCAAGGCTCCAGTGGCCGCGGTGTTCCATGCAGCCACTAGGTCCTCGATCGGGGTGTGGGTCAGGGTCACAGGTAATGGCCCAAGCTCCGTCTGGAACCTCTCTGGGTCCATCAGGCGCCTGGGGCGGAACCATCTGGGGATTATGACGGCTGGAGTGACTGGGAAGTGTAAATCAATAACATCTGGAGGTCTGCAGGTTCATCACTGATGTGTTGTATCTTCTGCCTCAGATGCAATGATGGGCTCTGAGTCCAGTTTCTTCTGCCAGATAAAAAAAGCATCATTCAGTACACTGTAAAGGAGATTTTGTCTCTCAGAGACCTATTTTGACTTTGAGTTAATTTTGAATATGGGAGATCTCGAGCCTTTGATTTTGAGAGATTCTATTTCTGATACCTATGTGGCTTCCTTCTTTTTAAAACCCCTCTGTAAAGATCTGCACACTTTCGATATTCTTGAGTTGGGTTTATATCACTTGGATAATTATCATCGTGATCTTCTACGTGCAACAAAATTAACAGAGATTCCATTTGTTGGAATTGTATGGAGACTGCAACTGCACTCTGCCTTATTACCAAATGAGTACAGCATGCCCTTCAATAATTCTCTAAACTCTCAAATGCCTTGGAAATAATATGCTAGAATATTACTGAACTGTGACTGACGCACCATTTGTGCTAAATGTGACAGTGCACAAATGATATTCCTCTATAAAAGTTCAAACTACATTAATCTTTCACAGAGGTTCATTGGCTAGGAAGATGCCTTAGTTACAAAATAAACCATAGCAGCCCTTCTTGAAATTATTTCTATCTAATTCTGCCTTGTTTAATTTTTTTTGCCATGCATATGTTATTTTCTCTTTCATATTATGTATGTGTGTATGCACTGTACGTATGTGTACATTTGTACAAGCATTGGTATAAACATGAAGTCTGCATTTGCACATTTTTAGACCGTGGAATCTTCAAATATAATATATAATTGATGGCAATGTAATATACTTCTTATTTTTATTCCTTTGGGATGAACTATTAGTGTAACACCAAGGGACACGGTGGCTCAGTGGCTAAGATGCTGAGCTTGTTGATCAGAAATGTCGGCAGTTCAGCAGTTCGAATCCCTAGTGCTGTGTAATGGACTAAGCTCCCATTACTTGTTCCAGCTTCTGCCAACCTAGCAGTTTAAAAGGACGTAAAAAATGCAAGTAGGAAAATAGAGACCACTTTGGTGGGAAGATAACAGCACTCGGTGTGCCTTTGGCATTTAGTCATGCTAGCCACATGACCACAGAGACGTCTTTGGACAGTGCTGGCTCTTCGGCTTGGAAATGGAGATGAGCACTGCCCCCTAGAGTTGGGAATGACTAGCACACATGTGCGGGGGACCTTTACTTTTGCCTTACTAGTATAACTCATCAGGAGATTTGCTTTTCTAGGATGCAATGAATTACAGAATGATCGTTCTGAGAAAAAGAGAAAAATGGCTTCCCTGCACCTTCTTGCAGTTGAAAATTGTCTTACATTTGCTGCACAACTGTCACATAACAGAATCACATAATAAAAGAATATGGTTTCTGGTAAACAGGTTGTGTGGTTCTCAGTGTTTCAGATAATAATTTCTGTAATTCCTGACCATTTGCCATTGTGGTTGAGTCTGTTGGGGGTGGTATTAGTTCAGTGAGAGCCACCAGACAGGCTCTCCCTGTGGCAAACAAATCAAAAGTGGTTGGTTTAACACTGGCAAGGGCAATCTCTTCAAATGATGAGTATCATTCTGTAGCCTTGTGCAATGATATGTGTAGCAAAAAGGAAAGAATTAAAACTTAAATGAATGACATTGTAGGAAACTACAGTCTCTTGAGCTTTCAGGAATGCCTCTGCTGTAGGGTCTGTCCTGAATTGCCACACATTGTTTGAATACTGGCTTTATCCAAATGGCAATAGAACTCTAAAGCTACAAATTTATTTGGATTTCTTGCCCCAAACTTTTTAGCTGTTGTTTAAGTAGTTTTAAGGAACAATAAAATGTACCTTTGGCTAATTAGATGTCTAGTGCTAATGCCAATCAGTATTTCAAAAGTATTTCAGAATACTTTCCTCTTCATCCCATTATATTTTCCACATACAGGCATTTCAGTACATCCTGCTCAAAATGTTAAAGGTCTGGAATTGTCCTCCATCAATTCATTTGTTATCTAGTTCAGGGATCTCCAACCTTGGCTATTTTAAACACTTGTGGACTTCAACTCCACTATTTCCTGCAACCAGCATGGTTGGTTGAGGAATTCTGGGAGCTGAAGTCCATAAGTCTCACAGTTGCCAAGGTTAGAGACCCCTGAGTTGACTCTTTATCTTGACCATTTACCTAGTTTGCAAGACTGCCTCAAGTTGTGAGTGGCCCAACCCTGGAAGTCTTTAAGAAGATGTTGGACAGCCATTTATCTGAAATGGTATAGGGCTTCCTGCCTAGGCAGGGAGTTGGACTAGAAGACCTTCAAGGTCCCTTCCAACTCTTCTATTGTATTGTATTGTATTGAATGGTTCTAAGTTGAGGACTACATGTAGTTATATTTTTATTTTATGATAGCTTAACAAGTCAAAAAATCAGGTAAAATTAGTTTGAGGTTTGATTTTGCACCAACATTCATATTGTGCAAAAAAATGCTTTTAGTAACTTATTTTGGTACTCATGGAATGCATTGCAAAATTTTGGATCAATAAGCAGCGTATGAATGGCATTGTCACTTCCAACCAAGAAATAATATGTGTAACTTTAATTATACTTTCCAGAAGCACCTTCTATTATTTATTTGTGCTCATAGAACCCTAAAACACTGCTTGATGTATTTGTTTCTATCAATAAAGCTACCATGAACTTAGATTGTCATCAGCTAAGTATATGAGCACTCAAACACATTCAGGAACCAGAACGTTGTGGTAATTCTCTTTTCTTGACAGAAAATTAGCGTCCCTAAGAAATGAATCGAACAAGTCATATAAACAGAACCTGAGTTAAAGCAAGGGTCCTCAAACTTTTAACAGGGGGATAATTTATGGTCCCTCAGACTGTACGGGGCTGGATCGGCTGAGTGGGTGTGGCTAGGTGGGTGTGGCTAGGTGGTCATGTGATTGGGTGGGTGTGGCCAATTTAGCAGTCCATTAAACAATGCACACAAATTAAACTTTCATTTTTTTATGCTCCTGGGGGTGGAAAGTAGGTTTGTAAAGGGATGCAGCTGTCTTTGGTCTCCTAGGCCTCCAAACAGCGGGTGGGGGCAGGTGGGTAAGTGGGGCGATGTGGGTGTGGCAGCCTCATGGTCCCTCATGGGCTGGATTAATGGCTTTGGTGGGGCGTATCTGGCCTGTGGGCCATAGTTTAAGGACCACCGAGTTAAAGGGATAATTTCACCTGCCATTCTGCTGATTAAGAAAAAAAAATAGAATTCTCCTTCTGAACTGAATTCTCTGATCTCTTACTTCGTGGCTTGACTGATCACAGTAGAAAATGGGGCCAGGTTTGGGGATTTTTTTTCTTTTAGAAACAGTTATCATAGATTTAAGTGCAGCATGAGAGGCATAAAACCATGAATGATTTATTGGGGGTGCTCTAGTTCATCTCTCAGAAGGGGAGTTCAGTGCCTTCACTTAAAAGATTAACCACCTAATCCTAGAACAGCAATTATAGCCAGGAGCAACCTTATTAGGCAAACCACATTATATAATTTAAGCTGCTAACTCGTTGATGAATCTATTCAGGAAAGCTGAACTCAAGGCACAAAACTTACATGAGCAAATGGTTAATCCTTTTTATATTTGGATTACTATGAACAATGGCCAGTGAGTTAGCATTTTTTAAAATTCTTTCTCTCTCTCTCTCCCCCGCTTCCTCATGCTCACTTCTTTTTTTTAATTAATATTTTATTGTATGTTTTTATTCATTTTACATCACAGTTTCAACTTTGCAACAACGATATACTGGTTATATAAGCACCTTTTAAGATATGCATGATGTTACATATCCTAGTTATGTCCATTTTTCTCTTATTCATCCAATATAATCAACATAAAAAAGAATAAAAAATCAAAAAGAATTATAGGAACTTGATACTATACAACAAACTTGTATCTATTGTTTTCATGGTTCTAACATAGTTCTCTATACATTTATCATTCTATATATTTTAATTTACATGCTAACTTCTTTATGGGGAGAATAACTATGAATAAGTACCAAATGTGGAGTTAAACATTCAACCAATGCTTGTTCAGAAATGAATTTTCCTCTCACCACTACTCTCAATCTTCCTTACATGTTAAAGGATTCTAGCTAGAGAGAAATTCCTGGAGGATGGGCTCCAGCATGAGACTGAAAGCTTGGAAGACTAAACCTCTGGTCCAGTGGTGGGATTCAGTCAATTTGCACCTATTCGGGAGAACCAGTTGTTAACTTTCTAAGCAGTTTAGAGAACTGGTTGTTGAAAAAAATCTTATTTTGTTTCCCCCCACTTTACAGGGCTAATCTTGTAAGGAAAGCAGGAAGAAAACATTCTGGTGTTGTTCCTAGTGTAATCTTTATTGCCCTGCTTACAGAAACTGCCTCTCCAGTTAACCCTTATTACATTGTCACAGCTAAAGCGAAGCACCCATCGGCATGAGTGACATTGAGTTGCCCATGCCCACCTAGTCACATGACCACCGAACCACACCTATCCAGCTGGTCATTAGAGTAGAGAACCAGTTGTTAAAGTATTTGAATCCCACCATTGCTCTGGTCCCAGATTGGATCATGCAATGTTATCCTGGGACACCTATATTTTCCTTCATTCACAGCAAAGTAGTCCACTTGTAGCATCTACGCATGGTTGGTCTCTGATCCTTGAGAGACCAAAATATCAGATATAATTTTGGTATTACATAATTACACAAAGGGAAACAATTTGTATTATTTAAACTGAAGAGTAAACAATCTGAAAAATCTACCAACAATGCACCTACCTTATCTGACCTGGTGGAATGGACAGATAACCTTGGGGAGAGGAAGTCCTACAAATAGCCTGTCCCTCTTTCATTTAGGACTTTAAAGATGATAACAAGCACTTTGAATTGCATCTGGAAATAAACTGGAAGCCAATGCATCTTGCACGATCCACAGTTTATAACACCAGATTTAAAAAAAACAAACACCCTATTTGTTGTAGCATATAATATCATCCACCAAACCATTTTGAGGTTTGGCACCCTTCATTTATTTTGATGATAATTATAAATGAAATGTTTGGAAGCCTTGTAGCTCTTTACAAAAATCCTGATGCAAATGCTGTTCTAAAACCAGATTTTAAAAAAAACAACACAATATAATATTTTGTGTCAATTTTTTCTGAGGAATACCTTTGAATTTTCTTCCATTTATATTTTTAAATAAGCTTCTGCTATATCTATTTTCCAGAAATATCATTCCCAGATGATGTTGGCAAATGTTCTTAATTCTAGGTAGGGGTTGTTGCTTAGTGTATAATTTTATCAAGCCATTTGAAATTACTATTAAACTTTAAAATAACCACATATGCTGATAGTTTCATTATTTTTGGGATCTGGAGCCACAAATGTAGCTCATAAAAGAACTCTGTAAGATCTAATTTAGTTTCCACATTTGGTGAATGGTATATGGCAGTGATTCTCAACCTGTGGTCTGTGGGCCCCTCGGGGAGGGGTGCAATGTTGTCCCAGGGGATCAAAAAAGACTTGAAGAAGTTTTATGATTTAAATCTTGTGTAAGTCTTGGGGGTCTATGGTCACAAAAGTTATTTAAAGGGACTTCATGGTAAATAAAAGTTTGAGAACCACTGGTGTATTGTACTGCATGTGCGTTGTGGAATTTAGATGTGGAATTTTCTTACACCCTTTTGATGTGCTTGAGAATAGATGACACCTTTGAACAAAGGTGCATTATCATCTAATACCTTTAATAGGTTTACTGTCTGTGCTCCATGACAGGAATTGTGTTGTTGCACCTTTAACTCAAAAGCAGCAGCTTTCTCTGCCAGTCATAACTGCAGTGTTTGTTTTCACAGCATCTAAATCTAAAACACCATACCCATTATATTTTTGACAGGTACAAATATCATTCTATTAGGTATGATCTTTTTTTCTGCATAAGTATTGAATTATATTTCTGATACGTTTACTTTACCATCTCTGAAACTCTACATAAATTTGCATTGTGATACTGTATAATTGATAGAGCAGATCCAGCCAGTGTCCAAGTGCATTGATATGGTTTCATTGATTTGATTGTGAACGATCATTTGCATATGACATGGGCCCTATTCCTGGTCTTGTTTCATCTTTTATACTGCAGGCTTTCAGTATTTCTTTTTCTTTATCAACTTTCTCATCTACAAAATGTGCTGTTATGCTGCTTTCAAAATAATGGCATTGGGATTTTTTATCTTTATCAAATTGTTTGCTTTTTCTTGAGTGAAAGTCTCTTTGTCCCTCTTTACTACATTTTTATACGTTTCACTTTTAAAACTTCATTGGCACATATCAGCTTCTATCACAGTGGTAATATAGTTCATTTTTACTTACAACTCACAGTTTGCATGCTATTCTAAACTTACTTACATTTGCTTTTATTCCTGACTGCAGTATTTCCAGCCACAGTTTTTATGAAGATAACAATTGCAAAATCTCTCTTAAATATAAATCTTTCCTTGTTAAGTTTTTTTGGTATTTTGTTTTAGAATTCCACAGATTAGACAATCTCTTTTATGTCCACATAATCTATCCGTTTACTAAATTTGCAAAGATCAGATAGTTGAAGTTGTGCTCAAAGGTTGCAATGGATTTCCACTCACTCTGTTTGTGGTTCTGAAATCTAAAATATTTTGAAATAATTCATTGTTTCAGGAATAATGTTCCTGCATTATTTGTATTCATTTTATAAAACTATATTTTGAGGACTTTTGTTGAGCAGTTATGCTGCTTGACCTCCTCTCGCTGAATTTATTTAGTCTACATTTTAAGCCATTACAGTTTATCCATTTGTTAGATTACTATTCTGCATTTTCGTCAAAAGCTCATGATAGTATATACAGTAATCTTTCCTTCAGATTTTTCTGACAACAGCCTTAGAGATAAGCTGGGCTAAGAGCAAGTGACTGGCCCCAAATTACCCTGTGAATTTCTATGGTTATCCAAATAAATACTTCCTTTTCTCTGTGGAGAGAAATTAGTACAGATCAGGTCAAATAAAGCAATTCTTTACACAGCAGTGGAAATTCACTGTGTGACTCAGGGCCATACTTTCTCGGCTTCACTGGATAACAACCTTGAAAAATAGAAAAAAATAATAAAGGGGTAGCCACCAGTGAAGCTGAAAGTAGGAAATTCTCCTCAGTGTCCTTTCTGTGTAAAACAAATCTCTACTATGTTAAATAATTCCCTAGTGGCTTGTCTCTTCTCCTGCATAGCTTCAGTTCAGTAGCCTCAAATTATGACATGTGTCCCTGCATATGAGAGATTTTGGCTGAGGCTGAACAAGCTTTCTGGTAAGACAGATGTTCAGCCTTTGGATATATAATAGGGAATCCATCTGATGTCTCATCAGTACAAAATCAATGATATGATTCAACTGTAGAGGCCTTGCATTCTATGTAAACTTCTACATCCATTATTTTGAAAGGGAAAATTTCAAATCTGATTACACAAAAATCCTGGTTGTAATTCATGGATGGAGCCTGGTTCCTGCATTTGTCATCACCAGGAGTAGAAATTAACTTTCCCTTTTTTCCCCAGAATGATCCTTTGCTGCCTCATGTAGAACAGCTATTTGGTCCATTTTTGGATCCAAGGGACTACAATTGACTGTGGTTGATCTTGAAAAAGATTCAGGCCCTGACCTAATTAATATTTGGATGGGAGCCCATCAAGAAATCTCAAGGCTGCTAAACTAGAAAATTGGAAAAAAAACCATTCCAGAATAAAGCAATGGCAGACACTTCTCTATTGTTGCCCAATAAATTGACGCTATAGCATCCCAGTTCAAAGGTGTTACATATGTAAAAGAGAGTAAAGTTTTCTCCCATTGGTCCAATTTCCCAGGAGGGAAATTGGAGGACTGTCAGTGGCTGAATTGCCTGAACTGCTCCCCTTAAAGGAGGGAGCTGCCAGGAAGCCAGCCGCTTTTTGTTTGTATTGACTTAGAATAAAGAGCTGTTTTTCTACTGACGCATCCTGCTTCTTCCTCAGCCCATTCTCTAACAAAAGGAATCTGTTTAGAATATATCAGTTCAATGAGAATATCCACAAATGCAGTCTGATGCCACATGACGGCTTTGATCTAATCATATACTTTATTTTCTTCAAAGTTAATATTATCAAATCATCACTGCAGATGTTACAGGGAAAAAGTATATATTTAGGATGGGAGCATTATATACAAGACACAATTATTTATCTTTTAAACATTTAAGCACGGTGAACAAAATAGTTACACCACTTCTTGGTGTAAAATGGAAATAATTTAGCAAATTCAACCTCTGAGTCAAAAATAAAGTTAATTCAAGTTTAATTAGTGTCTAGTCCAGCCAATTAATACTTTAGGATGTGATATATTTATTAGAAACTTCAGCATACGAGAATAAAGTGTTTTTCTGCCTGTTAGCCTTGCAATATTAAAGCTAGTCAACTTTCTTTAGTAGCAAAACAAAGCAAGTAATATAGAAGTAACTATGTGAATAACCTGTTCAGATGCACTAGAATCTTAGAGTAGCTGTCTGTAAAAGAGTTTCAATATAAACAAGAAAATGCACACACTCCCCAACTGAAAACCAATAATATGTCAATTTTACTTTATACACTATACAAAGCCTAGGCTGCTTATGTTACTACTTTCAGAGAGAGAGAGGGAGTGAGTGAGAAAGAGAGATGGAGGGAGGGGGAGGGAGGGAGGGAGAGAGAGGGAGAGAGAGATCCAAAATTTGCCTCGCTTTTGAAAGTCAAGTGTATTGTGGGAGTATGACTGATTGCTTCAATTCATGATGGATATGAACTGAGGAAGAAAATGGTATAACTGAAAATTCATTCTTTTTTCCATTTCTCAATCTACTCAGAAGTAAATGATGCTAATAAAACAAGTCATAGTTGGCTAACAAGGTAATTTCTCCCCATATAAATCTTGACTGAAGAAAGATTTGTATCCCCTTGTGTTCACTCATTTCTACATTTCCCATGAGTGACAAAATGTTGTGACCTGGATATTTTTCCCTTGGTTGCGAAATCCTTATAAAGCGTAAAATGACATTGGTAATGGATTTATTAATCTTGTAGTGCTATATAGATTACAAGTTATTGCTGATCTCTTTCTAAAAAAAGTTTAGTTTCTCTCATGGGATATTATGGAAAAATATAGGATGCAGAAAAAGACTGATGATGATGATGATGATGCTAGCCTAGGTTAAAAGAGGTAATATATTCTAGAAAGGATGTGGAAATTATTATAGGAAAAGGAGCAGAAGCAGTCATACTTCAAGGAAGAACTGTTTGTTTATTTAACAGATTTATATAGCTGGTCATCTTAAATATATGACTGAGCAACTTACAACATTAAAATAATAATGCCCCTTTGGCTGATCAGATAGAAACAACTGGGAAGAGAGTAAGTAACCTGTCCCTAAATCCTAAAAGGTTTTAAAGTCCTTATAGCATCAATTTGTGTACAGGATCTAAACTGACTTTTCCATGGATCAAGATGATTCTGTTCCCAATACCTAGTAGGTTCATGTTGGGAAGAAAAAAATGCCAGGAAGATAATCCTGGACTTGACCCTGGACTTAATGAAGCACAGTAGTCCAAAGTCCTGTTGCTCAGTGGTCCAAAGTACTCTTTTCTGATGAGAGCAACTTTTGCATCTCATTTGAAAACCAAGGACTCAGAGTATAGAGGACAAATGGAGAGAGACACACTGCAAGATGCTTGAAGTCCTGTGTAAAGTTTCCACAGTCTGTGTTGATTTGGTGAGCCATGTCATCTGTTGATTTGGTCCACTGTGCTTCATTAAGTCCAGGGTCAATGCAGCCATCTACCAGGAGATTTTGGAGCACTTTATGCTTCCTTCCACAGAGGAGCTTTATGGGGATGCTAACTTCATTTTCCAGCAGGACCTGGCACCTGCCCACACTGCCAAAAGCACCAAAACCTGGTTCGATGACCGTGGGATTACTGTGCTTGATTGGCAAGCAAACTTGCCTGACCTGAATCCCATAGAGAACCTATGGGGCATTGCCAAAAGAAAGATGAGAGACATGAGACTGAACAATGCAGAAGAGCTGAAGGCCGCTATTGAAGCATCTTGGTCTTCCATAACACCTCAGCAATGCCACAGGCTTATAGTTTCCATGCCACGCTGCATTGAGGCAGTAATTGCTGCAAAAGGGACCCAAACCAAGTACTGAGTATATATGCATGCTTATACTTTTCAGAGGTCCGATATTGTTCTATGTACAATCCTTGTTTTCTTGATTGCATGTAATAGTCTAATTTTCTGAGATTGTGGATTTGGGGTTTTCATTAGCTGTACACCATGTACACCATTAGCTGTACAATCATCACAATTATGACAAATCACGGCTTGAACTATCTTGCTTTGCATGTAATGAGTTTTATCTCATATATTAGTTTCACCTTTTAAGTTACATTACTGAAATAAATGAACTTTTGCACAGTATTCTAATTTTTCAAGTTTCACCTGTACACCTCTTTCTACCTCTCATTGAAAAATGCAATGGTTTCATTCCATTAAAGTTACCTGCTAGCCTGGAGTATTTCATTTTTTTTTTATAGTGAAAGGCCAAGAATGCATTTCTTGAGAAAGTCTATGGACTGGCATCTTTACTGAAGGTGTGAATGTGGAAAACTTTATCAAACTATCTGCTCCAGTTGTGATTTGTTTGGTTTAGCATGTCATGTAAACTCAGCCTTTATAAGAAAACATAATAATCAACTTTTTTTGCTTTAATTGCTCTCAATTTCTCAAGGTGCTGAAGTTTCAAAATAAGGGACAATATTTAGTTTTGTTATTTATGCCTAATCTTGAATAACTATTTTTAAAGTATTGTTTTAGAAAATTATTGAAATTCAAATTAATAGGAAAGCTGTCATTTAATGTTGGAAATATTTGAGAGATTGCATAATTATAATGAAATTCATGAATGAAGGCAAATATATGTGTCCCAGGATAATGTTACAGGATCCAAACTGGGTCAGCCACCCAATTTGAGTCCTGCTATACTGAAAAGGGGATGTGGTGGCTCAGGGGCTAAGATGCTGAGCTTGTCGATCAGAAAGGTTGGCAGTTTGGCGGTTCGAATTCCTAGCACCGTATAACAGAGTGAGCTCCTGTTACTCGTCCCAGCTTCTGCCAACCTAGCAGTTCGAAAACATGCAAGTAGAAAAATAGGGACCACCTTGGTGGGAAGGTAATAGCATTCTGTGTGCCCTTGGCGTTTAGTCATGCTGGCCATATGATCACAGAGACATGATTGGACAGTGCTGGATGTTGGGCTTTGAAACGGAGATGAGTATCGCCCCCTCGAATCAGGAATGACTAGCACATATGTGGAGGGGAACCTTTACCCTTACCTTTATACTGAAATTGCCAAAATATCTCATCTTTGTTTAAAAATCCAATTTCTAACAATCTGATAGAAAGTAAACACACCATGATGCGAAGGGCAGCTGCTTTCTTTGAAAAGACTTGGAGTATATTGATATGTAATTCAGGAATTCAAATTTAAGTTATGCTGGAGATTATCTGTTTGAAATCTATCCCTTTGTCTAGGTGGAAAAGTCATACAATATTCTGTGAAAACAGGCACTGATTTATTACTTTTGAAAGGACATAATTTGGTTTTCATGCTGACTTGTTTAGCAGAATGTCTTACTGCAATTGTGTGAGGGACAGAACAAAACCATTTTATACGCCAGGAAAAAAGGAAGCAAATTGCTCAAAGTACATTGCTTGATCCAGGTTAGAAAATTGTTCTGTTTATAACAGTTTGATTTACAATAATAAAACATAATAATCCTATATCTAAACAACTATGTGGAAATTTCATCTTAGGCTATTTGTAGGTTTTTGGTTCCAGGCAAGAAAAACTGAAGAGCAGTCAGAAATAGGGTTTAATACAGGTGAAAAATTGCATCTGAGAAAAAAAGACCAAAAACATGGATGCAGATACCAAGTTTTTCCATATGGACAAAATAAATTTCTGGGTAGCAACCTTAGAACTGGATTAAAGTTAAAATAATTATAGTTCCATTTCACCATCTGATATGTTTCCATATTATTTTCCCTGACACAGTTAGTAAAATGTCATAGTTATTAAAAATGTATATTAAATTAAATAGGGTGTCGGTATTTATAGCTTTTCCAAATTGTGTGACTATAAGAGACAATAGCAATCATTAAAAAAAAAAATCAGTTGCATAGTGTTTCTTCAATTACAATAGCCATTATGATAGTGACCATTCTTGGTCTTTGAGAAGATTCCATGTTACAACCCTGAAGTCTTTTGGTAAAAATGAACTGAGAAACAGATAATAGATGAAACCTTGCATTCACTGCTAGAGAGAACAGTTAGTAGAACTAGGCTACCTGAACAAACCAATTTATATTCCTGATGTTTGAACTCACATAGAAGGATACAAGTTTACCAACTAGGCTATTTTATTTTGGGATGACCATCACCGTATACTGTGGAGTACTGAAATGGTGCAATAAATAGTGAAGAAATAACAGCTTGAGATAAGAAAAAGAAACACCTAAGACTAATTTATATTGCCATCAACTATCCCTCTCTAAAGTTTCTAACTTTGGGAACATCGTTGTTTCTATGACCTTGATGTACTCTATTTCTGAGAATCTCAGCAGCAACAGCCATCTAAGTTTTTCCTTTTGTCTTCATCCATTCACTCTTCCTTGATATATTTATTTTGTAGCATTATTCTTTAATATCAGTCATTCACTTTGGAAGTGAATGACTGATCATTCACTTCATTTATTAAGTATGTATTCCTTGACTCTATCTCTTCTAATTGACCTTCACTCACTTCTTAAATTCTTCTGACTATTTTCAAGTTACTTTGTATGCTTTTCATGACATTACTATCTCATTGCTATATAAAAAAAATGGACAAGGATGTTCTTATAACAGTTATTTTCACTTCTTTCAACAAACATTAATTTTTGCTTGCTTCACCATATCTTAAATATTTTCCATCCATTTTATCATTTTTAGTAAATATTGTACCAAGATATACAGAATTATCTACTTGCTCTATTATTTATTTTAGCTGTTTATGAATAACTTGCAATCACATATTCCATTTTCTTTGACAAGCACTGCACTGCCCCCCTTTTTTTCTTGTTATCTCCCCTTGTATCCTTCCTTCCCATCAGAATTCTTACAAATGTCTTCCCAGGAACACTTTATCTTATTTATTATTTATTTGATTACTTATATCTCACCTGTATAATTTTTACAAATCACTCAAGGTGCTGAACATATTCAACACACCTCTTTCTTCCTATTTTACCCACAACAACTATGAGTGGTGAGTTGCTGGGACAGTGATTGGTCAAAGGACATCCAACTGTCTTTCATGGCTAAGGCTGGACTTGAACTCATGGTCATTTTGCTTTCTAATCTGGTACCTTAACCATAAGACCAAGAAACACAACAGTACCTACATTTTCTTTTGTATAATGGAGCAATAATGACATTCTTCAAATTATCAAATCCAAATACAGATTCAATCTTCACCCATAAGTATATTATACAAGTTGTATAATCAGCCCATAAGTGAATCCATTGTATTATATATACTACACACATACACACAGAGACACACACAGACACACAGACACACATACAGACACACACACATAAACACAGATACAGTACATGTACCCACAGGCAGAGGATTTCTCATCTTATTTTTTTACTATTCATCTAATGCCATGATGGCGAACCAATGGCATGTGTGCCCAAAGTGGCACGCGAAGCCATGTCGCCTGGCACATGTGGCCTTGCCTGTTTGTCTTCTGGGTTTCTGGCGTGCATGTGCACGTGATGATCATCTGTCCTTCGCATGTGCAACAGTGCCAAAAACCAGTGTGTGCATGTGTGCTGGCCAACTGATTGTCAAGTCTGCATCTGGGCCAGAACTGGACGTTTGGCTTTTCCGGAGTGTGGCCCCAACGAGCATGCGCACGTGCACGACATTTCTGTGTGACCTTTTTGGCACTTGGTGCAGAAAAGGTTTGCCATCACTGATCTAATGCATCCCCCCCCAGCCCCATTTATAGTTTCTTGCATATTTTTGTAACATAGCCCTGGCGGCATAATGGTGAAAGTGCAGTATTGCAGACAAAACTCTGCTCACAGCCTGGAGTTCAATCCTGATGGGACTCAAGGTTGACTCAGACTTCCATCTTTCTGAGGTCAGTAAAATGAGGACCCAGATTGTTGGGGCCAATATGCGAACAATACTTCAACATTGTAAACTGTCCAGAGAATGCTGTAAAGAATATTGTGGGGCAGTATATAAATCTAAATGCTATTGCTATTATTCTACCAACCATCCTTTTTTACACTTCTCATTACACTTCTCACTCACTTCTGCAGCACTTTGCCACATTTTATTTCTGCACTCATTTTCCTTATGCTCACTTTCTATTCATTGTGTTCTGAGATAAATATATTTTTAATAGTTTTACATACAGAACTTATACTTCTCTTCCTATAGTTATCTTACTTTTATATTGTTTCTTATCTTTCTTTCCTTTTCTTCTATGTCTTTTCCCATTTCTCTTCTCCAGTATCAAGTCCTGACACTACCAAGTAATGGAGAATTCATTTTCAGAACTTCTTATCACAATTTTTTCAACCTTTCATTCTGAACTATCAAATCAGTTCTACTTCTGAATTATATTAATATATATAAATAAGGTTTTGATTAAACTACATATTTAAAAGCAAGGTTTTTTTCTAACCAGGTACATGCCAGTCAACATCATCATTCATTGAGGTGGGGGGAAGGCTTCTAAATGGCCCAATCACTGTTTATGTAGTCTCATCTTGCTTTGTAATAAGATAACAAAAGAGTGAGCTAGATCTACTTGCCGCCTATCTACCCAGATCTCATGTAGCAACCTCTGCTAACAGGAAGGATGTTACCAGGAGCTTTGATTAATTTTGGTCAGTTTGACATAAGCAAAACCAAAGCCCAATTTTACCCCATCTTCTCATATTTGGCTCATTCCCACAGTGTTCCTGCTCTACTTATTTCTTGAAGATACGTCTTCCCACAGACATTTGCTGCTAAGGTAGGCTGAAAGCAGTCCAAGGTATTGTGGCAGGCAAGTAAAGATTTCCCATTTCTTGTAACAGAAGGCCTCCCATCTGGGCAATCCATGGCACGTGGAAGATGGACCTCTGGAGGTCAACGATCTGTTGGGCTCCAGTTGGCTGGCAGTTCTACTATGGGACATTTCTTCTGCCCAGCTGCTAGGCTCAGCAACTCCAGGACTATTTGTGTTGTGGCTGCCAGAGAGAATAAGCTCAGCAGCTGTCCTATTTTTGTATCTGAGTTTCTTCTTTTCTCATTAGGCTTTAAAGCCAAACTTGAAATGATAGGACAATAATAATAGCAATATCAATAATACATTATAAATAATATTTTTTGTTACCATCCATGTAACCGTTATCATTTATGTCATCATTATTTTTTGTCTTTTTTGTTTCCTTGTTTTGAAATGTTTGCTAGGAGTTGGGCAGCATATACATTTCATAAAACATTACATGAGATTTTAGAACAGGATGGGGAGGGTGGATGAGGTTTATTCTGACTATTTATTCTACCTAAAATTGTTTTTAATGCTTCTCTATTGTACTAATTTTTGTAGGTTGGGATCTAGTTCTACTGCTTTGTAAGACTGGCTTGCTTATTCCACAACTACACTCTGATACAAATGGGCTTCTGCAACCTGCAGGCTTCCTCTCCTCTTGCTGTCCATAGTCCCACTTGAGATCCTTGTCGTTAACACCTGGCAGCTGAAGAAACAGTGCCCAGCTATTTCTCCACTTGCAAGATGTGTGACAAATGACCACCACAAGTACATGAAGAAGGATTTTTCACCAATCCTTCCACTTCCACCTCTTAGCCATTCCTGTACACCAGAGATGGGTTTTACATACTTTTACCACTGTTTCGCTGTGCACTGAAACTGTGAGCTTCGTGAGCATGCACACCTTCTATGCATGCACTTTGCTCATGTGGCAGCTTGCACGCAGGTGCGTGGCTTAGAAAACGCAGCCAAATAGGATAATATAGAGCCGGAGCAGGTGGATGAGGCCACCCGCAGGTTGCTAATACTGGTTTGCCCGAATTGGTCCAAACCGGCTGAATACCCCACTACCGTACACCCTATAGCAGTGACGGTGAACCTTTTCGGCACTGGTTTTTGGCAGGTGCATACGCACCAGCCAGCAAGTCTTCCGGTTACTGCCGTGCATGTACATGTGCATGCGTCAATCAGCTGGGAGACTAGCTCTTCCGATTTCCAGCACTGCTGCACACACAATGGCCAGCTGACTGTTGTGTGAACATGCATGCCAGAAACCCAGAAGAGGAACGGACAACACCACATGTGCCAGGAAACATGGCTTCGTGTGCCACTTTGGGCATGTGTGCCATAGGTTCGCCATCATGGCCCTATAGAGATTCTTGTTTAGGGATGGCTTTTCCTGCTTTGTCAGACTTTCTTCAATCTCCCCTTGGATTCTTGAAATCATGGATTAAAAAAAAAGTTTTAGTCATCTGACAATTGACCTAATAATTTCAATACTTAGCACTGATTTAGTTGCCTAAGTGTGGAAAAGGTATGATCTGAGGGCAGAGCTTTTTATATTAACATACTTTCCTCCCATTTCAAGGATGGAATAAAAGTACATTGGCATTGCTACAGCAAGTGCATACCATAAACCTTCTATTTTATATAAGCTAGGATCTCTAATTTAGAGACTGCCTTGCAAGCCAACGTACTGTTGTCAACATCTAAGAGGTTTGTGCATTGTACTGACAGACATGCATGGTGAGTACTTGAGATTTGGACAGTCCTGAGTTTTGCAGGCCTTCCCAAAAGCCTAAAAGATCTGGCTTGACTCCAAGGCATTATGACTGGGATGTTAGTAAGGCCCATAATTGATGTGATTTGATTTATGTTGTTAGGGGAAAAATCCAGATGTCTCACATAGGTATTGAATTGGTTGTTCTTACTCTGTTTTTATTGATTTTATTTTCACTTCACTGCCCAGAATTCTCTTATTTAAGGTGTTCTGCCATCTTAACTAAATTTGTAACAAACAAACTTTAAATACAAAGGATGAATTAGAATGCAAAGATCTGTGAATGATATAATGGTCAATATAATTAATTGCATGAAGAAATTCATGACCAACTGCATATTCTACGTCAGCTATGAAAAACGTTTGTTTTGAGAGGCATAGAAATATTTTAATAAAAAGAAGAATAGAAGATAGGACAGGACAGGATAATTTGGTTGATTTGAATCCCTATAATATTCAGCCCTGTAAGGTGTTCAGGCCATGCCTGAAATGAAAGGTCTACACTTGCGTACATTAAAAGAATTTAGCCTTTTCCCTTATCATGCTGAATACTTTTGAATGTCCCTTTGATTCTATGGATTGAAAGAACTTGCTCACCACAGGGGGAACAATTTGTTTATTTTCCCCAGTCCTGAGTCATTCTGCTCCTTGTGTCATCTATTATATGGTACCCGCTACTTAATTGTCTACCTAATTGTCTAATAGAAGAGTCAGCAACTGATAACACTCAGGCAAATGGGGCACTTTAAATGGGGGCCATCTGCCTACTAATTGCCAACACAAAGTGGAAAGAGATGAATGACTGATCAATATGTGAGATAAAACATTAGTAACTGGCAGTCTTGGGATAATTATAAAACACGCCCTTCAAAACTAGTAGTAGTTTATTGTGGTCTTTATTTAGCCTTGGTTGTATGTGAACGTTGCATTAAATATTATTGTAACATTTTTCCCCTCTAATTGAGAACTTAGTATATTCATTAGAAGAAGCACAAAACTGATCTTTTTCAATGTAGTTACCAAACCTGTGATAACCTTTTCAGTGTGGCTGTTCCCAAATGGAAACCTTGGATCTTGGAGTCGATGTATATTAAAAGGAAAAGAACAACATATCTAATTTCAATTTACCATCTATTCTCCTCTATCTGTAATGCAAGTTTAGGCAAAAGGTTCAAAGCTTTGGCAATGGTGTTTCAGACTCTATTAGCTTTGTTGATTGCTGACCTCTTCTTATACAGTGCTGTCATGCCTCAGAGATGCATGAACTGAAAAGTATCAGGAAAGAATTTGTTTCAATTAGAAATAAGGAATAACTATCTAGAAACTAGAAATTTCCTCACAGTTAGAAAAATTAATTAGTGGAACAGCTTGCTTTCAAAAGTTGTGGATGCTCTATCATTGATACAACCACTTGTCTGAAATGGTATAGGACTGTGATGGTGAACCTATGGCATGCTTGCCAGAGGTGGCACGCAGCACCCTCTCTGTAGGTATGCAAGCCATTGCCCCAGTTCAGCTCCATTGCGCATACGTATACATCTCCTGCCAGTAAGCTGGTCTTCAGGTCTCTGCCACACATGCGTGGGGTATGCGTGTGGGCCCATGTGCCCATGCATGGGGGGCTGGGTATGCATGTAAAAGTGAGATACTTGCAGGGGCGCATGTTTGGGCACTCAGTATGGAAAAGGTTAGCCATCACTCTATAGAGTCTCCTGCTTGAGCAGGGAGTTGAACTAAAACAGAGGTCCCCAAATGTTTTTGTTTCACGGACAAGTGGCAATGATTTGGGGAGGGGATGGTTTTGTGCACACAACCTAAATCTCGCATATGCTTGCCCCTCTACCAAGCCATTTTGGTGGGTTGGTAGAGGTCCGCAGCCCAGGGTTGAGGATTCCTGGACTAGAAGATCTCCAAGGTCCTTTTAAATTCTGTTATTCTGTTATTCATTACATGGAATGCCTGGATAGTAAAACTTTACAGGCTGTCTTTAAATTAACTAGACCTGTTTACCTGTTTGAAAAGGAGAAAGTTTGCTGTGCAATAACTCTAGAAATGATATGAAGATATTTTTGAATAGGGTTTCATGAAGGCTAGCCAGTTTAGTGCCTGTAATAAAACTAAAGAAAAGTCTCATGGCATCTGAAAGGTTAACACATTTCTTATTTGAGAATATATTAATAGGTTTGGACAAGACTGGATCTGGGATAAATGCAGATGATGTGGAACTATTATAAATATCCTATGCCATTTTACCAATGCCTGGAGTAAGAATGATGCTTTCTGAATTTATTGATGGTAACAAGCTTACCATCAATGTATCCATAACAAGCTATCATGACATCAAAATGATGGTGTCGTGCACAAATGCTACCGTGGTGGTCTTGCATCACAAATGATATGCAATTTGGGAGGGTGAAGATAGCACTTACGTTTGTTACTGTTGAAAAGAAGTCATTTCTTTAGATAACTTTAAATTTTTCTTTCCCTTTTGTTATCTTCCACTGTTTCTTTTCCTACCTTTTATGTTTCTGTAAGTTTTTAAACTTATGTAAAATCTCTTATAATAAAATTACTTTAAAAAAACACACAAAACCTCTCATGTAAGTTCATACATTTGAATTATGATGGAGTCACATACATTATTTCTTCCATCCTTCCATACTCATGCCTGTCACAGTTAAGCCTTTTTAAAAAAAATAGTTAATTGACTGATTATATGTGGAATAAATCTTGAACTAGCAGATCTTAGTATGATGAAGGGATCCAGGAAATTGGCACATTCAGATACTTAAGATTCAGGCTCAAATTTTAAAGGTCAAATCAAACATTCTGAATTGAGTGAAAAAAAATATATTGTCACCCAGTGAAGACAAAAATTATGTGCAAATGATATCCAAAGGCCATTAGTGGCAAATCAATTAAATTACCATACAGTGGAAGTTTCCATATTATCTTCAAGAACAGCCCACGGAGAAAAGCATTACTATCATTTGATCTCATCCATTGAATCAGCATCGATGTTCACTAGATTCTTGCAGCAAACTGGCATATTAAATTCATAAAATGCACTGGATTATCAAATTTATCAAAGTACACAGGCTATAACTGTTACTATATTATACCCCGAATGACTAAAAAGGCACCATCATACTTCAGTATGATGAGAAATAAAACAGAATTGAAAGTCATCAGCATATGACAAAACCATTTATTAGGCCCTACCCAACACCTACAAGTTAATTTCTATGGCAAATTTGCTAATCTAATATCTAGGGCTTTTTCATACTTTGTCACAACCCATGCTTAATTTATAAAAAATGTATAAACCATGATAGTTGGGTTGGGTTTATTTATAGTAAGTTATAAATAAACAAGTAGCATTTTGTCAATGGCAGTGTATAACTCCAGCCTATATTTTACTGGTGATATTGATTTCCTTATAGTTTCTATAGGTACAATATGAGTAATAACTATGCTTTTTTGCCTGGGACTGGGCTATTTGACCACATTTTCTCTGCTTATATCAGCCCGTCGAACAGATCTCATAGTGAAGTATGTTGTAGTTATCTTCAGCTAGGGATTTACATTTAGAGGCTCCTAAGAGACGTGCCTTCTCTGCTGTGGCACCTGCCTCATGGACTATCTTGAAATTATCCTGGTTCAAGAGAAAATAAAACAAATCCATATTTTCTTACTTCACTTGTAGAAGAAATAACCATGGTTTCCTGCATGTTGTCACAATTTAGCTCCTGGAATTAAGATAAAGAATCTATAGAGGGCATAGGGAATGAAGGACAGGAGGAAGAACCCTACCAAAGCAATGATTAGAGCCATTCCAAGGGCCATTCCAAGATATTACTTTGAGTAAATGTCTCAAACAGGTGTCTCCCATCTGCCCACTTAGTCCTATCCATTTTGATATTCTGAAAGAAAGAAGACCTGTCTGTATGACCAGGTCTGGGATATCTAGGGAACTGGAAACATATTTAGATGGCTCCTTTGTTAAGGAGGCCATTTTTATTTCCTTCAGCTATAGGATTTCTAGTGTTTTTTTTAAAAAAAGAATATTCATTATTATAATTTATTCTGTTTGCATTTGCTTTGTTTATATTCTTGCTTTTTATCTACCATTTTGCACTGATCAGAATTGCCTTGGGAAATATGAGTGGCTACATACATTTGATAAATAAATAAAGCTAGACTTGTGAAGATTTTCATTCCTGTTGCATCCTGTACATCTCTCCAGCTTACAAAAAGTTAGCTTTATGTGTAAAGGCCTGATCTCTTCAGAGGTTTTGAGAGTATTAAAGCTATGTGTGAGAATAGATAATGTTAAATAAGTCTTCTACATAGCAATGGCTTCATTTCTTTTACCTTTTAGTCCATTTTCCTGCTGTAGAGCAGGGAGCCACATGGATACTCTATGATGGATGCAGAAGGGCTATCCAGTGGTCCAATGGGAAAACTACTGTAATGCTCTCTACATGGGGCTCCCCTTGAGGTGCACCCGGAGACTCCAGCTGGTACAGAATGCGGCCGCGCGGGGGATTCTGGGAGCCTCACGGTACTCCCGTATAACACCTCTCCTGAGCGAGCTGCACTGGCTGCCTGTGGTCTTCCGGGTGCACTTCAAGGTGTTGGTAACCATCTTCAAAGCGCTCCATGGCACGGGTCCTGGTTATTTGCGAGACCGCCTCCTACCACACACACCTCCCTCCGTCCTGTCCGCTCCCACAGAGAGGGCCTCCTCAGGGTGCCATCCACCAGTCAATGCCGGCTGGCGACTCCCAGGAGTAGGGCTTTCTCTGTGGCGGGTCCGGCCCTTTGGAACGACCTACGCCCCAATCTTGGCACCATCGCTGACCTACGCCTTTTCCGTTGGATGCTTAAAGCGCATTTCTTCCACCTGGCCAGCCTGACATAGATTAATTGGTTTAATTTTAAATTTAATATTTAATTGTTTTAACTATTTTAGCACAGATTTAATTATTTAATTCGGTTTTATATTGTACATATTTGTTGTGGTTTTATCTTTTCTGTGCACCGCCCTGAGTCCTACCTCGGAGAATAGGGCGGTATATAAATTTAATAAAATAAAATAAAAATAAATAAATAAAATTAACATGCTAATCAGTGGCCTACCTGCCCATTCCCATACTCAGGTTCACTCTGTGGTTTTTTTGGAGGGAGACGGAGCATGTTGAATAGACGAACTAGCAAATTCACTCCTCCAAATATATCTGTTATAGCAAATCAAGAGGTACCACATAAGCATAAGTTCAGTCTAGAAAGAGGAAATCCCAGGAACTGGGAAGTGGTTGAGATAGGAACTCCAGTCAATATGAAATTCCTCAAGGAAGGTTTCACAACTCTTTTTGTAACATTTCCTCAGATCTAAAACTAAGCCCAGCATTAAATGTTTCAGCAATTGGAAGCTCCTTGAACCATGCAGATAGAAATGGACAATGCCAACCTTAGAGGAGTCCTGCCCTTGCGTGAAGAAAGAGAGTGTGATTCCTGTAAAGAAGCAGACTAAGAAACTAATGCTATATAAGTCAGGACCACTTTTAGTGTAACAGCTACAGTAATAGAACCTTGCAAATAGGAATGTGTTTCCCCTCCTTCACTTAGATGAACTGTGGGCAGATGGGAGACACCTGTCTGAGACATTTACTCAAAGTAATTTCTTGGAATGGCCCTTGGAATGACTCTGATCATTGCTTTGGGAGGGTTCTTCCTCCCGTCCTTCAACGTCATTCCCTATGCCCTCTAGAGATTCTTTATCTTTATTCTAGGAGCTAAATTGTGACAACATGCAGGAAACCATGGTTATTTCTTCCACAAGTGAAGTAAGAATATATGGATTTGTTTTATTTTCTCTTGAACCAGGATTATCCCAAATTCTCTGGGTACCATACAGTAGATAGAATAGCAATAGCACTTAGATTTATACACTTTCCCCCAGTGCTTTACAGCACTCTCTGGGTGGTTTACAATGTCAGCAATTGTCCCAACAATCTCGGTCCGGATTTTATTAACTTTGTAAGAACGGAAGACTAAGTCAACTTCGAGCCTCGTCAGGACTGAATTCCAGATTGTGGGGAGAATGCAATACAGCATTTTAACCACTGCGCCACTTGGACTCTTGCTTTTTCCCCCAAGTAAAAGTGCATATAATTCATAGCAAGCCAAATTATATCAGTATCACTCTTTGATATCCTGGAGAAGAGTGTGCATGAAACACTATGCACATTAAATAATACTCCAATTTCCTCAAACCAGTTGCTTGAGGCTGCAGCTGATTCTATCCATTAGAACAGTCCAATTCTGAGAAATGCAATGTAACATTAGAAGATCTCAGTTTGTCGAGGAATAGCTACTATTTCAGAATTGTTCAGGGGTGTATATTATCAAAGTGTACTGAGAAATGGATTCCAAATATTATTTATATCTAGACTCATACATGACACTGTAGAATTCACTGAGCAAAAAGAAAGCTTCTTATGAGGACAGTGTGGATAACGTTTCCTCATTTTTGTCATAATGTACAAATAAGATTGTTAGTTTGACAACAGACTCTCTTTTAATATTGTCGTTCTTAATTTGAGCTTTGATCTGGATGGTGTGGGGATTATTTACATTGTGAGCACCTTGGACTATATTTAAAAAAAAGCATTTAAAAAATAATTTTCATCATTTAATTTTTGATTAAAGAATATCTAGTAAAACACTGTTAAGCTTGTCTTTGCCAAATAAAATGACTTGAAATTTAACAAGCAATTTCTGCAATGAATTTATTAAAATATTGTGTGTGTGTGTGTGTGTGGGGGGGGTGATTGCAAAATATGGTCCTGTTTCTTTGGTGCCAAACTTTCAAACAGCATCAGCTGTTACTCTACATAAAAAAAACATACTAGAACATGTTGCTTTAATAATGAAAACTGAATTAGTCATATCACCAGAATAAAATAACTAAAAAAAAAATCCTTTACCTTAGCTTCCATGGTGCAATCAAAGGGAAGTGGTCTAGATTCTTCAGTCAATACCAGTCGTTCCAGGTTGCACTAGAAAATACTTTTATTATATCTATAATTGTGACAAAGCTGCTTCCAGCCAATACAGAGCATATTTGGGTGTATGTATGTATGGTATAGGGCAGGGGTCTGCAAAGTTGGCTCTTTTAAGACTGGTGGACTTCAACTCCCAGAGTTCCCCAGCCAGCTATGCTGGCTGGGGAATTCTGGGAGTTGAAGTCCACCAGTCTTAAAAGAGCCAACTTTGCAGACCCCTGGTATAGGGTTTCCTGCCTAGGCAGGGAGTTGGACTAGATGACCTCCAAGGTCCCTTCCAACTCTGCTATTGTATTGTATTGTATTGTATATCTGAGTCTGAGAATTGGTTGCTTTATAGTACTTCACATGGATCTCTGATTTTTTACTTATCAAGCAATGACAGCACAAAAGGACATTCCATCCTCTAAATCATACTGTTAAATGAAAAATAAAGGTGGGGGAAAATAACCATGAGTGGGTTTTTATGTAAAAGCTTTGGAAGCTCTGGAATTCCCACCCTTGAAGCAACTATGAAGGCCTCTTCTTTTGTTGTTCCCTGTCTCTCTTGAAAGAAGGCTTGATCTGGGATTAAATCAGCATTAACTCTGCTGGCATTGAGAAAAGCCATTAAGGACTGGCTATGTTAGAAAGCCTTTATATACAGGAGCCTACAATGGCAGGTTCCTCCATTTATAGTCTTTTATTGACGATATCATCCCTTGGTCCTATCATGAATAGTAAGATAATGATGAATATTATTTGTCTGCTCTATGTTATAACTTTTATGTTACTGATTTTAATTTTGATGTTTATACTATTCTGTATGCTGTTTAGAACCTTGTTTGAAATAAGCAATCTATAAATTGTTATAAATCAAACAAACTCAAAGCAAACTCTTGGGGTTTAACCCCTAATGTGGACCACATTGAGTTATTGTTTGAAGACTTAGTTCTCTAATGATGCAAAATGTCACACACAAGATGTTTTCTGTATGCATTAGATGAAAATAAATGTATGTTGAAATGTTGTCTAATCTGTCCTACAAGCATAGACAAGATGAAAAAGCTTTTCTTGTCTTGGACCATTTCAGGTTGCAGGATAATTGAATCTCTCTCTGTCACATCTCTCTCTTTTGACTAGTATTCCATTTTGGGGAAGAAAATTCATATGGGAGTCGTAAATACTTTAACCCTTCCATCATGCTGATAAGCAGCCCAGGGAAAGATTTACTTCTTGAATCTGCTACTTCATAGATACATATGTAGAATCTTCATGTTCTTCAATTCTATACTTCAGGAATAGACCATTTTGGAATTGATAAATATTTGGTTAAAAATAAATTCTCCTGCAGAGAAAAATGATCTTGTGCAATTATTTGGAATACAATCCATCTCAATGAAAGTCAGTGGGAGTTTCAACCTTGACTTCAAATAGATGTACATTGCAAGCAGAGTTATTTCACTGTCTGCTGTAGATCAATCCTATACAAATAGCTCAATAAACTAAAGCCAGCTGTTTGATCAATTGAAACAACTGATGCACTGCGTGTGCTTGTGTTAGAGATTTATTTTCAATGACATACATACAGTTATATTGTATGAGCATCCATACTTAACTAGTTTTTGTTTTGAAATGTATGGAAGAAAATTATGATTTCTGGCCAAAGATCAAGTACAGATGAAAAAAAATGCAATTAGTTATAACTACGTTATAATCATATACAATGCTATATATTTTTTAAAAGGACAATTGCTTTTTTAAGATTGTATTTTATCAATATTAACATCTTTAATTGATAAAAATTAAACCCGCTAAATTTCTGATAATCCATTGGAGATTATTCAGATATCAACATTACGTACCATCACCGACCTCCGTCTCTTCCGCCAATGTCTTAAGACATATCTGTTTCAACAAGCCGGCCTAGCCTAACCTCCCTTGGGGACTTAAGATAGTTTTAAATTGGGTTTTAAAATTTGGTTTTAGCGCAGGATGGGGTTATTTAATAGTTTTTTAAATTATATTTATTGTATTTTTGTATGTTTTTTAAATTTCCTGTGCGCCGCCCTGGGTCCTCTGTGGAGAAGGGCGGGGTATAAATTTAAATAAATAAATAAATAAAAATAAATAAACATTTTAAATATCAATGTTTACAGTAGTTGAATAGACTTTTACTTGGGAATTATCATGCCATGAATTTTTTATATCAGTATTACTTCGATATAGAAAATTACAAATGTGTATGCATCATCAATAGTTACAAAAGCATACATGTTTAATATGCTTCATATATGAGAAGCTTATGTGAACATACATACCAAATTAAATATATGTAGTTGCCACTTATTATCTTGTGCATTAGACTCATGCATGCTTTAAAAAAATGACTCAGAAGAAATCTTTGGATCTTGTGTAAAAATGAACACAGTACCTCTCTGTTACTAATTAAAGTAGCAATGTCCCTTTGTGGGCTATTGTATAAATTTGAACAAAGATGCTGCTGCTTTAGGACACTGAGTTATTAAAGAAGCTCTTAAAATGGGAACATATTTCTTTGAAGAGGGAAATGCTATGTTTGTATTCACCATCTCAGACCTCCGCCTCTTCCGCCAGTGTCTAAAGACACATTTCTTTCATTAAGCCGGCCTAGTGTAACCTCCTCTGTGACTATTTTAGATAGCTTCTATTTTGGGGGGATTTTAATTGGTTTTAGCGCAAAACTTTAATAAGTTTTTAAATGTTATATTTGTTTTTGTATGTATTTTAAATTCCTGTGCGCCGCCCTGGGTCCTCTTTGGAGAAGGGCGGGATATAAATCTAATAACATAAATAAATAAATAAATAAATGAGGGGAAAACACTTTTTCTAGATATTTTTGGAAGCATGCACAGTTTTAATATATATGTAGGGCAGGGGTGAATGGTTGCCGGCATTACTGCTGGTTTGGTGCACGCGCAATATACCTCTGATGTGTAGGGTACATTATACTTCTGTGTATAGAAATGATCTCCAAGTTGAAACATTTTGTGAAACCCTAGAAGATTGAATATTGCATCCTGGAAATCAAATGCAGTACATGTTTTGGTTTTCTCTGATCAATATCATTTATTTAATCTTTATGATATTATGGTTAGATTGGCTTCTTGGAACTAGAAAGAGAAAAGTCTAACAGATGAAGATTATGGAATGATCTGATGGCTTCAGGATATTTGAAGAAATGAGGAAAATATAAAGCATATTTTGTGACAGAAATAGGTGTTCTAAGTCAAGTGAAGCTTTTGTGGGAAGCCTGGTTATGAAATAGTTATGAAATGGAAATCTCTCTAGGCCACATATATAAACACTTTTCCTCACCATAAACAAATTGTTCCACAGCCTTTTTGTCCAATCAACATTAATTTCCTTTTATCTTTATATTTTGAATGTTTTAGTATCAGAGGCTTCTGTGTATAAAGTAGAGAAAGCTAAACCAAAGGATAAGGGGGGAATATGCGGAATAATATATATATTTAAAATAAACTGTGTTTTATTTCTGTCTGTAGCAAACCATATTGCTGATTAACCGCTGCTTTCATAAACGAGAAGTGGGCCATTTAAACAGTCTCACCGCTGCTTAATGTAGTGTATTGTGATCATTTTTCCTTTCCTACAGCACCTCGCCAATGTTTTGTTTTTATTAGAAATTCACCTACCCTTGTCTGCTGAGGAGAAAAGAAATTACACCACAGAGCCCTGCAGCACATAAAACAGCGGCGATTCCTCAATAAGACGATAGAAGCCTCTGCCTGCTTGCTCTGTAATGAAATGCATGGCTACAGGAGATAATAATAATTGCAGCAATAGCTCGTTACAGCTCCCCGATGATTTGGTACTGTCAGGAGTGCACTGTCCTCTTGACATCTCAGGAGGTGAGAAGCATCACTGACTGCAGGCCCTGATTGGTGCGGTGAAATATTGCTGGCAAAAATTAAAAGGTCTTGGTGTCAAAATAATTCATGATATGCATATCTTCCATTCTGATGAAATGGCTGATATCCGGATTAGCAAGATAATAAAACTGATCAGGCTACAGTTAAACAATTTAAGTTGGAGGGCTGTTCATTTTGTAGGTGTCACTTGTCAGATCAAGGGGTCAAAGCAGAATGAAAAGCTCTCCCCAGTAACCTTCTGATGATTTCGATCTGGAATGTTCTTCATGATTTGTCCAAAGTTTTCATCACAGCACTGCCGAAGAGCATTACCACAGCAGGCTGCATTCTGACATTCAAATCCCAGGAATGACAGGTTATTAGGAGGAGAGAACGGGCTGTACATACATTAAGCTCCGTATCTCTGACCTGTAATTTGAACTGATAGTGATATTGTAATTGAGTGAGTAAAAAGGGAGGATTCTTTATTAAAACACAGCAAGATGAAGAAAACGTTTATTTTCCAGAGATTTATAGATTCATAAAATAAGGCTTTTGATGATGATTTATTTTACAATTTTTGAAATGCTGAACTATGCGCTTAGTATTTATTTGGCTGAACAGCTATTTAAAATAACACTGTCTGCCATCTCTTGCCAGCCTGTTCTCCCGAACCTGTACTCGCACAGATGGAAAGATATTTTAGTAATATTGAAGTTCATGTAGTGGAATAGTTCAAAGATTATTCCAATAAAATGTACCTATGGAAAATACCGCTGCCATTTAATGGCCAGGTTGTTCACAATTCCAAATGGCCTTTCTTGGCAATTCCTGTTAGTAACATATTGAGCTTTGAGTCACATTTGCTAGGAGGGAGAATGTGAGAACAAACCTCCTTGATGCCTTTCTATGGACATATGGTGCAAGCAAGAATAGAATGAGATCCACTGCATAATTTGTTGGACCATTACTTGGTGTCAGATCTAGGTAGTTTTTTGAGCTAAGATGGCTAAGATGCCCCTTTGGCTAAGATGCCCCTTTGGTTCATCTGCCTCAAGTAAGCAGAGCTACTAATTGCTGTTGCCCGTGGGTTTGCTCTTAGATGGGCTCCTCCTCCTCCCTTTCTTCTGTTACTATTTGCCACTGAAGTACACAGCTTAGCAAACTGCACCTTTTTTTTTTCTTCCTAGTGCTTTCCCACAAGAACAGGGTTCATTTTTATCAGATCAACTGAGTATTGATCCATTGGTTGTGACATGAATTGACTGAACTGCTTGTCACTTGAGCCAGATGCCATGGATCGAGAGAAGATGACTGCCCAAAGTCATCCAGTAGGCTCATATGCCTAAAGTGGGACTAGAACTCACAGTAGCCTGGTTTCTAGTCTGGTGCCTTATCCTCTAGACCAAACTAGTTCTTAATTTAGCTGAATGCAAAGTAAGGGAGATATGCTTCAATTGCTCCTGGAGTGAGGTACAAGCTCTGGAATGTCTGAATACTATATTCAGTCTTATCTTAACCTGCTGTTCTTTTCTTTAGGGAATAATTATTTTGCTTTTTTCTTACTTCTGTATAAATAACCATACAATTCAAGCCTCTGCTTTAGAAGAAAAGCAGATATGAAGAGTACCTCACTTAAATACATTGCCAGTTAAATTATTACCTTTCAGATTACTAGCATATCAAGATTTAAGACTTTAATTACTTTGTAGGAAACTGGAATTTTAATATTAAATATTTCTTACAAATAGAAAACCTGCATTTATGTTATTAACTAAGGAGTTTATTTAAAGTATTTAAACCATTTAATTAGACTGTCCAGCTCCTGACTGCACTAATCTTTATCCACAAAAAGACCGTTACATACTTCTTCAAGGATTTTGTTGATAGTTCTTGTGAATACAGCTAAAATCCATTTATTTATACAGGTAACGTTGTCTCATTTGTCAGTTTTAGTGTCTTTTGTTTGTGAATGATTGCCCTGTGCCTTAGGTGCTTTCTGAAAGAAAAAAAATGAATGCAATAGTCTAACAAAATGGAGGATCAATGATGACATGACAGCAGTCTTCCAATATTTGAGAAGCTGTCAAAAAGAAGGGGACAACCTATTCTCCAAAGCACTTGAGGGCAAGACAAGAAGCAAGTTTTCTTTGCTCCCTTTGAAACTTGTCAAAGAGATACCCAACCTAAAACTAAGGAGAAATTTCTTGACAGTAAGAACAATTAATCAGTGGAACAACTTGCCTTCAGAAGCTGTGGGTGCCCCATCACTGGTGTTTTTTAAGAAGACTTGGACAGCCATTTGTTAGGAATTGTCTCCTATTTGAGCAGCGGGGTTGGACTAGAAGACCTCCAAGGTCCCATCCAACTCTGTTGTTCTGTATTCTATAAAATTTGTTAGATTTTCAAATACATATTAGTTTATTATAATGCACTTTTCAATCTGAGGTATTTATTTCTATTCACAGCACATTTAACAACATTTCCGACAAGAAGATAGAGACTAGTAGACCATTGTAGAGTTTCTATCGTAACATCTAGACTCTAGACCTACCAACTTGATTAGTATCATGGACAAGTGAGCAAAGAAAACTTGCTGATCATAATATAAGGCTAAGCTACATGGTTGAAGACAGATCTTTAAGTTACTCTTTAAATTATTTAAACCTCTAAACAATTTCATACACATTTTAATGTCTCTGTGTAAATGACTGTAGTCTAAATAATTATGGCCATAACTGAACAATTGAATTTCCAAAATATAGAAAATGGTTGAATATAGAAAAATATGTTCAAAATTAAATTGGTCCTGGTAAATCAGATGAATGGATAAAAAATATTATCCTATCTTAGCATTACTCTGTCTGCTTTTTCAACTATTGAAAGGACTACATGGATTAGTTGTTCATGCAACCTTTATTAACATGCATTCGAAAAATAGCCATTACAATACTTATGTGTCAGAGGTGGATTGCTAATTTTTTTTACTACTGGGCACGCTTCTGTGTGCTGCACACTTGCACTCGTGTATTGTTTTTGCATATGCACGGAAGCTTCTTTTCATGCGCAGAAGTGCCCAGGCAGGTGAGCGAAGCCTCCCACCACCGCTACTACCGGTTCGGGTGATGAGGGCCAAACTGGGAGCAACCCATCTCTGCTACGTGTGTTCGTTTTTATATTCATTTTTGTGTAAGATAATGCGATACAAGGAAAAACGTCTAATTTTCCAATTCATACATAAATAATGTAGAAATATTTTTATTTGAATAAAATGTGTTAGAAAATTTGCTTTCTGAATAACTAATTTTTTATGCTAGCAACTGCAGTCTGAAAATGAAAATAAAGACTGAGAAGCTCATTTATCATCTGGAAACTACCCAAAATGGAACATGAGCACATAAAGCATTACTCGTGTTAGAGTAATAGATCTGCCAGGACATAATGTTTGTAGTAAAAACAAACAATTGAAACATAACAGAATATCTGATGACAACCATCTTTTAATATTAGTCATAATTATTGCAGGATTTATTTAGAAAACATACTAGCAAATAAAATTCTTCTTTAAGGCATTTGCTTATTGATGCCACTTAATTATATTAATAATACCTGAACTGAATTGTCTGACAATTTGTTTTTACTGTTTGAAGAATGTAGTATTATTGCTATTAAATTCTTTTAACCTGGATGTCTGTTCTGCGGACTATTATGTTTCAATTACTTTTCTGTTTGTAACTTTCGGTAACCGTTCCAATTACGTCTATAAGGGTGCCAAGGCACTTCTTTCTCAACTAAATTAAAATACAGAAACAAAACAAAATATCAAAAAAAGAATATATCCTCTTGGTTTAACAAATTCAGCTTTCTATTTGTTCCTTTTATTGGCATTGCAAATCCTGTATAGTTTGTTGGAAAAGCTTATGTTCTATAAAAATGTATGGAATAAAAACAGATGTATGAAATAGAAACAGTGCGAGAATGCATGGTGTTTTTGTATAAAAGTACTAGCTGTATCTGGCCATGCATTGATGTGGCCCATTCTGGTTAAATGGCCAACCAATCTGTGTGTAGATGTACACCTGCACACACAAACATGTTCACACAACCACCGTATAACCCCCAACCTACCTACTGTATTTCCCCCTATCTCTCTCTATCCCCCCACCTATCTACCTACCTACCTACCTACTGTATTTTTCCTCTCTCTCTCTTTATCCACCTACCTACCTACCTACCTACCTACCTACCTACCTACCTACCTACCTACCTATCTAGCTATCGTATTTCTCCCTCTCTCTATCCACCTACCTACCTACCTACCTACTGTATTTCCCCCCTCTCTCTTTATCCCTCTACCTACCTACCTACCTACCTACCTACCTACCTACCTACCTACCTACCTACCTACCTACCTATCGTATTTCTCCCTCTCTCTATCCACCTACCTACCTACTGTATTTCCCCCCTCTCTCTTTATCCCTCTACCTACCTACCTACCTACCTACCTACCTACCTACCTACCTACCTACCTACCTACCTACCTACCTACCTACTGTATTTTTCCCTATCTCTCTCTATCCCGCTAACTACCTCTGTATTTTCCCCTATCTCTCTCTATCCACCTATCTACCTACCTACCTACTTACTTACCTACCTACTGTATTTCTCCCTCTCTCTCTCTTTATCCATCTACCTACCGACCTACTGTATTTTCCCCCCCTCTCTCTATCCCTCTACCTAGCTACCTACCTACTGTATTTTTCCCTATCACTCTCTATCCCTCTACCTACCTACCTACCTACCTTCCTACCTACCTACCTACCTACCTACCTACCTACCTACCTACCTACCTACCTACCTACCTACCTACTTACCTACCTACCTACTGTATTTTTCCCTCTCTCTCTCTCTCAATCCCTCTGCCCTACCTACCATGCAGCCTCCTGGGACCAAAAATGGGTCACCTGGGAGTGTGTCACCCCCCCCCCCCATGCCTAGTTTTGGGCCTAGTCGACCTCCATGCAGTGTGGAAGAGCTTTTAACATCTGTAACATCTTGGAGTGAGTGCACGGGACTGGAGGAGGTTGGCTGATAATATCTGGGCCATTAGAGGGCAGTATCTTACATCAGGCCGCATGATGGACTAATTAGCCATGCGGCACTAAATACGAACTAAGCCCCTTTTGGTCGGAAGGACAGATGGATGGGGCCTGTAATGGGACTGGATTCGATCTCCCCATCCATAAGACTCTGGATTCTGACTTTACCCCCCATCCTGAAATATATCCTTGCACTTAGCCACTTTATCTGCTTTTCGGACTTGTGTTTTTGCCTTCCTGGACTTGGACTGCCTCGGGGGCTTTTATCATGTACTCTAGGCGCGACCTCCTTGGCCTGCGGGAGTCTCCCCTCTCGCAGGCCTGGCCCTCCTGTCTAACACGGGCCCACCTCGATGACGGATTGATTATTCCTGAGAGGTGGGCGAAGCGCAGGTTGAGGGGGTTTTTAGGGAGGTTTTTAATTCGGATTTTAGGGGGTTCCAGGGAGGAGGGGGAAAATAGTCCAGGGAGGGGACAGCAATTGAGGCCGGCGGGCGGAAATAGGGAAACGGAGGAAGGGGAGGGGGGGTCATTTCCTCGGTGGCTTTTTCCATCGATTCGGTCTTGGGGAGGGGCAGGGGCGGAGGGAGACGAAATGGCCATCATCGGTTGGAAGACCGTGGCCGCTGGATTCAGGCGGTCACATGCTCCAACTCTCCGCTCTCCCATCGCAGACTAGGTGGGCAGGAATCACAGACCCGGGGCCCGAGGCTGATGTTATGCAATGCCAGGTCCGTGGTTCAAAAAGCCCCCCTCATTCGTGACCTTGTGTCAGAGGGGGACCCGGACCTGGTGGGTATAACGGAAACCTGGTTGGGCCACGAAGGGGGTATGCCCCTCGTGGACATGTGCCCACCAGGTTACCGTGCCTTCCATCAGCCAAGGGCCCTAGGGAGGGGTGGGGGGGTGGCGATTATCGTAAAGGAAGGTCTTGAACCGAAGGAGACCACAGTCCCTCAGACAACCGGGTGTGAATCTCTCTGCGTGAGATGGGTCCTAGGGAGGCAGTTGGGCGTGTTAGTTGTATACCTGGCTCCTCGCTATGCAACAACAGCCCTGCCCGAGCTCCTAGAGGTGATAGCCGAGGCGGCAGTTGAGACCCCCAGACTGGTAGTCATGGGGGACTTTAACTTGCCGTCGGCAGGCGAAGCCTCTGGAGCAGCTCGGGACTTCATGGCCTCCATGACGGCCATGGACCTGACCCAGGTAGTTTTAGGCCCCACTCACGAGGGAGGAAACACACTGGATTTCATCTTTGTCTCGGGACAGTGGAGTTGTGATCTGGGAATAGGGGACCTAGCCATCACTCCCTTGTCATGGACAGATCACGCTCTCCTTCGGCTGGACTTTCCAATCGCTACACCTCACCGCGGGGAGGCGGAACCGGATATTCCTATATGGTTCCGCCCCAGGCTTCTAATGGACCCGGAAAGGTTCCAGAGGGAGCTTGGGCCAATTCCTGTGACCCTGCCCCGCGACTCGACTGAGGACCTAGTGGCCGCATGGTTAAGTGCGGCCATGGGGGCCTTGGACCGAGTCGCGCCCTTGCGGCCTCTCTTGCGGCGGCGAATCACCCAGGCTCCTTGGTTTACCGAGGAGCTTCGGGGGATGAAACGCCACAAGAGATGCCTAGAGAGCAGATGGAGATCCTCTCGCTCCGAAGCCGACCGAACACTAGTGAGAACCCATATTAGGGCTTACTTAGTGGCGATAAGGGTGGCCAAACGTGAGTATTGTGCCACCCTTATTGCATCCGCAGATAACCGCCCTGCCGCCCTGTTTGGGGTGACCCGCTCCCTCCTTCATCAGAGGCCGCGGGAAGCCCCTCTGCAAGGGCGAGCAGAGGAATTTGGGATTTATCTGCAGGAGAAAATCACTCGGATTCGGAATGAGCTACCCTCCATCGACAGTGGTCCTGTGGGACTGTCCGAGACTAGTCTTGAGGTTCCTTCTTGGGAGGAGTTTGACTTTGTTACCACCGAGGATATGGACAGGTTGTCAAGGAAACTTAGGGCGACCACATGTTTATTGGACCCGTGTCCCTCCTGGCTTGTACTGGCATCCTGGGAGACGACACGAGGCTGGCTCCAGGGCATTGTCAACGCATCTTTGAGTGAGGGGTCCTTGCCTGCCGTCTTGAAAGAGGCGGTAGTGAGGCCCCTCCTCAAGAAGCCGTCCCTGGACCCAGCTTTATTAGAGAACTATCGTCCGGTCTCCAACCTTCACTTTTTGGTGAAGGTTGTTGAGAGTGTGGTAGCCCAACAGTTTCCGCGACACCTGGAGGAAGTTGATTATCTAGACCCGCGCCAGTCCGGCTTCCGACCCGGTCACAGCACCGAGACGGCATTGGTCGCGTTGGTTGATGATCTCTGGAGGGCGCGGGATAGAGGTTATTCCTCTATCCTAGTCCTATTAGACCTCTCGGCGGCTTTTGATACCATCGACCATGGTATCCTATTGCACCGACTGGGGGGGTTGGGGTTGGGAGGCACCGTTTTGCGGTGGTTCTCATCCTACCTCTCTGGTCGGTCGCAATATGTGTTGACGGGAGGGCAGAGGTCGACCTCGAGGCCTCTCTTATGTGGGGTTCCTCAGGGGTCGGTCCTCTCGCCCCTCCTTTTCAACACATATATGAAGCCGCTGGGTGAGATCATCCGTGGTTTTGGGGTGGAGTACCATCTGTACGCTGATGACACCCAGCTGTACATATCCACCCCAAACCACCCCAACGATGCCGCCGAAGTGCTGTCCCGGTGTTTGGAGGCCGTACGGATCTGGATGGGTGGTAACAAACTCAAGCTCAACCCTGCCAAGACTGAGTGGCTGTGGTTTCCGGCACCCCGGTTCAGCCAGATTACACCAACTCTGGCCATTGGGGGCGAAACACTGGCCCCCGTGGAGAGGGCGCGCAATTTGGGTGTCCTCCTGGATTCCCGGCTGTCCATGGAGGACCATGTGGCGGCCGTGGCCAGGGGGGCGTTTCATCAGGTACGCCTGATGCGCCAATTGCGCCCCTTACTGGACCGGGCTGCCCTTCGCACAGTCACTCAAGCTCTCGTGACGTCCCGACTCGACTACTGTAATGCTCTCTACATGGGGCTTCCCTTGAGGTGCACTCGAAAGCTACAGCTAGTCCAAAACGCAGCCGCGCGGGTGATTATGGAAGCCACTAGATGCTCCCACATAACACCGATCCTGCGCGAGCTGCATTGGCTTCCTGTGGTTTTTCGAGTGCGCTTCAAGGTTTTGACAACTATCTTTAAAGCGCTCCATGGCTCGGGGCCTAGTTATATGCGAGACCGCCTCCTGCCCCATACATCCCTTAGACCGATACGCTCCCACAGAGAGGGCCTTCTCAGGGTGCCGTCGGCCGGACAATGCCGACTGGCGACACCCAGGGGAAGAGCCTTCTCTGTGGCGGGCCCAGCCCTTTGGAATGACCTACCCCCTGAATTACGTACCATCACCGACCTCCGCCTCTTCCGCCAATGTCTTAAGACATATTTGTTTCAACAAGCCGGCCTAGCCTAACCTCCCATGGGGACTTTTAGGTAGTTTTAAATTGGGTTTTTAAAATTTGGTTTTAGCGCAGGATAGGTTATTTAATAGTTTTTTAAATTATATTTATTGTATTTTGTATGTTTTTAAATTTTCCTGTGCGCCGCCCTGGGTCCTTCGTGGAGAAGGGCGGGATATAAATTTAAATAAATAAATAAATAAATAAAAAATAAACATTGGAAGCTTATTCGGTTGCTGAGGAAACGACTATTGGAAATGTGAGGGGTGTGTGCGTGATGCATCATAAGAAGCAGCCAGATGGGAGGAGCTACAGGGAGGTGAAAACCTGAAAAGTGCGTACCTTTTATGTTTGTGCTGCTTGCACATGATACACGTGTGCCAGTTACACAAAATGTACGTATGATTGCATTGGAAGTCCTTGGGAACATTGTGTGAAAATTTGGTGTCGATCGGTGCAGTACTTTCTGAGATTAGCGGCTTTGCACAAACTATTTTACTTTATTTATATAGATTGCAGAATGAGGCAATTAATCTTTGTGGACTCTTTTTTTTAAAGTCAGACTCAGATGCAAGTAATGTTGTAATTGGAACATAACACCATTAGAAGCAGGCTCTGTATTACCTATTTTATGGATGGGTAGGGGAATTAAGTAAACCAAATACATTAACCTATCACAGAGCTGGTGTGCTAGTTTTGTTTATTTATATATAACACTTTTCCAAATCCCACCAATGATTTCTGTCTTGAAACTAAAATGTATTAGCACAATTAGGATGGACAGAAATTATGAAAGACAAGCAGTCCCTCAAGTAATCAGTGTCCACTATGTTATGAAAAGTTTGTAGGTGAGGATCAGCACATTGAATTGCATCCAGAAGCCAACTGGTAACTAGTGCAGCTCACGAAGCAGGCTGTTATGTGGATATATTGTGATATGTCTATAACTGCCTATGCTGCTGCATTTTGAGCCAGCTGCAGTTTTTAAACAGTATTCAAAGGTAACCCAATGTAGAATTCACTGGAATATCCAGATATGAGGTGACCAAAGTATGAATGACTGTCCTAAAGTCCAGATATGGGCAAAATTAGTTCACTAGATAATTGTGCAAAAGTTTTTCTGGCTGCAGCTACTATTAAGTCAAGCAGCAATTGTGTCCAAGAGGATAAAAAAGACTCCCAATTTGCCTACCAGTCCCAAAAGGGAACTGCATCCCCATCAAAGGTCACAGTTGGGTCATCTCTGGATATTCGTTCATTCATTCATTCATTCATTCATTCATTCATTCATTCATTCATTCATTCATTCATTCATTCATTCGTTATATTTATATTGTCTAAATACCCATAGCCAAGTCAGGTCAGGCTTCAGTTTGAATGTGTTCTTCCTCATACAGACTCACACAGCTTCTGCACAGTGCGATAAGGCTTGACAACAACATCTGGTAACTCAGGATTGACATGTGCAGTTAGCTATCAATAGCATACTTGCTGAGTGATATTGTTAATCAATCATATTGCTTTCTTGATTTTGTAAGCACAAAAATGTATATCCTGATTTTGGAAAACTGCCATCTATTTCCTTGGTTCTAGCTTTTAAATTTTTGTTTTATTTTTTTAATCTTTTTAAGCCACCCAGAGTTGTCTTATAGGAGATGGGTGGTATATAAAAAAACCAAATAAATAAATCTCTGTTGGACAATATGTTGCTCTCTTCATACATCACATGCAACAGCCCCAGCAACACAGTAATTACTTCTAATTTGCCCGTGTTTTAGGTATTTGTAGAGGAATAAGCACCTTTACAACTGAAAATCTCTGCTCTATTGTTCTTATTCTGAATAATCACTTTAGCAAGGATTACCCCAATGCAGGCATAATCTTGCTGGTGACTAGCCAACTTCCTATCCATTGAATTAAGATCTTATGCTGGAAGCTAAAATGTATTTTTGGAAAGTGTTGAAATCTAGGAAGTGTAACACAAGTTGGTAGTTTTTGTCATATGCTCGGTGTTTTGTCAGCATCTTTTTATTCCCTTAAATATCCAGGCTGTTTTCAAGAGGTCTCCCCTCCCCAGTGTCTCTGATCAGTGTCTCTGCTCTGACTAGTCTTAAGTATGGAACATTTAAAGAAACTCTGAGCCTTTGGATTATTTGTTATTGGCAATGACATTTTGCAATCTTTTCTTACTGTGATTTATTTACATTTTTCTTGCTTTCTCTTCCTCCATAGCATTGTTTCTGAGGTACACAGTAAACATTGAGAGAGAGAGAGAGAGAGAGAGAGAGAGAGAGAGAGAGAGAGAGAGAGAGAGAGAGAGAGAGAGAGAGAGAGAGAGAGACAGAGACAGAGACAGAGAGACAGAGAGACAGAGACAGAGAGAGACAGAGAGAGAATATAAAAATAGTTCTATTTCTCCTAGAAAATATAATGCTAAAACTGTACTTTGACTGTTAAAAGTCAAAGTACTGGAATAGTATGGCTTAAAAAGGTAACAGTAAAGGGCCCCCTCATACAAATGTGCTAGTCATTCCTGACTCTAGAGGGCGGTGCTCATCTCCGTTTCAAAGCCGAAGAGTCAGTGCTGTCTGAAGACGTCTCCATGGTCATGTGGCTGGCATGACTAAATGCCGAAAGTGCACGGAACACTGTTACCTTTCCGACAAAGGTGATCCCTATTTTTCTACTTGCATTTTTACATGCTTTCGAAGTGCTAGGTTGGCAGAAGCTGGGACAAATAACAGGCGCTCACTCTGTTACGCGGTGCTAAGGACTCCAACTGCTGAACTGCTGATCTTTCTGATCAACAAGCTCAGTGTCTTAGCCACTGAGCCACCACATCCCTTTTAGAAATAGATAATAAACATCTTTAATTTGATCAAAGCTTCAGGTGCCCATATGTGGACACCTGTGTCACTCCCCCATTTAAGACTCTCCCATGGGCATAATAGGTTCTTGTTCCATGCCCAGACTGGAATTCTGAATTTAAAAAGTCTTGATTACCCTTCAAGAGGCCTTTCTAATTGCCTTCACATGTTCTGGGTGCAAATTTTGATGATAAAAACAGATGATTTACTCTAGCCCAGATTAAGCCTTGTTTGTTTGCATCTTTAATAAGTGGACGTGAAATGCTTTTCCAGCCAATATTTGGCTGTCATCGCCATCTTTCAACTCAGTTTTGTAAGCTTTGATCAAATTAAAGATGTTTATCATTTATTTCTTTATTTATTAAATTTGTATGCCATCCACCTCTCTACCAAGTGGCACTGGGAAACTTACAATTCATGCTTAAGTTGGATGATTGGTATGATTGGTTCAGGTAAGAAAAAATATGAATATTTAAATATTTCAAACCTTTCTCCCAACATATACAATAATAATTACTTTTTCTAGAAAATGAATATATTTTAAAACACATGGCTGTCTCAAGTCCAAACTTAGGTTTTTGATTAAAACAATAGAACTCTATGAATCCTACATACCTGTTTCCTCCAGATAAATGGAAGACCAGTTGCTGTGCTGGGTGGACTTTATAGGTGGTCTTAAGGTCATCACACAGTGGATAAATTCAGAATGTAACTTTCTTTCTGACTTTAAGCTTTTCTATTTTTAGTATCTTTTTTTTTGCCTCTGTTTTTTCACTACAATAGTGATGACGTTTTTTTTTTAAATGGCAATGAAATTCAGCAAAGCAATTGGATACCATTGTAAGTATCTGGAGTCTGCTTGCAGCCTATAGTCATAGTCTGCCAATTCCTGACTTTGAATAAATAACTTAATGAGTGGCTATGGATGGTTCCAAAATATAAATCCTGTCTCACATTTTTCTTCTCTTAACAGGAAAGATTATGACAAGGGCTCAGTGAGAAGATAGCTACCCTCTTCTGTTAAAATGCTGGTTTTCCCCACGACATAGAACTGAAGCCAGTGGAGAATTCTGTTTTATTCAAGCCAGCATCAGCTTAATTATATTGTTCATGTGAATCAGTCATACAATACAACAGCAGAGTTGGAAGGGACCTTGGAGGTCTTCTAATCCAACCCCCTGCCTAGGCAGGAGCCCTGTGCCATTTCAGACAAATGGCTATTCAACAACTTCCAGTGTTGGGGCATTCACAAGCGGTTCCACTGATTAATTGTTCTGTCAGGAAATTTCTCCTCAGTTCTAAGTTGCTTCTCTCCTTGATTTGTTTCCACCCATTGCTTCTTGTTTTACCCTCAGGTGCCTTGGTGAATAATTTGACTCCCTCTTCTTTGTGGCAACCCCTGAGATTGGAACACTGCTATCATGTCTTCCCTGGTCCTTCTTTTCATTAAACTAGACATATCCAGTTCCTGTAACCGTTCTTCATATGTTTTAGTCTCCAGTCCCCTAATCATCTTGGTTGCTCTTTTCTGCACTCTTTCCAGAGTCTCCACGTCTTTTCTACATCTTGGCAACCAAAACTGAATGCAGTATTCCAAGTGTGGCCTTACCAAGGCATTATAAAGTGGTATTAACATTTCTCGTGATCTTGATTCTGTCCCTCTGTTTATGCAGCCTAGAACTGTGTTGGCTTTTTTGGCAGCTGCTGCACACTGCTGGCTAATATTTAAATGATTTTTCCACTAGGATTCCAAGAGCCCTCTCACAGTTGCTACTATTGAGCAAGGTACCACCTATATTGCATTTTGTTTTTCTTGCCTAAATGTAGAACCTTACTTTTTTTCACCATTGAATTTCATTTTGTTAGATAGTGCCCAATGTTGAAATTTGTCAAGATCCTTCTGTATCTTAAGCCTATTTTCTGGAGTGTTGGCTATTCCAGCCAGCTTGGTGTCATCGGCAATTTTGATGAGTTCCCCATTTATTCCTTCATCCAAATCATTGATAAAGACGTTGAAGAGTAATGGGCCTAAAACAGAGCCTTGGGGTACTCCACTGCATACTTCCCTCCATGTAGATGCAGTTCCATTGAGGACTACATGTTGAGTGTGGTTGGTCAGCCAGCTAAGATCCATAGTAATCTATGTCTAGTTTGTTTTAAGCTCACTGCTTTTCTAAAATGTAGGAAGTACAAAATTATTATAGAATAGGAACTGAAGGTAAGAAAGTTTTGTTGTTTTACATGCAAGATAAAAATATATCTTTAAAGGAGTCATAAATTGTTCATGCCAGATGCATTAGAGTAAGAATAAATCAATATTAAAATAACAAATGTTAAACTGATATATAATTTAAATAAAATTCACCCAATATATCTAAACAAATGGCTATATCATTCTGTGTGATACATATTTACTTGCATAATAAGAAAGTGCCATTTTTTTCCTATAAGTGCCCTTTTTAAAAAGTTGTTTATTTCCAAAATGTGACTTGCAAAGCTTATTAAATTTAAGGATCTATCTTATTCCTCATGCCAGTTTTTCATTAGGAATGAAATAGTCACGAGACTGCAATGTATTTGATTATGTTCTTAGAGTAAAAGAATATAAATTGGGACAGCATCACTAATTTTCAAGCAGAATAATTTATTTCACAGTATTTAAATGCTGTGATTTTCACAGTCAAGCACATGCTGCCACATCTATCTTTTCCCAGGACCACCAATCTCTGTCTTGCTCTTTCCTTTTCATCTGTGATGGTATTGGTGTATGTATGTGTGTATGTGTGTGTGTGTGTGTGTTTGTATGCATTTTTTTTCATAAATTCGACAGATGGCCTCTTGATGAATCCTTGATAATACTGTCATGTAAAGCAGCTAAGGCTGGAAATCATCTCACAACAATTTTTCATTGAAGGGAGAAAATTGAACAGAGGCAAACATTGCTAAGTCCCTGACAACAGCTACCAAAATCCACATCTTGTAAATAAAGGGGACTGACTTTCTTTTTAATGCTTTGGTTCAATTGCTGATATCTTTGAAAAGCCTCTTCGTTATTTTCACAAGCTGACGGATTGTTAAGTGTTTGGTTGCTTTCATATTTAGAACATTTTTCTAAGCTCTTAATATGTTCGTCCCAGGCCCCCTTCCCCTCCTCCTGGCTCTTTGTAATTGTGGATCAGGTGAAGTTTGCTTCCCCTCATTTCAAGGTCATGCACCACTAGGACTATTTTCCTGACTCAGAGGGCACATAATTTCACAGCCGTGTAGTCCTCATTAATCCACCCTGAGTGGGTGCTCAGGAAGTTCCAGATCACAGATTTGTTTTTGTCTTGTTCTCTGATTCAGTGCTTCAGAAAAGGATTAGATTAACCCCCTCTTGCTTGTATTTATATCTTTCTGCATCAGAGTGGAAATAAAGTGATTTCTTCTCTTCTTTCTGTCCCCTTTTTGCCTACTTCTGGAACTACGCTGTGCCAATACAAACCTTATGGCAGTCATAGAAAGCATGGCCGACTTGTTTGCACCATGATTGTTGCAATTTTAATGATTGATTTGTCTTGCTATTCTTGCTGCCCTCTCCTACCAACAGGCCATGCAGTCCAAAGTATAGGTGGATAAAGGCAGACCTCTCCACCTCCAAATCTTCTGCCAAAACTAGAGAAAAATAAATATATTGCTAACATATCCATATAGGATATATCGTTCAAAAGTACTTTTACCAATGAAATGAGTCATACAAGGTAAAATGAGGCAATCATATTTGTTTAAACCATTGTGATAGGCAAATACGTATCAGTTTTAATCTTTTTGTCATAATATTCAGTATTTCACATGATCATAAGATTAGGAAATAATGAGTTGGAATGGAATAGGGCTAGAGAAAAGCCAGGCATCATATGTTCCTCAAAGAATGCATTGGAAGGATAGATTGGAATATAATTTCAGTATCATAACATTATAAAATCATCTCAGAATCATAGAGCTGGAAGGTTTGATTGTCTAGTTCAACCCCATGCTTGGTGCAAAATTTTGGAAGATGGCCATTCAGTCTATTAAAAGTCTCTAGTCAAGGAGACATGCTACTTCATCAGGCAACCTACCTCACGGGATAAAGATTTCACTGTCAGGAAATTTAGACTAATAATTACTCTCAACAAATTTTCCTGGATTTTAAATCCATTTAATCTAGTCCTGCTCTCAAGGGTAAAAGGACACATCTATTCTCTCTCTTTCTCTCTATGACAACCCTTTAGATATCTAAAGACTACTGCTTGCTTTCTGCAGACCAAACCTTATTCAGTTTTTTTTTTTACACAGAGGATTTGGTTTGCCATTTTTTTTCTTTTATGTATTATGCATCACATCGCATGCTTATTCTAACTAAAAATTACTAACCTGGAGGATTATCTCTGTGGCATAATGTTATGCTTTGCATATCATTTACGTTGTTGGAATAAGCTTGTACAGATTTGTAGACATAGGCACACAATGTTGGGATAGTCTTAAAGACATTATTAAGAACAATTTACCGGTAAGTGCAGAAGGCCTGTAGAAGAATGTTTCTTTTTGTCAACAACAAAAAAGTGGGAGGAAGTAGTTCAGGAAGTAGAGACTAGTACCATCAGACCACATTGAAATTTCTATGGCTCTATTTCTCCATATCAGGAAGCTTTTTATTTAATATTTTATTGTCAGTGCACAACATATGTACAATGAGATTGGCTGAGCTCCCTCAGTGCACCCCCCACCAACACAAGACAACTCACAGTGAAGAAAAAAAGTCCCATACCCAATAAATTATATTAACAAATAACCAGTCCTATTGCACCAGTGTAAATATGTTACATGTTGCGTTAGCCTTTCAAGTCCATCATACTACGTAGTTATGATGTTATTTCACATTCAGGAGTCTGATAGTCTATGATAAAAACTGTTATTCAGCCTGTTTATGTGGCTGGCAATGCTCTATATCTCCTTCCTGATGGTAGGAGGTTAAAGAAGTGTCATCCAAGGTGTGAATAGTCCCTGAGGATTTTCCTCACTCTTCTAAGGCAGTGAGCCCTAGTGATCTCATCTAGTGGTATTAGGGGACAGCCCATGATGCTTTGCACTGTCACCACCCTCTGTAATGTTTTTCTATCCATGGCTGTCAAACTGGCATACCATACCAGGATGCAATAAGTGAGGACGCTTTCTATTGTGGACCGGTAAAAGCTCATGATATATGGGATTTAGGCCCAATAAGGAAAAACTAGTTGATGGATTTGCAGTTCTCCATTAGTAGCCCATGAATGAGTCTAGGAAAATGGACAAGCATTCCCATGAATGAGTCTAAGAAAATGGACAAACCTAGCTGCAATTGCTACAGTAGCCCAGGACAGAGCACTGTTGACACATTTCAAGTCAACATAAGTGAATATAATCACATATTGCTTTCAGATTGCTTCTGAATCTGAATAATAGATAAGTGAAAATGGAAGTATTCCAGGTTTAGGTTGGGGACAAGAATTGGGGGAAATTTGATGCTATTTACACATATCTTAAGAATTGTCACATAGAAGATAAAACAGACTTGTTAACATTTGCACCAGAAACAGGATAAGAACCAATGGTTGAAGTATAGAAGAAAGGACATCTCACTGGAAAAATAAGAGAAGTAGTTTGGCTTGGAGATGCTGGAGGTATTTAATGAAGGGCTGCATGCTAATTTCTGAGACATTTTATTGTAATACCTTGATTTAGTGACACTTTAATATGGAAACCTATAGCCATCCTTTCTGTCTATCAAGATATATGTGAGGTGAAGATCTGCCTTGTAACTTTCTAACAAATGGTCTAAACTCTAAAAGAGGGATTAGATGGATTTTTATAGGATGCACGAGCAGCTTTTAACCATGAATAGTTCAAGAATAGTGGCCTTTTAAATGTCAATTAGATAGAGAAACTTTAGGAAGTAACTTTTGATTTCATGGCATACCCATAACTATCTTAGAAATATTCTGGCTGGCCAACCTAAGTGCCTTGATCTTAGACTAGATAAATCTTTTATCTCATTTAGTATTTTCTGATGCTCATCATTCAGTTTTATGTTCATATTCATTTTCTCAGATGTAATGACTGATTTATGTTCCAGATGAGTAATATTCCTACTATTACTAAAATAAACCATATTTGGAAAACTGTAAACAAAATAAAAACTTTTCTGATCAGTTAACTCAAACACTAAAGTGTTTTTTGAGGGAAAAAGATTCACACCAAATATGCTTGTGAATGCCTGCTATCTCCTGTCTGGTAAAGTACTAGATGATTATGAACATATTGGTATAATTATGAGACAAGATGGCAGTTGCAAAAATAATGTTCAGTCAGTGTGCATGACATTTCCACTTCAACTCAGAGCATTTTTCTATTTAAAAAAAGAGAATAGCTTTATTTGTTTTGTTTTTTTCAGTTTACAGATAAACTTCTTTTAGATAATCTTTTTTTCAAGAATATGTCTAGCTTTGCAGATTAATTTCTTGGACTATTAGGCTATTAATTTACAATTGCTTTTTGGAACAAAAACAAAAGCATAAACTAACTAAGGGCTTAAAAATCAGACAATTTGAATTTAACTTGCAGGAAAATTAATTCTAAAGCAGAATTTGGTTGGACCCCACTCTTTCCATTAAAACCCTAATTTGATCTATGAATAGTGTCTCATATGTAGAATAACTTAATCAGAACATACAGATCTGTGCGTATCCTAGCTAGATATACTTTTCAATAGGCAAAGACTTCAAAGACCATGTTGTAGCACTACTCTACACACCTCTTTCATTCCTTGCCATCATACTTTAGTATAGTACTTTGTCACCCAGGAAAGCTCTTTTTAAAAGAACCTAAATGCAACTGCTAATGGAAATCCATGATTTTAAATAATCTACAGTTCCATCTGGCTAGAGAAATACCAGGTGGAGATATAGATCAGGATGAATCTATCTGAAGAGCCATCTTGGCTTAAAATATTACAGTGAAAAATAAACATTTGGGGATCGTCCACAGTAGCTCCCTGTATTTCCTCTTGAATTGTACTTACTAAAAATTTGGTATGCTATTTTTCCTTAGCTGCAGTTGAGGTAGACATTCTGCATTATTGCAGCCTAGAAAATAGAAAAGATTTCTTAAAGTCTTATTTCATTATTAGAACATTTCTAATTCCATAATTTATTGCTTTTAGGTTCCAATTTAAATATATGGATGCCTTCATAGAACCAGTAGAAAAATCAGTAGGGTGGTGGACCAGAAAGCTGCTATAGGCTATAAAAGAAGCAAGGTACCAAAGCCAATTAATATATTAGAATCATTATGCATTCTCCACTGAATCGTTTGCTTTAAAAGGTACATTTTTTAATGTCTTCACTGTATCATTTTCCTTTCAGTTGTTTGATGCTTACAATGTACAGTTACTGAAAATTCAAATAGTATGGTGGTTACATCTTTCCCATTGTCCGAACAAGCTCTGATCTTGAGCTTTCTTCTAATATTGTGTGGCTTGGACTCTTTCTTGTCTGTCAACAGCATGTTTATATCAAAAACCTTCAGAAAGACTGCATTTTTTTCTACCATTTTAAAGATACTTTCCCTCATAACAAATAGTAAAATTCGTTGAATCAAGAGATAAAAGATAATAAATAATAAAGGAAAAAGAAGATAAAGAATTGGACAAACATACAATTTTGTCCAGTATCAGTTAACTTAATCATGCTACTTATTCAGATAAGTTGCTGGATCCTTGTGGTTACATTTCTTTTGGAATCCAAGATACAATTAGGGTAGCTAACTGTGAGTAAGAATTATTTTCTCCATCTGAAAGAACGTTAATGTTTATCAAGGAGCTAACCTGATAACTCTAACCTGAGCCCAAGATCAAACAATGCAGTTCTGTGCAGTTTCAAAACTGGCACTAAATCTATGTTGAATTGTAAACTGACCTGATTTTGGTTTTGGCTCTGCTACAATTGATGTGCAAGATTCAAAGCTGTTTCATTTTATTTTATTTTATTTAGTTTAGTTTATTTCAGTAATGAAACTCTGAGGAACATGTGGATGGACCGTTTCCTATTGGTGCCTCTCTTTGACTCTTTCACTCAACACAAGCATTAATATCTCTTTTTCTATCCTTGTCAGCTTCACTATCTTGTCCTGATGTCTACCTGCAACCTAGTTTTGATTATGTCTATCTGTTTTCCATTTGTCCTAACAACACCGAACCACAACTAAAGCAATGGATAAGTATAAGGGCATATGAGGGGCATATCAACTGTTCCCAAAAGGAACTATGGAATGCAGTGGAGGGAAGATGGCCGGATGGTTTTAGCAAGTCTTACTGTTTGTAATATTCAAATTTCCTGGCCAATGGCAGATAAATGGATGCAATATCTAAACATAGATATGGGGCAAGCTAGCAAGCTGGTTTATTTCCTTTCCATGTACAAAAAGGTGAGTGATTTTGGGGAAATTATTTATTTATGTATTTATGTATTTATGTATTTATGTATTTATGTATTTATGTATTTATGTATTTATGTATTTATGTATTTATGTATTTATGTATGTATGTATGTATGTATGTATGTATGTATGTATGTATGTATTTATTTATTTATTTATTTATTTATTTATTTATTTATTTATTTAGTCAAGCATGTATTGGATAACAGATTTAAGTATAAACATGATTATGGATACATGAAATGGATATGAATAAAAGGGAACATTAGGATAGGAATGGTAGGCACATTGGTACATTTATGCACGCCCTTACAGACTTCTTAGGAATGGGATGAGGTCAACAGTAGACAGTCTAAGGTTAAAGTTTTGAGGGTTTGGGGAAGAAACCACAGAGTCAGGTAGTTCATTCCAGGCATTGACCACTCTGTTGCTAAACTTGTATTTTCTGCAATAGAGTTTGGAGTTTGTAGCTATTGTGTGCTTGTGTATTGTTGTGGTTGAAGCAGAAGTAGTCATTGACAGATAGGACATTGTAGCAGATAATTTTATGTACTACACTTTAGATGGTGCATAAATGTACATAAAATTATGTATCTTTAGAAGGGATATAAATTTATGTACTACACTTTAGATGGTACTGAAAGCTGCTTCTCCTTCTTTTAGTGATTGGGTGAAGGTTTTCTTTGTTTTCAGGTATTGAAGATAGACAGAAGTTAAAGGAACTTTAAATTGGCTTCAGTTCAGAGGATGTGAGGAATGGGAAGTGGAAATGTTCTTACCATGTACATGGAGGTTCTGATGGGCTGAGTCACTTTTCCTACCCATTGTAATAAGTTAGCCTCATTATCATTTATTTATTGTCAGTATTTGGGAGTGTGGAATGGTATTTATGAAACATGATTCCAGATCTTTTAAGAGGAATTCTTTCAATAAGCAATACTTCCCAGGTGCCATTACAAATAATTCTAGCACTGTCTTTAGAGGTTAAGGCATAACTAATAGCTCTTCATCAGTACACATGAAAGAACATGTGTCTTTTACATTAGCATCTTAACTTTCTTTTTTTCAGAGAAGTACTATACAGTAGGTGACTTTAAATGACCTTTTTGTTTCTATCCCCTTTGGAAAAACAAACAATAATCTTCTCTCCAAAATTCAGTCTACAAAGTATCATTAAAGAGAAGAAAAGAATAACACATAGATTTAAATGTTTACTGGTTTGTGTCAGTGTTGGGAAATACAATGAATAATTCATATCAAACTAGTAGAATGTAGCATTTACATAAAATAATACTTTGCAAATATATGGTAAGTACTAATTACTTGCCTTATTTGCCATGACTATGATATTAAATATTCATAAAAATGTGATTATTTCTTTGATTTGGCAGGCATTTAGATTTCTCTACAGCTTTTCACACTGCTAATTTTAATCCAGTAAATTATCTGGAAGAAAACAGTATGCAACCTAAAAACTGTTCTAAATTCACTCCCAACACTGAGCACATTATGGACGTAATGATCCATTACAGCCAAACTTCAAGAAGGTCTTGCAAGAAACTCAGAATTAAACAAAGAAATATGGACACTATCATCATTATTTACCAGATATATTTATTAGAATTATATTTTATTTTGTATTCTTTTACAAATGCACAATCATCACACACAAATGCATGCTATACACACCCACACACATGTGCACATGCACCCACACACCTGAAAATGCAACCCTTCCCAAAGCTTGAAATGGGGTGTATTTATGCTATGGTCCAGGGGTGTCAAACTCATGTCACCACAGCAACTTTTTCTCCTTCGCTAAACCAGCTGGGTGGTTTAGCTGGGTGTGGCCAGCTTGTGACGCATCTGATCTATGGACCACGAGCTTGACACCCCTCCTATAGCCTATTATTGATGTTGACTATGATTCATTTATACCCCTCATCTATATGTTTTCTGTTTATGGACAATGATAATATTTATGGTATAGCTTCCTGTCATAACCCTGGGCCTGAACTTTTAATAGTATGGAGATGAAGTGTGACTTGGGTTGAATTTAGACCCTGTAGCTATCTGTTAAAATGGTGCTTTGTAATTTAGTATATTGTCCATTACTGTCCTTTTCTGCAAATGGGCAGGGTCTGCCCCAATATACATTTAGTGAGAGTTTCTATAATGTTTTCAGAATTCTAGCCGCCAAAGTTGGAGACCTCTCAAATCCTTCTAAAAACCTTAGTTAAAAACTATTATTTAGGGACTTATCACTTACTGAGTTGGCTGTATTGAACTGACATGTAAACCTTTATCCTATCTTTATATTCTGCTTTGCATGATGACTGGGGTCATTAGCAGTTCACAATATTCACAACGTGCATAATACTTAACAACAAGCAATTTAATGACCTATCAACATGTACCATTTATAAATTTTAAGATGAAGCATTCAATCAATATTTAAAACAAAGGCCCATAAGAACTGTAAAAATGCACTTCAAACAACAGCAAAATATAACTTACCCAAGCTAAACTCTACATGTACAGCTTGAAATTTGAAGGTCACCTTTACCCGTACCAGCCGTTGTTAATTACATCCCTAACTTCCTATTTTCTCATGCCAGGTGGAAATCAACCAAAGAGAAGACCAGGCAACAGAGACCCAGTTTGACGTAGTGGTTAAGGCACCAGGATAGACAGCAGGAAACTGTGAGTTCAAGTCCTGCCTTAGTCAATAAAAGCCAGCTGGGTGTCCTTGGGTCAATCACTTTCTCTCAACCCACTCAACTCACGAGCTGTTGTTGTGGGGAAAATAGGAAGAAAATAGTGTATTGGATATGTTCACTGCCTTGAGTTATTTGTAAAAATAATAAATAAATAAAATAAATAAATAGTAATTAATAAATAAGGTCTTTCAGAAGTCACATTTGGACTTCCGGTTCCGCCTTCCAGCGGCGATGGACGAGTCCTGGGCTCGTCCGCCGCTTTGTTCTTTTTTCTGCCCCGCAACGGGGGCGAGGCACCCCCTTTTTTGGGGGGCCTTCCGTAGGGCTGACTTGCTTGGGTTTGTTTATCCCAGCGGCAGCGGGAAAATGGCCCTTGTCTTCGGCTTAGGTGAGAGGAGACATGCTGCGGGGGGTTTTCCCTTCGCCAATGGAGGACGGCAACGAACGACGAATTTGAAAAGAGCTGAGTGTTTGAGTCGGAAGGCTCCCCGGGGCTTTGGCAGCGAGGTGAAGAGTGAGTGATTTTTAACATTATTTGTGCTGGCAGCCTGGACTGAAAGAACGTAGAGGGAGGTGTTTGTTTGTTAAATCCCCCCTCGGATTTAAAGTGGCATTTAGAAATGGCTCCTCGTTGCAAGGGAGCGGAAATTTCGTATCCGGATTGCTTTGAACTAAGTGAAAGTGATTTGCGGCTTGTTTCTTTACAATGTATCTAAGTCCGGCTGGCTTGAAACAATTTTTCTTTTGTTACTTTCTCCTGCTGGCTCTCAGACTGGGCGGTGGAGGATGGCTCCCTTGGTTCCTGAATGGTTATTTTTATTTTTGGAAAATTACCAACATCTCTTTGTGATTTGGACTCTCTCTCTCTACTAATGAAGAAATTTCTGGATTAATTGATTCCTTCCCTGGAGTGCCTTCTTTGCTATAATTATTGACTGAAAAGTGTTTCTCTTCTGGGTCTTGAACTTTTTACAACTTTCATTTGAACTGTTTTTCTCCTGACTTGCTTCAACGGCCCCACCCAAAAAACGCCATCTTAGTGGCACTGACTTTAACAGCTTACCATGGCATCAAAATCAGAATTGGCAGGATTGGAACAAAGAATGTCATCTATGGAATCAGTGTTACAAGCTCTGGTGCAGTAAATTAAAGCTTTGAGAGAAGATAATAGTAGCTTCAAAAAGGATCTTCTGGAAACACGGAAGCAAGTGCTGGAGAACACACAGAAGACTGAGGAGCTGGAAGGGGGGCTGGTTGGGGCAAAGAGAGAACTTAAAAATGTCAACACTGAAATCACGGATTTGTCTGGTCATACGTCTAGGATGGATTTTGAAAGGATGTCATATTTTTTAAGATTTCAGAATATTTCTGAGGAATCTGGTGAATGTCTTCCTGAACTCATGAGTACAATTTTAGCAGAATATTTACATAAACCTAAAGATTAGATCAGAGGGGACATTGACTTAGTCTACAGAATAAATTCAACATATGCCAGGATAAATGAAGTACCCAGAGAGATACATATTAAATTTGTCAGAAGGTCAACCAGAGAGGGAATTTTGAAGGCGCAGAGAGGGGGGCCGTTAATTTACCAACAAAAGGAAGTCGCCATCTTGAAGCAGATCCCCAAAAAGATTAGAGAGATGAGAAGGAGGTATTCCTTCTTATCCAAAAAATTGTTTGACCACGGGATTTGGTTTAAGTGGGCGATGCCGGAAGGGATGTTGGTGTTCTGGGATGAAGGAAGAGTAAGGATTAAAACAGTTGTTGAGGCGGAAGCCTTTCTTAAAAAACATTCCTCTGTCCTGTCAGGGGGGCAGGGGGGGCCACGGCCCCGCCCGCTGGGGGCCAGGGAGGAGAAAAAGAAGATACAATTGCCAAGAGACTTAGATCGAAAAAATAACTTTGCTTTTTTTCCCTTTTTATTATTAATATTGTATAACCTTTATATCTGGATGTTTGCACACGACTGCTAGCATAGAATTGAGAATTTAGGAAACGTACTTGTTTTCACCTTGTAGTATTTTTGGAAAAATGTTTTTTCAATATTTTATTATGAAGCCCTGGAAGGGCCAATTATCCCGACGCGAAAGTTCTTAAAATGTTTCTGTATTCCCTACCCCTTTGGAAAATTGTAAAAACCAATAAAACTTTTTCAATATAAAAAAAGAAGAAGTCACATTTGGTCTTAGCCAGCAGGTTTCTTATTTCAGTTGTACTAGTTATCACTTATTGTTGGTTCACATATTGCTGGCTATGACCTTTAAAGCTGAAATTATTTGAGGTCCTAAAATACTGTCTTCTCCTTCCATATACATCTATCTGGCCAGTAAGAATACACAAAGATTATACTTTCTCTTGGAGTTCAATATTTCTCCAGTGGTCTCAGTTCCATTATGAATGGCAAACAAAATAGAAATTGTAAATGTAAATTTCTGAAAATTCCAAATATTACAAGGTGTTATTGCCAATATAATCAATGTTATTTCCAGATTTTACTCTTTTTCTAGGTGGTGAAGGTGCATCTGGCCCTAACAGCTTTGTTTCCAGCCTGTAGAGCTCCTAAAATATTGCATACAAATTGTAATTGTTAATGTGATGAAAGGAGAAAAAAACTGCAAATGAGATGACAAAATCACATTAATCCTTGTTAATATAATGTGATTTCATTTAAGATTAAAGATATATGTATGCTTTAGAGTTTATTCATTCACTTTTTACTTTTGGCTTCATTTTCTTTTTTGAGTGTAGTCCCTGACATAGTGTCTATAACAAATATATCCTTTGTCCTTTAAGCCTTTTCTTAATTTTAGCATAAAGAATGGGAGTGAATAAAACTTCAATGTGCTTTGAAAGAATAAGAATTTGTGGAAAATATCCTCATTTAATGAACAAAGCATTGCAACATCATATAATCTGTTCACAACCAGCTAGCTTTCTTTTTCAATGGCCAAATAATTTGGCCATTTTTATAATGGCCATTAATAATTTGGCCATTTTTAAATTGCCAAATTCAGTAAGGCATTTGATAAAGTAGACCATAACCTACTATTAGATAAAGTAGAAAAATGTGGGTTAGACAGCATCACCACCAGATGGATTCGCAACTAGCTGACCAACCGCACTCAACGTGTAGTCCTCAATGGAACGGCTGATTAAAGATGCTGATTACCATCTTTAAAGCTCTCCATGGCATGGGACCTAGTTATCTGCGGGATCGTATCCTGCCCCATACATCCCTTCGACCGATTCGCTCCCACAGAGAGGGACTTCTCCCGGTGCCGTCCACTGGGCAATGCCAGCGGGCGATGGCCAGGGGAAGGGCCTTCTCTGTGGTGGGCCCAACCCTCTGGAACGACCTACCCCCCGAACTCAGAACAACTACGGACCTCCGCTCCTTCCGCCAAAAGTTAAAGACCTATTTCTTTCATCAGGCCAGCTTAGCCTAATCTACCTCGTCAGCCTTCAGTCTGAAGTTTAAATTGTTTTAATCGGGATTTTAAGGGGAAATAGTTTTAAGGATTTTAAGATTTTAGTGCAGGGTGATAGTTTATTTAATTGGGACATGATAGCAGTGTTCCGATATCGCAGAGGGTGTCACAAAGAAGAGGGAGTCAAACTATTCTCCAAGGCACCTGGGGGCAGGACAAGAAGCAATGGGTGGGAACTAATCAAGGAGAGAAGCAATTTAGAACTAAGGAGAAATTTCCTGACAGTTAGAACAATTAACCTCTGGAACAGCTTGCCTCCAGAAGTTGTGAATGCCCCAACCTTGGAAGTCTTTAAGAAGAGGTTGGATAGCCATTTGTCTGAAATGGTATAAGGTTCCTGCTTACGCAGGGGGTGGACTAGAAGACCTACAAGGTCCCTTCCAACTCTGCTATTGTATTATTGTATTAAATAAGGTATTTCTAGATGAACTGGAACACAAATATTCAGTGAGGCAACAAGTTTCCCAGATACATTTGATGTGAACTCTTAAAATAAAGCCATTAAATAGGAAACAAGTGTGGAGAAAGTTGCACAGGTTGATTTTGCTGAGATTATACCGAACTTAACATAACCCCTTATTTCTCTCTCCCATAAAAAGTCTATTGAAAAAGACTTCATTCTTGTGAGATTGTACAAAGTCTGAGCAATAAGTGGAGCAAAGAAGAGAGGGATCGAAGGTGATATCCTTACCATCAAAGAGAAGGTAAAGGAAAGAGGCACAGGGGACAGCCATTTAGTTCACATGGCACAAAAGTATCAGTAGGTATTGTGCCAACCTATAGATCTAAAGCTACTTCAGAACTGTTGATATGATATAGAGGACCTACTTGAGACGCTTAAGGATGCTGGTGTCTCAAAAGGATGTTTCCCACAGAGAAATTAGTAAGCTTGTAACTTACTAATTGCAGTTTCAGAGGCAGTTATAGTATATAACTATTTTGTAACATCTATGGGTGCATAGAGAATGCTTGAGTATTGCTAGTACTTTGACTTTGATTTGGAAATTTAAAATACCTCTGGATGCTTCACACACACAAACTACATGCATTCCCATTGAATTATTGATAACGAGGAACACATAATAGAAAATATCAACATTTTGCCAGGCCTGCTAACTAAAAAGTTGTTACATTAGCTTCACTTATACTATGGTAAAGGGTCCTTTGAGCAGAGATGGATAATTAATCAATGGCTACTATCAATGGCCTTTGTAGGGGTCGGTTAAGATAGGATGACAGACTAGATTTGCACAACACATCTGCCACCTTCCTTGATTTGAACAGCCTCCCTTCCCTGGGGTACACCGCTGGTTGCTATTAAATCATATGAATGAAAGTAGCCTATTCCTTCCAGACATGAAATCCACCGAAGGTCAAGCTATTTATGAGGTCAAGCTATTTATGGTCAAGGTCAAGCTATTTATGAGGTCAAGCGCTTCAAGGTGTTGATCACCATCTTTAAAGCGCTCCATGGCACGGGACCTAGTTATCTGCGAGACCGCACCCTACCCCATACATCCCTTCGGCCGATTCGCTCCCACAGAGAGGGACTTCTCCGGGTGCCATCCACCAGGCAATGCCAGTGGGCGATGCCCAGGGGAAGGGCCTTCTCTGTGGTGGGCCCAACCCTCTGGAACGACCTACCCCTCGACCTTAGAACAACTACGGACCTCCGCGCCTTCCGCCAGAAATTAAAGACTCTCTTGTTTCATCAGGCCGGTTTGGTCCAAGCTATTTACCTAGCCTACAGTCTGTACCTTAAATTGTTTTAATTGGGTTTTAGATGGGGTTAATGTTTTAATACTTTTAAATTTTTAGCACAGGGATAATTTATTTAATTCGGTTTTAATTATTTATATTTGTAATATTATGTGGTTTTTAATTTCCTGTGCACCGCCCCGGGTCCCTTTGGGGAGAAGGTGCGGTTATATAAATCAAACTAATAAATAAATAATAAAATAAATAAATATGAGCTGTATGATCTTCAGTGAAGGAACTGGGATCTGAAAATTTTTAAAAGTTATGTTTGAATACAGGGCAGATAGGATACTTATTGATGAAACAAGAAGAGGTAGGGTGAAGGATGAATGGGTTCTGAAAGATGAGTTATCAGTTTTACACATGGAGAAAACTACCACCATCAAAATCTACCTTTACAATAATACAATACAATAGCAGAGTTGGAAGGGACCTTGTAGGTCTTCTAGTCCAACCCCCTGCATGGGCAGGAATCTTATACCATTTCAGACAAATGGCTGTCTAACATCTTTTTAAAGACTTCCAGGGTTGGGGCATTCACAACTGCTGGAGGCAAGCTGTTCCAGAGGTTAATTGTTCTTACTGTTAGGAAATTTCTCCTTAGTTCTAAGTTGCTTCTCTCCTTGGTTAGTTTCCACCCATTGCTCCTTGTCCTGCCCCCAGGTGTCTTGGAGAAAAGTTTGACTCCCTCTTCTTTGTGGCACCCTCTGAGATATCGGAACACTGCTATCATGTCTCCCCTGGTCCTTCTCTTCATCAAACTAGACATACCCAGTTCCTGCAGCCGTTCTTCATATGTCTTAGTCTCCAGTCCTCTAATCATCTTGGTTGCTCTTCTTTGCACTCTTTCCAGAGTCTCCACGTCTTTTCTACATCGTGGCGACCAAAACTGTATGCAGTATTCCAAGTGTGGCCTTACCAAGGCACTATACAGTGGCATTAACACTTCACGCGATCTAGATTCTATCCCTCTGTTGATGCAGCCTAGAACTGTGTTGGCTTTTTTGGCAGCTGCTGCACACTGCTGGCTCATATTTAAATGGTTGTCCACTAGGATTCCGAGATCCCTCTCACAGTTGCTACTATTGAGCAAGGTACCACCTATACTGTACTTGTGCATTTGGTTTTTCTTGCCTATATGTAGGACCTTACTTTTTTCACAATTGAATTTCATTTTATTAGACAGTGCCCAATGTTCAAGTTTGTCTAGATCCTTCTGTATCTTAAGCCTATCTTCTGGAGTGTTGGCTATTCCTGCCAGCTTGGTGTCGTCTGCGAATTTGATGAGTTCCCCATTTATCCCCTCATCCAAATCGTTGATGAAGATGTTAAAGAGTACTGGGCCTAAAACAGAGCCTTGGGGGACTCCACTGCATACTTCCTTCCATGTAGATGCAGTTCCATTGAGGACTACACGTTGAGTGCGGTTGGTCAGCCAGTTACGAATCCATTTGGTGGTGGTGCTGTCTAACCCACAATTTTCTACTTTATCTAATAGTAGGTTATGGTCTACTTTATCAAATGCCTTACTGAAGTCCAGGTAAATTATATCAACAGCATTCCTCTGGTCCACTGATTTTGTTACTTTGTCAAAGAATGCAATTAGATTCGTCTGGCATGATCTGTTTTTGACAAACCCATGTTGGCTTTTGGCTATTACTTTGTTTGCTTCTAGGTGTTCTTTGTTTTGGACACTCCTGTTGAGTCTCACCTGTTCATTTGCTTTGCTTTCATTTGGTTCCATTTATTGGAAATTTTAAATGTAGAATAAATGGGCTCTTACTTGTAAGTTACTGATGATCACATCTCCTTTTTAATTGATACACCTAAAAGATTTTTAAATAATAGTTACTAAGGAAGAATGTATGATAGAGGAGTCTATTGATGCTGAGTAAAAAGGCTGAGACAAAAATTTATAATTTGTCTTCTTTTATTTCTTCAATTATTGCATCGTTTTCTATCTCAAGATAACTATTTGGTAATTTCTTTTTCATTTTGTTACCATGAATTTTCAAATTGCCTCTTACATTTGATGGCTTTGAAAAGAAAGTTAAATGCAATGTCTCTGATTTATGTGTTCTAAATTATGATGCTTTCCCCCCTTCCCCCCTTCCTTTTCCTATATTTACACTTCAACAGCACTGTGATTTTATAGGTTTTTTATATATACATTTTTAAATATAGACCTATCTTAGCCCATCCATAATAAAATTCAATTGACCATTGCAAATTGATATATTCCAGTGTCTCTTGCCCTTTTATGAAGCTGGAATAAATTAATCAGAACATATATGATGAATACCAGACATGATAATGGTTTTAATTCACAGACCCATTTTGAAGTACCACTGCAGTAATCAATAGGACAAACTGATTTCAGTGGGGACATGATTGATTTGAACCCAAATCAATGTAGCATTAGAAAAAAAAATAACAAAATTTAAGATTCTAACAATTAAGAAGATTTGTTGTTGGAATGAAGATATCCAGGCATTATCAATTTAATATTCAATTTATTGAATTCTCTAAAAATATTCAACATATAAAAAAAGCTGTAAATGCTAAGCCATTCCCAGAGAATACACCTACGCTTACTATGTTGTGCTTCAGGTATTAGTCTGGTCCATTAGTGGGTTACAAATGAATGCTCAGAAGTTGCACCCTGAAGTGAAGAGGCTGATCACAGTGGATTACTACATATGGTAGGTGTAGATAGGGTGCGTGGGGCATGTTCCCCCTTTCCCCCCAGGAAATGGCAGGGACTGGCTGTGTGTGCATTTAAATATTTTAGATGAGGACTTATTTTGGGGGGAGGGTTTATTTTAGTGCTCAAAAGCCTGATTGGACTTATTATCTGGGGAGGTCTTATTTTCAGGGAAACAGGGTAATTATGCAAAGTTTTGCTTTCGTTTGGCAAGATTCCTATCTATAGGCAAACAACAATAAAGAAATTACTCTGAAGCAACCTCTTGTGTTTTTCTTGGTTCCTTGCACGAGGCATTAATCTTGCCAGACTGAAGCACAAATCTATGGTTAAGAAGGTTAGGGAGGGTCAGGGGTGGGTTTCAGTTGGCAATGCTGCTGGTTTGCTCATGTGTGCACTTTGCATGTGCACACTTGATGTGCGCTGCACACACATGCACAGTGCAATTAAAATTGTTCTGTGCATGCGCAGAACTGAAAAACAAAATGGTGCTGCCAATGGCGCCAACTGGTTTGAGGGCGTGGCAGGCCTGGTTCGCTGCTAGTTTCAGTGACTCAGGCTGCCAAACCACTACAAGTGAACTGGTCTGAACTGATAGGAACCCACCAGTGGAGAGGCTCCACCCTGGCTCTCTTCCTTTCAAATGCTCTTACTTGTAATATGCAAAAACAAAGCCTTTTATGTGTCAAAATTGGCTAGAATGCCCTTGAAAGGCAGCATTTTATCTTCATAGTTCACTTATTTAAATGATGTATATATTTTTTCTTACACTGGGCAATCTTTATATATATATGTTTTCGTAGATTTTCACGGGTATAGGTATGTAGGTTTTGGTTTATTTGGGTCTTTTCTGGTGTAAAATTAAAAGTGGTTTGGCAATGTTTCGACGAGATCACACTTGTCATCATCAGGCTGGTGCTTTTGGTTTTTTGCTTGTGCAAGGAAACTGTAATTGGAGTGGCAGTTTTTCTATAAATATAGTTGGGGGGGTTGGAATGTTGGCTCTGTTGCTTTAAACAGATTGGTTGGCTGTTTTGTCACATCCTGATTGGTAGATGGAGTTGATGTTTGTTGAGGGTAATTGGTGATGGTGTCCTGTGTTGTTCTGGGTCTGCTGTCAGTTTTTGTGGCTGGGGCTCGTTTAATGGCCAGAGCTAGTTTCCAGATGTCTGGCAGGCGGGAGGCATCATCACGTTTATTCATGTTGTGGGGGTGTTTCTCTATTTCAATAGCTTCCATAATTATTCTCTTGTTGAAGTGTTCAGTTTTGGAGAGTAATTTGGTTTTTTCAAAATCAATTTCATGTCCTGTTGCTTTAAGGTGTTGGAAAAGGTAGGAAGTTTTTTTCTTGTTTTTTGACAGCGTTCTTGTGTTCTGCAATGCGTGCATTTATTCTCCTATTAGTTTGTCCAATGTATGTGGCTGGGCAGATTTTGCATGGTATTTCACAGACTCCTTGGTTTTCTAGCTGGATCTTGTCTTTGGGGTTTCTTAAGATGTTGGCTATTTTTTGATTAGTGTCGAAGGATGTCTTGATATTGTGTTTGTGGAGAATTTTGCTGATTTTATGTGTGGTGCCTTTGATGTAAGGGAGGAGGGCGATGCCATTGTCTTGTTCTGTGTCTTGGTTCTTGGGGAGTGTCTCTTCCTGTTCCTGTTCCCGGCGGCGACGGACGAACCTTGGGGTTCATCCGCCGTTTTGTTCTTTTTTCTGCCCCTAACGGGGTGGGGCACCCCCTTTTTGGGGGGGTCCCTCCGTAAAACCAGCTTGCCTGGGCTGGTTTATCCTGGCGGCGGCTGGGAAATGGCCCTTGTCTTCGATTTAGGCGAAGGAAGACATGCTGCGGGGGGAGTTTCCCTTCGCCAATGGAGGACAGTTACGATCAGCAAAAATTTAAAAAGAACTGAGCGTCGGGTCAGAAGGCTCCCTGGGGCTTTGGCAGCGAGGTGAAGTGAGTGATTTACAACATTATTTATGCTGGCAGCCTGGAGTGAAAGAACGTAGAGGGGGGTGTTTGTTGGTTAAACCTCCCCTCGGATTTAAAGCGGCGTTCTGAAATGGCTTCTTGTTGCAAGGAAGCGGATACTTTGTTTCCGGACTGCATTGAAAGAAGCGAAAGTGATCTGCGGCTGACTTTCTTACAATGTATCTAAGTCTGGTTGGCTAGATACAATTTTTCTCGGGTTATTTTCTCCTCCTGGCTCTCAGATGGGGCGGTGGAGGAAGGTTCCCTTTGTTCCTGAATGACTATTTTTACCTTTGGAAAATTACCAACATCTTTTCGTGAAATGGACTCTCTCTCTCTACTAATGAAGAAATTTCTGGACTAATTGATTCCTTCCCTGAGTGCCTTCTCTGTTAAAGTTTTTGATTGTGAAAAGTGTTTCTCTGCTGGGTCTTGAATTCTTTTACAACTTTCACCTGAACTGTTTTGCTCCTAATTTGCCTCAACGGCCCCACCCCAAAAACGCCATCTTAGTGACACTGACTTTAACAGCTTACCATGGCATCAAAATCAGAATTGGCAGGATTGGAACAAAGAATGTCATCTTTGGAATCGGTGTTACAAGTTTTGGTGCAGCTTTGAGAGCTGATAATAAAAGTTTTAAGGAGGACCTTCTGGAAACACGGAAACAAGTGTTGGAGAATTCACCGAAGACTGAGGAGCTGGAAGGGGAGCTGGAAGGGGGGCTGGCTGGGGCAAAGGGAGAACTTAAAAATGTCAACATTGAAATGTCATATTTTTTAAGATTTCAGAATGTTTCTGAAGAATCTGGTGAATACCTTCCTGATCTCATGAGCACAATTTTAGCAGAATATTTACAGAAACCTAAAGATGAGATCAGGGGGGATATTGACCTAGTCTACAGAATAAATTCAGCATATGCCAGGATAAATGAAGTACCCAGAGAGATACATATTAAATTTGTTAGAAGGTCAACTAGAGAGGGAATTTTGAAGGCGCAGAGAGGGGGGCCGTTGATTTACCAACAAAAGGAAGTCACCATCTTGAGGCAGATCCCAAAAAAGATTAGGGAGGTGAGAAGGAAATTTTCCTTCTTATCCAAAAAATTGTATGACCACGGGATTTGGTTCAAGTGGGTGATGCCGGAAGGGATGTTGGTCTTCTGGGATGAAGGAAGAGTGAGGATTAAAACAGTTGCTGAGGCGGAAGCCTTTCTTAAAAAACATTCCGCTATCCTGTGGGAAGATCCAGGGGGGACGGAGGGGGCCACGGCTCTGCCCGCTGGGGGCCAGGGAGGAGAAAAAGAAGATACAATTGCCAAGAGACTTAGATCGAAAAAATGACTTTGCTTTTTTAAAAAATTATTATTAATATTGCTTAACCTTATGTCTGGATGTTTGTACGTGACTGCTAGCATAGAATGGAGAATTTAGGAATTTTGTACTTATTTTCACCTTGTAGTACTTTTGGAAAAATGTTTTTTTTTTATGTTTTATTATGAAGCCCTAGAAGGGCCAATGATCCCGACGCGAAAGTTCTTAATATGTTTCTATATCCCTTACCCTACCCTTTTCGAAAATTGTAAAAACCAATAAAACTTTTTCAATATAAAAAAAAGATGTTGGCTATTTTTTGGTTAGTGTCGAAGGATGTCTTGATATTGTGTTTGTGGAGAATTTTGCTGATTTTATGTGTGGTGCCTTTGATGTAAGGGAGGAGGGCGATGCCATTGTCTTGTTCTGTGTCTTGGTTCTTGGGGAGTGTCTCCCTTTGGATTAGGTTGGTAATTGTGTTTCTTTGGAATCCATTGGAGATTAATACCTTTGTGAGGGTGTGTAATTCAGTTTTCAGGTGGTCTTTGTCAACTAGGCGTTTGATTCTGGAGATGAGGGTCTAGGGAGTTGATCTGTGCAGGGTAGTGATGGGATTGTGCATTTAAGTAGCAGTTGGTGTGTGTTTTTTTCTGGTAGATGGTGTGTCCTAGGGAGCCATTGGATTTTTTGTAGATTAGGACACCCAGAAAGGGAAGTTGGTTGTTATCTTTTATTTCCATAGGGAATTGTATTTTGGGGTGTAGGCTGTTGAGATGTGTGAGGAAGTTGTCCAGTTTTTCTTTTCTGTGAACAGCCCAAGCTAGGTTTGATAAGGGAGAAAGGAATACAAACATGTATGTAGATTAACATGCCTGATGCAAGAAAAACAACAGGGCTAATCACAGGTGGGAGGCGGGTGGATGGACCTATCAGGCACGCAATGGCTAAATTGATTAACATTGTATAAAGACAAGTATCCTTTTATGGCTTTTACACTCTGACGATGTTAGCAGTTGCTAACAAAAGCTCAGTGAGCAATATATTTTAAATATATTTTAAAGGTCCGGAGATCATTATGTCGGTTTCTTTTATAACCAGCCCTGGAACTCACATTTTTAGGACAATTTGCAATACATATATATAGCGAATTGTCCTAAAAATGTGACTTTTGTCCTAAATTGTCCTAAAAATGTGACTCCCTGACTTATTTATTGATCAGCTCAAAAACCTAACACACATATAAAAAAATTACACAACGGAACTCATGGCTTTCTGTCTAGATGGTCTCTGGTGATGAGCCGAAAGGCAGAAAAGGAGAGCAGTATGCTTCCTCCCTTAATTGGGGCCTAACAGGGTGTTGTGGCACAAGTATATACTCAATCTACCTGGGGGCCGCTGGAGGCAGAGGCTGGGTGAGGCTGGGAATATAAGGGATTCCTTATATTAATATTAATATTAATATTAATACTAATATTATACTTTCATATCACAGTGGGGGCCACAAGATACCGTCCTGCGGGCCACAATTGGCCCACAGGCTGCGAAAATGAGACCTCTGGTCTAGATGGTCTCTGGTGATGAGCCGAAAGGCAGAAAAGGAGAGCAGTATGCTTCCTCCCTTAATTTAGGCCTAACAGGGTGTTGTGGCACAGGTATATACTTATCCTCCTGTCTCAGCTGATCAGGAAGAGAACCTGGTGGCTTAAGTGGCTAAGGCTTTGCCTAACATGTAATACAGCCCTGGTTCAAATCCCAGTAAGGATATGACTAGCTGATGAGAGCTAAAAAGCTCGAAATAAATCTATCCTAGTCTCCCTGACTTATTTATTGATCAGCTCAAAAACATAACACACACACACACACACACACACACACACACACACATAATTGTTCCAGGGCCACAATTAAGGGAGGAAGCATGCTGCTTTCCTCTTCTGCCTTTCGGCTCATCACCGGAGACCATCTAGACAGAAAGCCATGAGTTCCGTTGTGTGATTTTTTTTAATATGTGTGATTAAAAATTGATCAGCTCATAAAACTAACACACACGCACACACACACATATGCATTGCTTTTAACAAATTACTGTATAAGGATAAACTACATAGAATAAATTAAGTCTATAAATAAAACAATTTTGCATTTTCAAATGCAAAATTGCAGGTTAAAAATGTTCCTAAGCTGCATGCATGTTTTATCTCACACAGATGGTTTCCCAGGTAGAGGGTGCCAAAACAGAAAAGGCCCTTTTCTGTGTTGACACCTAGTGAATCTCTGTATCTGGCACAATCTGGGCCTCTAATGATGATCATAGCATTCAGGCAGCAAGAAGGCAATCTGTCAGATATCCTAATTCAAGATTGTCGAGCATCTTATCAGTATATATCAAAAACTTTAAACCTGGTAATAAAGTGAAGTTCTTTCAACCATAAAAAGAATGTAATGTGTGTTTAGGCAATTTTAAAAATGATTATCTCCACTTTATCTAATGCACTTGAGTTCTCCCCTTTATTGCTTTTGTACATACTTTAAACAAAACAATAAGATTGGTTGCTAGAAGTTTAACCAAGACATTTAGGATATGCATGCATTTCATAGAACAAGTACGGAAGTGAATTCCTGCATAACTGCTGAAATGTTCCCTAACATTTGAAGCTGCTGTTTGTCTGGTTGTGAAGTTTGTGTCCTTATTTTCTTTTGGCTCATGTGCAAGTGAAATGTTTGTCTTGTTTCTCACCAGTTTCAGTTATGGCCTTTTTGTGGGACTGAAATTCCAGTGGTTTATTTTGTGGAAGACCTATGGCAGAATTTAGTGCACCTTGCATTGTCCTGCTTTCTTCTGGGAATATTCAATACCATCAATCACTTATGAGACTGAGAGAGACTCTGATTCAGGGGGTTCCTAAGTGGGCAGTCCCAACTACTATTGTTGGGAAAGAGGCAGTGTGGACACCCCCAGAGGATCTATGAAGATTCTTAGCAAATCAGGTCATGTTTGTCCCAAAGGTGCTTTTTCAAGAGGCAACTGAACTTTCTGGTTTTTCTTTGAAGACGTTTCACTTCTCATCCAAGAAGCTTCTTCACTCTGACTGGATTATGGGGAATGGAAGGATTTATACGCCTTGCAGACAGCTGGTCATTTGAATTCATTTAACGAGTCTTTAAGGTCACCTGGAGGTTTATCTGTGTCATCAACAGAGTCCTTTCAACATTTCTAAGGAAGCTCCATACCCATTTTCACCACTCAGGTGACCTTGATGACACAGATAAACCTCCGGGTCACCTTAAAGACTTGCTAAAAGAATGCAAGTGACCAGCTATCTGCAAGGAGCTTAAATCCTTCCATTTCCCATAATCCAGTCAGAGCTGAAGAAGCTTCTTGGATGAGAAGCAAAACATCTTCAAAGAAAGAATAGAAAATCCAGTTGCTTTTGAAAAAAACACCTTTGCGAAACCCCAGAGTGGTAATTCATATCCTTATATTTTATAATATTTTATAAAATATTATAGTAATAATAAATAATAAATAATAATAAAGTTGCATTTATTGACCGCACCCTCTCCCCACAGGGACTCGGGGCGGTGCACAGGAAAATTAAAAAACGAAAAATATACAAAATACATACAAATTAAAACGAATTAAACTCACTCAATCCTGTGCTAAAATCCCCTTAACTAAAAACATCCAATAAATATAGTATACATTTAAAAACCCATAGACAGAGAGACTACCCTAGGCCGGCCAGGCGGAAAAGATGAGTCTTCAATTTCAGGCGGAAGGAGCGGAGGTCCGTGGTCGTTCTAATATTGGGGGGGAAGGTCGTTCCAGAGGGCCGGGCCCGCCACAGAGAGAGCCCTTCCCCTGGGCGTCGCCCGCTGACAGAGTCTAGTGGACGGCACCCGGAGCAGTCCCTCTCTGTGGGAGCGAATCGGCCGTGAGGATGTATGAGGCAGGATCCGATCCCGCAGGTAGCTAGGTCCCGAGCCATGGAGCGCTTAAAAGATGATGATTAATACCTTGAAGCGCACCCGGAAGACGACAGGTAGCCAGTGCATCTCGCGCAAGAGCGGTGTAACGTGGGTGAACCTGGTGGTTCCCATAATTGCTCGCGCGGCTGCATTCTGAACTAACTGAAGCCTCCGGGTGCACCTCAAGGGGAGCCCCATGTAGAGAGAGTTACAATAGTCCAGTCGAGATGTCACGAGGGCATGAATGACTGTGCGAAGGGCGTCCCGATCCAATAGGGGGCGCAATTGGCGAACCAGGCGAACCTGGTAAAACGCCCTCCTGGCCACGGCTGTCACTTGCTCTTCCATAGACAGCCGGGTATCCAGGAGGACACCCAAATTGCGCGCCCCATCCACAGGGGCAAGATGTTCGCCCCCTATGGCCAGCGTTGGAGAAAGGTGGTTGAATCGGGCAGCCGGAAACCACAGCCACTCGGTCTTGGTCGGGTTGAGCCTAAGTCCGTTACTTCCCATCCAGATCCGCACGGCTTCCAGGCACTGGCACATCACCGCTACGGCATCGTTGGGGTGGTTTGGGGTAGATATATACAGCTGAGTATCATTAGCGTAGAGATGATACTCTACCCCAAAACCACGGATGATCTCACCCAGCGGCTTCATGTAAGCATTAAACAGGAGAGGCGAAAGGACCGACCCCTGAGGCACCCCACATGTGAGGGGTCTCGGGGTCGACCTCTGCTCCCCTGCCAACACAAATTGCGATCGGCCAGAGAGGTAGGAGGAGAACCACCGTAAAACGGTGCCTCCCACCCCCAACCCCCCCAGCCGATGCAATAGGATACCATGGTCGATGGTATCGAAAGCCGCCGAGAGATCTAATAGGACCAGGATGGAGGAACAACCCCCATCTCTGGCCCTCCAGAGATCATCAACCAACGCGACCAATGCCGTCTCAGTGCTATGCCCGGGCCGAAAGCCGGACTGGCGCGGGTCTAGATAATCAACTTCCTCCAGGTGACGGGGAAACTGTTGTGCCACCACACTCTCGACAACCTTCGCCAAGAAGGGAAGGTTGGAGACGGGACGATAGTTTGTTAAAAGAGCTGGGTCCAAAGAGGGCTTCTTAAGGAGGGGCCTCACCATGGCCTCTTTTAGGGAAGCAGGCAAGGAACCCTCACTCAAGGATGCGTTGATAACCTCTTGGAGCCAGCCTCGTGTCACCTCCCAGGATGCCAGTACAAGCCAGGAGGGACACGGGTCCAATAAACATGTGGTGGCTCGCAGTCGCCCACGTAACCTGTCCATATCCTCGGAAGCAACGGAGTCAAACTCCTCCCAAACAAGATCTCTCTCGTGGCATCCCACTGGGCCATGAATGGGGGCTAACTCGTTCTGTATCTGAGCGATTTTGTCCTGCAGAAAAGTCACAAATTCCTCTGCTCTACCCTGTAACGGGGCTTCCCGCACCCTCTGCTGAAGGAGGGAACGGGTCACCCTAAACAGGGCGGCAGGGCGGTTTTCTGCGGATGCTATGAGAGTGGCACAATGATGGCGTTTGGCCACTCTCAACGCCACAATGTAAGTCCGTAAATGGGCTCTTACCTGTGTCCGGTCAGATCCAGATCGAGTAGCCCTCCATCTTCTCTCTAGGCATCTCTTGTGGCGTTTCATCGCCCTCAGCTCCTCGGTAAACCAAGGGGCCGGGGCGGTTCGGCGCCGCAAGAGAGGCCGTAAGGGCGCGACCCGATCCAAGGCTCCCGTGGTCGCAGTATTCCATGCGGCCACGAGATCCTCCATCGGGGCGCGGGTCAGAGGTACAGGAAGTGGCCCAAGCGCCATCTGGAACCCATCTGGGTCCATCAGGCGCCTGGGGCGGAACCAGATAGGTGGTTCTGGTGCCGCCTCCTCGCGGCGGGGGGTAGCGGTCGGAAAGTCGAGCCGGAGAAGTGAGTGATCTGACCATGACAAGGGTGTGATGGCTATATCCCCTAAGCCCAGATCACTCTTCCATTGGCCTGAGACAAAGATAAGGTCCGGTGTGTGACCACCCTCGTGGGTGGGGCCTATAGTAATAAATAATAAATTAATAATAAATTGAGATTTATTAACCGCACCCTCTCCCCACAGGGACCCGGGGCGGTGCACAGGCATAATTAAAAACAATATACAATAATACAAACATTACTTAAAATAGAATTAAATAAAATTACCCGTGCTAAAAATATAAATTAAAAACCCATTAAAATAATTGTAGTTAAAAGACAGAGAGAACTATTCAAGGCCGGCCAGTCGAAAGAGATGGGTCTTCAATTTTACACGGAAGGAGCGGAGGTCGGTGGTCGTTCTAATATCAGGGGGAAGGTCGTTCCAGAGGGCCGGGCCCGCCACAGAGAGCGCCCTTCCCCTGGGCGTCGCCCGCTGACAAAGTCTAGTGGACGGCACCCGGAGAAGCCCCTCTCTGTGGGAGCGAATCGGCCGTGAGGATGTGTGGGGCAGGATCCGATCTCGCAGATAGCTAGGTCCCGAGCCATGGAGCGCTTTGAAGATGATAACTAACACCTTGAAGCGCACCCGGAAGACGACAGGTAGCCAGTGCAGCTCGCGCAGGAGCGGTGTTACGTGGGCAAACCTAGAGGTGCCCATAATTGCTCGCGCAGCCGCATTCTGAACTAACTGAAGCCTCCGGGTGCACCTCAAGGGGAGCCCCATGTAGAGAGAGTTACAATAGTCCAGTCGGGATGTCACAGACTATAGTGACAGACTACCGCCCCCCACCCATCATATTGTATTTTTATGCCCTTTTTCTGCCTTGGATTAAAAAAAATATCATCTGAGGCTTTCTAAATATCATAATGAGGTTTTCTGAAGATAATGCTTTTGAAATCTGAAGAAGAAACAAACTATAGGATAAAAATAAAAGTTGCTTCTAGGCTATTAATTATCATTGTTAATATATTTTTAATACATTTGTACAGAACCGATCTTGTTTTAATTGCACACAAAAATGCCATAACCCAACTGTCCAACCTGCAATATAGTCCTAGCACACCAGAGATATTATGACCTGCTTGCATTTAAATCACTCCTTTATCAGAATGAGATAGCATGCAAGAAAAACCTTAGATGAGCAAGCAGGAAAAAGAACAAAGCAATGAGGAATGGCTGGCAGCCTGCCTAAAGCACTGAACTGAGAGATGAGCTTTTGACTCTGCTATGTTAAGGAGCAACTGGAATTCTGTTCTCAATCAATGGGAGATAATATCCCAGAATCCCATGACTCTATCTGACATAGGCTGGGACATCAGGTTCCCTTGGTGCACAAGCTCATAAATATCCTCCTGATTCCCTTCAATAAGCACAAGCTAGAGGTTAATGCTCTAGGGATGTTTGATTCCCTGCTGTTTTAAATAATTTCATGGGAAACCTAATGCAATAGGACACTAGTTTGAAGAGGTTATTATCCTCATCAGATTACCCACTTTCCCCCCATTATTTTCTACCAATTTCCTGGCCTCATCGGTCCTCTCCGTTCATTTACTGCAAATGATTCTTCAAAACGACATTCCGTGGTTGGGTGGAGACAGTATTGGAGAAAACTTAATCCCTAATCAGTGGCCTGTCAATGCTAGTAGTAGTGGGAATCTTTCTTCCACCTTCTGCTTGCTTGGTTGTCCAATTCATTGTGTTTGTTGTCATTGAAAACATATTTCCTGTCCCCTGGCAAGGATGTTCATAGATTCAAGCCTAAATACAGTGATGGAAAATGCAGAATTGCCTAAGGGTGCCTATGAATCTATTAAGTGCCATCCAGCTCTGGACAGAACAAAACAGGGCATGTTTAAGACCTATTAATACATTGTAGGGTAGAAATAACACATGCTGGTCAGGCCATTATATCCATTTATACTCCTGTTGTCTTACGATCTATATACCATTAAAATTGTCAAGACCTTTATTTGGGCAAATGGTGCAACAATTTTTGAACTAAGATTCCTCAAATAGGCTAATTTACAGAATGTGTACAAAATCTGGGATCCCTGTCTTGTAAGGGAGTGAAATTTGAAGAAGCCGTGGTTGCTTCAGTGCTACTGGCTGCTACTGCTGTGGTCACATGATCTCCATTTTCAACATTTGCCAGTTTCCCAGCAAAATCCACAATCCCTCCTCCCTCCTCTATCCAGCAGCAAGGAATTGACTAATCATGTATTTCCTAAAGAAATATCAACTTTAAGACACATGAAGAAATGCATGGATATATTTATTGCTTTATCTGCCCCTTCTCTGTCACACAAACATGCACAAGCAATATGCTCAATTTATTAGAAGGTGAAGATGTCAGAGAATACAATTCCAATACAGTCATGCTTTGCTCTTATTATACATAAAGCACAGGGACAACTGATATGAATATGATTTATCTGGAAAAACTGGTATTTCGCTACTATGTTGCATTAAGCCAGGGAAATACCGTATTTTTCAGAGTATAAGACGCACCTTTTTTCCTCTAAAAAGAGGCTGAAAATCTGGGTGCGTCTTATACATCGAATACAGCATTTTTTGCCTCCTGAAATCCCACCCCTTCACCAAAATGGCCGTGCGCATTCCCTTATGGAGGCTTCCAGAGAGCTCCTGGGGGCTGGAAAGGGCAGAAATGAGCAAAAAACAGGGCGTTTTTGCCCCCCACAGCCCCCAGCCCCCAGCAGCACTCTATAAGCCTCCATAAGGCTATGCATGGTATTTTTTGAGCAAAAAATGGCCTGTTTTCACAAAAAACAGGCCATTTGGGGAAGGCTTGCAAAGTGTAAAAAGGGCTTTTTTCCCTTTTGGAAAGCTGTTTAGTTAGAGTGATTGATGAGAATTACGTTGATCAAGTACTGTGCCTGCAGAAACAAATATTTATTTCAAAGGTGGCCAGTGATTTCCTTCTCCAGCACATAGGTAAATACACCTGGCAACATCTACCTACCTACCTATCTACACTCTCTCTCTCCGTATCTATCTACTGTATTTCTCTCTCTGCCCTCTCTCTACATACTCTCTCTATCTCCCTACCTATCTACTGTATTTCTCTCTATATATTTCTCTCTCTATCCCTCTACCTACTTATCTATCTACACACACTCTCTCTCCCTACCTACCCACCTACTGTATTTCTCTCCCCCCCCCTTTACCTACCTACTTACCTACATACCTACCCTTTTTCTCTCCCTACTTCCCTACTTTTTCTCTCTCTTTCTCTCCCTCTCTATCCCTCTATCTACCTACCTACTTTTTAAAAAAAAATGCCTCTTCAAAACCTGGGTGCGTCTTATACTCCGGTGTGTCTTATACTCCAAAAAATATGGTAATAGTGAAAATATTAGAATATTCTTAAAGAATGGCAACTCAATCACAAATATTGTCACTCAAAGCATCCTACGTTAAATGAAAATTATCTATATTTGCTTTGCTACAGATATTTCTTCTTTAATAAAATATTTTCTTCCTTAATTTTGAAACCAAAACAACAGCAATCTGTCAGTGGTCATTCTGTTTCTCTGTTTAGGTAAGGAAAAATGTCTAAAGGTGTTCGTCTAAGGCTATAGTATGTAACACGTACCTGGACCTTTATGGTCTACAAGTGGAACAATATGTAGGATTCAAATTAACTTTTGTATCAGCATTAGCTTTCAGTAAAAGTGAAGTTTTGTACCATCCTTAATTTAATTCTGTGAACATTAGTTCTATGCCAACCCCAACTTAAACAAATGCCTTACAAGACAGCTGGTGTTAGTTGTGCTCTGTTATGCCATTTGTATAAATCTTAATCTTTCTCATTTGTGTGCGCGCATATGTGTATATGTGAGACATGCACATATGCATTTGCATACACACACACACAGTCTTACATGGAATTTCTTGATTTAATGTGTGGCTATAATGTTAGTTAAGATTATGAACAAAGCACCAAGAGTCTTTCTGATTCTGAAGAAAGCTCAATAAATCCCACAAGGGGGTTAGGAAGCAAATGAAAAGTGGCAGGAGGAAACTCTCTGAAGTGTAATTGCAAAAGATGGTTATAATTAAATGATCTGAAATTTTTATGAGATATTCCTTCAAGGAGCAGGGACAGGGTAGCCCAATCTAAACAGCCACTCCCAAATGATCTTACTCAGAGGAAAGTGGGTGTCAGCCTCTCCAACAACAGTTTGCCTAAGGACACATTTAACTGGCAACATGATATAAGGGGTGTCCATCAATTATTCTTGTGGCAATTGCTTTATATAGCATTGTATAGAAAGACATTTTGCCACTGTGAACAATGAGAATGTCTGCTAGCTGGGAGCTGCTGTTACCTAAGAACGATTTTTTTAAAAAAAAATGCATTTTGAAGTTTGAACTAATGATGTGAATGACATTAAGCGAGATTGCCAAATACTGGTAATTTACTTTTGTCGTCACATTAACGTGGGCCCACCTGTGATGAATTGGAAACTAAATAAGCACATCAGTTCTAATTAGATAGTTCATAGGCTGGATTTAGTTAAGCAGCAGCCCTGGATTTCAAAAAGATCCATACTCACAATATAATCCATTTATTTATAATTTCTATTTTGTGCTCTCTTTATTGTTATTTTTAAAAATCCATCTTTTTAATGTAATAATTGGGGGGCATTTTTCCTGTTAACATGAATTAGTTTTACCCTAACATTCTATTCTACTCATTCTTAGGGTGGTTGGGAGATAGTATTCAAAAAGGCAATATTTTTAAGGAGTCAGGTAAGAATACCAGTACATTAAATGATGGTTACATCAGTAATATTTGATTGTTTTTAAATATTGCAACTTAATAAGGAAGTAGACAGCAACAGGACTGAGTGTCCTGTTCATCTAATCTTCCTGGCTATAAAAAACAGGACTAGAAACACATGGGTTTAAACGTTTTTGGTGATGTAGTTGCTACAATGACAAACTTTCTGTAGTCTGTTTATTTTTTCTGATGCTTTCACAAATGAACTGATGCTTAATTTGGATGCAAAAGTTTTTGGCCGTGTAGTAAATATTCATGATGAAAATCTGTTGTCCTCCAGAAAGTCACTGCACTAATGGTTTTATAATGGGAATATAAAAAAATATCCTTTTACTTTGAATATTATATTTTTGTTGACACATATTAACTCTCAAATATCTTTTTGACTGCAGTGAAGTACAAAGTAAACACATACATATCTATATCAGTGGTGGGATTCAATTTTTTTTACTACCAGTTCTGTGGGCATGGCTTTGTGGGCATGCCAGGGGAAGGATACTGCAAAATTGCCATTCCCATCCCATTCGCAAAATTTCTGCTACTGGTTCTCCAGAACCTACCAGAACTGGCTAAATACCACCTCTGATCTATATGTATAACATCTATATCTATATATCTATACCCCCCCCCTCTCATCCTCAACTTACACTGAAAAAAGTAACATATGACCATTTTTCACACTTGCATGATCCTCACACATAATCACAATTCAGACGCTTAGCAACTGGCTCATATTTATGATGGTTGCAATGTTCCAGGGACTTGTGATCCCCTTTTGTGACCTTCTCACAAGCAAAATCAACGGGGAAGCCAGATTCACTTAACAGCCACACCTCTAACTTACCAACTGCAGTGATTTATATAACAACTGTGGCAAGAAAGGTCATAAAATGGGACAAAATTCACTTAGCAAATGTTTTATTTAGCAATGGAAATGATGGGCTCAATGCTGGTCATAAGTAGCGGACAACCTGCATAAATATCTATAGTGCATTCAGAAAGTATTCAGACCCCCTTTAAAAGTTCACTTTTGTCAATTTTATTATGCTGCAGCCTGATTCTTGAAATTCATTTCCCCCCTTTAATCTACACTCAGTACCCCATAATGACAAAGTGAAAACAGATGTTTAGAAATGTCTGTAAATTTATTAAATGAATTTCAACAATTGTAGAATCAGGCAGTATGAACACTATGAACATACTGTTCAACAATAACACCTCATCTATCCCATATCTATCCATGTTTACCCAGAAGGTCTGACTAAGTTTTAAGAAATATATTCTCAAATAAATATTGCATCTTTATTCATCTTCACTGTTTTGTTTTCTGAGTAGTTATTGCTAAACAAGTTGTGACTTTTTTGTGCAAATATTTTGATCACTCTTTATATTGATTCGCACCAAAATGGATTGTATGATAATTAATACTCTCTATTTCTCTCTCTGTGTGAGTGTGTGTGTGTGTGCGCACGTGCATTCACATAACTTTATTTTGTGGAGATAGGTTCTTGAAGAAAATGTTTTTGGGTTGTGGTGTTGTTAAGATGCCCTATGATAGCTTTTCCCAATCTTGGCCATTTCACAATCTCTTTCAGAATAAGATTGGCCAGGGGTAAAGCAAGGTTAAATATTCTTGCTGCAAATTATGGCGTTCCAACACTTATTAATGCCCAACAAATAGAAACAAAAGTACTTATATATATGCTGTCTAGCAATATCAAGACATTTTATTTTAAAATACATTACATCCAAAGAAATATCAGTTCTCTGAACAGGGATATATCACAGTCAATTTAGTACTCACCACTCTCAGTTTTTCAATTAGAATTTTGAATCATATTCCTTGATTAAGAATAAGCAATCAATCATAATTAATTAGTTTAAATGTTCAACCGTTAAAATCATTACCATTAATTAAAATAATTATCTGTATTTTGGCTGCACTTCATTACCATTTCAGTGAATGCCTTACTTAACTGTACATTTTGTAAAGTACAGGATTGTGGGGAATAAAAACAACATGGTAGTTCTTTTCATTATTTCTATCATAGAGCTTTCAGCACCAAATATCTTCTTAGTCATTTAATTTAGTATTACTACCCTATTTGGCACAGCATGTGGATAAATGCCTTTCTTTTTCAGAAGAGGAGTATGTACAAGAATGTAAAAGAAGAAAGGAAAGGAAATGGAATCTATTTATTATTTAAATATATAATATAATTGAGTTATTATTTGATAATAAATTTGAAAAATAAATAAGTAAATACAAAAATTCTTCTGTTTCACCATGTTCCTTTTTCACATCAATATTGAAAATCTCTTTAGTACCACATATGTAATTTCAAAAGGAAAAACAAGATCAACTTTTTTTTTTTTTACAAAGCACCATTTATAATCAAGGCAAACACAAGGCCTTTTGTTGTCTGAGGTGAAGGACAAGATGGCATCATCCCCACTCTCAGTTGAATCATAACTAGCACTGGGGATGGAGTATTTTCTGTAATGTTTCTAAGGCAGCAGCCTACCTTGGCTGAGAAGTGCGCAGACAAGGTTTTGTGGCCAGCTAAACAACTATTTTGATGATGTGGCATATGAGCAGCTGTTAGACTATTTTCCCCCTTCCTTGATGGCCTGAGAAATGCTTGATGTGAAAACATAAAAGCATTTTATCATGATTGTGGCAGAGAGAAAAAAAAAGTTTACTTTTCCTCACCTCAATTATGTATTTCCAAAGTTGCTCATGCTTCCTTGTGGTTTCCAACTACAAAACACAGTGCCTTAAACCTGATTTGGGATTAGTTTTATTAATGAGTAGATCAGACAGAAATTGCAGAAATACAGTCAATGTATAGATGTGATTAGCTTCATGTTTCATTATCCTCTGAGGAATGGAATGAAAGTGTAGCAATGATATATTCAGCTGTTTTGTATGAAATGAAGGCAACATGGTGAATATATTTCAAAGAATGTTTCAGGTGATAATAAAACTAGCCAAGATGTGGTGATAATAGCATCACACTCAATGACTTTTCACTTTGATCAATTTTTCTTCAACACCCTCACAGCTAGGAAAAGCAGGAATATTTCCTTCTTCCAAGTACTCCTGCTGCTTTTGATTTGTAGGATTATTCAGTCTGGGGATATCTGTTGAGGTTCTCTAGTCAGATTATACTTCAAGCACTTTCTGCTGGGCTAAATTTCCTTCTTCACCATAAATACTTCCTATTCATTTTAGCCAGAGGTCTTCAAACTTGGCAACTTTAAGACTTGTGGACTTCAACTCCCAGAATTCTCCAGCCAGCTATGCTGTTGAAGTCCACAAGTCTTAAAGTTGCCAAGTTTGGGGACCTCTGATCTAAGCCACCAGTTCTGGCTTCTAGATCTTTGTCTAATGGCAATATGATCACCTGAATTTACATTTGTGATATTCCTTCAAAACTAAATATTTTTCTCTTCAATCATCAACCGGAAAAAATTTCAGATGAATAATCTAATTAATCATATTCCTTTTTGGCCAATTGAATCCAAGTTATCCAAATTAGCAATTTGAACACTTTCTTTCACAACAGCCACAACTAAGATAGATAAGACCTTTTATTCATCTCTTCATAATGTTAAATTGCATTGCATAAAAAAATTACAGGTAGTCCTCATGTTACAATAGTTCACTTAGTGACTGTTCCAAGTTACAATGACACTGAAAAAAGTGACTGATGACTGTTTTTCACTCTTACGACTGCTGCAGCAGTCCCATGGTCCCATGATCAAAATTCAGATGCTTGGCAACTGACTCATATTTATGACAGTTGCAGTGTCCTGCTTCTGCATGGAGAATTCAGATTCACTTAACAACTGGGTTACTAATTTAACAGCTGCAGTAATTCACTTAACAATTGTGGCCAGAAAAGTCATAAAATGTGAAAAACACACTTAAATTGAGAGGTAGCTGTAGAGTATTTTAATCATGCATAAACTATTAAGGAATAGATTACCTCCAAGTTAGACTACCTTAGTCCTCTGTTCAGAAATGTGACTTGATTTAAAATCAGAGGTGGTATTCAGCAGATTCTGACCAGTTCTGGAGAACTGGTAGCAGAAACTTTGAGTAGTTTGGAGAACTGGTAAATACCACCTCTTACTAGCCCCACCACCATCTATTCTCTGCCTCCCGAGTCCCAGCTGATTGGAAGGAAATGGGGATTTTACAGTATCCTTCCCCTGGAGTGGGGAGGAAACAGAGATTTTACAGTATCCTTCTCCTGCCATGGCCACCAAGCCATGCCCACCCAACCATGCCACGCCCACCAAGCCACGGCCACAGAACCGGTAGTAAAACTTTTTGAATCCCACTACTGTTTAAAATGGATGTGCTTTCTGGCTGGCAGTCCTGGGAGCATATAACAATAGTTTTATAGATTGATTATTCAATGGTTTCTACCTGGGTGCAATTGTCAGTGCTCATTTTGACTTATAAAGCCTTTTGTGTTTGGTACATGGATACTCTGCAGGATCACCCATTCCAACCAATATCAGCTCCATCAGTTAGAACAATAAGGAAAAAAATGAGCATATTCCATATTTTTGAGAGGTTTGTAGGGCTGAAGCAAGATGTTTTTTGTGTGGAAGCACAATGATGTAGAACAGGGTCCTAGAAAAGATTAGGGTAGCCCTTTCCTGGCTGAACTTTGGAAATTGTTGAGAATAGAATTGTTTCAGAGTTTGTATTTGATACTAACTTCTTTTCTCTTTCTTTTTTATTGCTTTGTTTTAGTTGATTTTAGACCAATTGTGATTTTTTAAATTATTGTTATTGTCAGTTTGTTTAGGTTACATGTAACCTTGGACATTTTAAATTGTTTTATTTATATCCTCTGTAAGCTGCCAAGTGTAATTTTGATTGCAGTGGGAGAAATATATTGAATAATAAACAATTATGACTACTACAGCATTTATAATTAAGCTGAATATATTTAATTTTGAATATGCAACTGTTATTGGGAAAGGTGTAGAACAATTGTCTTTGAATTGTTCTGATCAGGCTTTTATTGCTGGTGTTACATGACTACCTTAGTTGAAGAAATGTTAGGCCCAGTAAACAATTCTTATCTAGAACTGCTGACTGCTGCTTTTAATCAGTTTCTAATTGCTTGTTCTAATTGTATTTATGACTCTTGTTTCTCAAGAGACTTGTCTAGTATCTTTGGGTTATTATATCCAAATCAAGAGAACAAGGGCCACACGTTACAGTAAGACCCCAACTAGACCTATCTTGTATAGAATTAAGAAAACTTTCTTCAGTTCAGCCATACTGAAAGATCAAAGCCTAATCAGCCACTCCATCATGAGTCCTCAAAAAACAAGGAAGGAAAGAACAGCTGAAAAATGAAGCATTCCCATTACAGAGCTCATTGTCAAAGTTTGGTGAAATTAAATACATCTGTCCAATATTGATTGTAGTATCTCAGCCATGCCCACTGTTGCCTGCCTGGTCAATATGGAGGAAGCTAATAATGTCATGAAGATACCAGGCATCGTAGATGGAGGTGGGTAAAGGGAGACATGACATTTCCAAAACAGCAATTTTTGATGCAGTTAGTGTGATTAATTGCTGCCAGAACTACCAGTAAGGATATTTGATGTGGTATGTGTTGTGGATCAGACAGATTAGCTATTTATATTGTTGAAAGGCAGTCCTACTTTTCCTTTTGTTGCTGCATTTAAAACAACTTTTGTTATTAACCATTTTGCACAAAAATGGCATTTAATCGATTTTTCATATATTTTGTGTTTTGTATTAAATAACCTTTTACTGCAGTAGAAACATTTTAGTCTTTTACAGGGTACTTTTCATGTTTTCTTAAAAAAATATGTACATGAGAGGCAAATCATTTGTATTACTGAAGCAGGAAAGAAAATAAGTGGGTGGACACTTACTGGAGTGAGTAGAACATTTTGTGCAGCAATGTGTTGCTGAATTCACAATTCATGAACAAATACTATAATTAACATATTGCCATTATCAATCAGTATAACTGAATGCAGAATTATAATATCTGACACAGAAGCAATGGCCTTGTATAGAGTCCAGTCCCAGCAAGTACAATATGGCAGTGTTACCAAATGACCATTACAGAGAGAAGAACTTGGTATTCTGGGTGTGAGCCTTCTTTCTCCACTTAAGCCACTTGGTTTCTATTGATTCCACTGGCCTCCATTCAATTTAAGTTGGCATGTACTGTTGCTTAGCAACAGCATGCAGTCTACTTTTGTACTATCCCATGGAAATGCTGCTTGTCTGGAACATGACATTCAGCAGTATGGCTCAATTAAAAACATTTTTAAAAGAACACTTTCCACTTCTACCATTTGGATAGCCAAACTATCTTCAGGTAGAAATTGTATTGTCATTGTATCCTGGAATGACCCCCATATGCAAAAGAGGTAAGCCAAGATCTCTTCCTGAAATCTTCCAGCGATTCAGCTTAATGTTTGTGGCCTAAGAATATTAATCTTATCTTCCTCAACCTCATGTTCTCAAGAGATGATGTTCTATCATTTATAATCACATGATCATTTCCAAAAGCAAGACATCCAAAACATTAAGAACCAGGAACTACACTGAGAAATTAGCTGCTCTTTGGAAATATTGGATTCTATTTGGAATTACATACTAATTATTACACATTTATCAACTAGAAAGGTCTTCCCCAACCCATATCACCTTCATATATTATACACTTCAGCTCCTATTGTAACTGAAGTTGTTATGTCTGGGAGATCCATAGCTTTGAGTTTTAAACAGTATGCTATAAGTTATTGATATTATGTTGATTGTTTCTCTTAAGTTCAAAGCAAGCTATTTTTTTCTACTGACTGTCAACACGCCAACAGTTGTTAAACTAGTAAATCTAACCAAGATAATTTTCACATTTTTTTTGCTCATAGCTGATTTTTAAAAAGTTAACTTTGTAGTCATAATTAAAATGTAGCTATATGGATTTCATTTTTTCACTGTTTGAATTTTTTTATTGCTACCAATAATTTAAAATCAATCAATCAATCAATCATTTAATACTTATAAACCGCACCCTCTCCCCATGGGGACTCGGGGCGGTGCACAGGTAGAATAAAAACAGTAAAAAACATACAAACATCAATAAATATACAAACAATTAAAAGCAAATTAAACACAGCCTGTGCTAAAATCCCATTTAACTAACTAAACTAAAATTTACCCAATAAAAACCCTAGACAGGGGGACTATCCCAGGCCGGCCAGACGGAAAAAGTAAGTTTTTAATTTAAGACGGAAGGAGCGGAGGTCCGTGGTCGTCCTAATATCGGGGGGAAGGTCGTTCCAGAGGGCCGGGCCCGCCACAGAGAGAGCCCTTCCCCTGGGTGTCGCCCGCTGACACTGTCTAGTGGACGGCACCCGGAGAAGTCCCTCTCTGTGGGAGCGAATCGGCCGTGAGGATGTATGAGGCAGGATCCGATATTTCAATCTCTTCTATTGAATGTGTGGTGTGCCATCAGTGGTTGGTTTCAAATTTTTTTAGAACCTCTTCTGTAGGTGTGGCCTGTTTTGTGGGAGTGGCTTGCTGGCCATGTGACTGGGTGGGAGTGGTTTGGCAGTCATGTAACTGGGTGGGCTTGGGCAACTTGTAAAATGTGGTGACATTCACTTAACAACGCTCTTGCTTAGCAACCAAAATGTTGGCTCAAAAACTCTGGCATTTGAAGCACGCAAGTCTTAAAGCTGTCAAGTTACAACATGGCCCTTGCACCCCTAACACTTTAGGGAAAAAACCCCCAGGGGTGTTCAAACTTAACAGCTTTAAGACTTGTGGAGTTCAACTCCCAGAATTCCTCCTCTCGCTCTTCATCTTGATGATGTGCGGATGGGCAGGGGGAAGGGATCTGGAACCGGTTCTAAACAGCACTGTAGATTTGTGGAACCTCTTCTATAGAAGAGGTTAGAACTAGCAGGAACCCACCCCTGTGTGCCATGTAACAAGTTTGGTGTCTGTAATAATTTTTATCCAGAAATCTGATTATTTAAATATTGTATTAAGTAATAAGGATAAATGACTTCTGCTACTGGTCAATATTATGTAGTACTTAGAACGGGATTCAGAGAATGACGGTCTTTGGCTTCAAAAAAGAGTCAGCATAACATATATCTTAAATAGATTTTGATGCACTAACAATTGGCTACTGCAACTGTATGATTTACCCTCCTATAGCTACTTCATCTAAATATACACCAAATAATGAAACATGTTAAGAAAATCCATGTGTTTATTCTAGCAGTGTTAATTCATAAACCCCTGACTCATAACGTTTTTCTTTATGAGTAGGTTAATCCTAACAGCTGTTCTATCACATTCCATGTGTTTAAGATACCAGACTAGTGTTAATAGATTGTTGATTCTTGTACGCTTGGTAAATATTTTGAATTTGCATATTATAAATAAAAACAATTCTTATTTAACAATAGTGAAATGTGAAACTGGATATTTACTATGGAAAGATTTAATAATCTGATTGATAAGAACAGAATATTTCTGCTCTTACCAATTGGCCAGCAAAAATATTAAAATCAGCATAATCTAAACAAATGGAAATTCTCTCTGGAAATCAGGCCACTGATTTAGGGGCTGCCCGAAAGGGGTTTGGGTACTGTATATAGTTTGATGGCAGTTGGTGCAGAAAATTCTCGGCTGGATGATTAATTATTTTTTGTTGATCAATATTATGGGTTTTCCCACCTCTGCTGTACTTTCAGTAATCTGTACTTTTAGTAACCTAGGCCAGTGATGGTGAACCTATGGCACACGTGCCACAGGTGGCACGTGGAGCCATTTGTCAGGGCACGCGAGGCAATGCCCTGTCAACTGGCCAGCACGCATGTGCGCGCTGGCCAGCTGAATTCGCCCTGTTTTGCATGCTTTTTTCACCCTACCCAGGCTCCAGAGGCTTTATAGGAGCCTGGGGAGGGCAAAAAGAGCCCCCCCCCGCCCCCCCTGGAGGCCCCCTGGAGGCTTCATAAATTTCCCTGAAGCCTCCGAGCACACAAAATGATGCGCCGCCGAAACCGGAAGTGACATCCAATTTGTTTGGAGTGTCATTTTGAGCGGACCGGAGGCTTCAGGGAAGCATCCTGAAGGTCGCTGATACCTCTGGAGGGCCTCCGGGGAGGCAGGGGAGGCTATTTTCATCCTCCCCAGGCTCCTATAAAGCCTCTGGAGAGCAAAAAGCATGCAAAAAAAGGGGGGGTTGCACCTGTAGTACATGCATGTGCACTGGGGGGGGGTTGTGCATTGCATTATGGGTGCGGTAGGCTCACACACGACCCCCTGCGCTCCTCCTCTTATGGCACACGAGCCAAAAAATGTTCACCAACGCTGACCTAGGCCATAACATCTACAGTAAGAAGGTGAGGGGGGTGAGGAGAAGAAAAGGTGGAAAAATATTAACTTTGTTAAATGGCTAAGGATTTTTTCCTCCTTTATCTAGAAATTGCCCTTCTCTTTTGAAGACTGTGCTCCATAGATACTCTGCTCAGAGCTGCAGAAAAGCCTGATTCCTTCAGACCTTGCTTTCCCATGTCCACACTTGGTTTTTGAACTGGATTCTGACTTGGTAATCTGGATCAGTTAACATAGCAGCTGACCAGCGGTAATGATGGTGATGCAATTTCACAGCCCAATCTCTGACTGTACATATCTACTTTTGTTCAGACAGCCCCATGGATCTAGTGCTACTCTGCAAGAGTGCCAAACCTTTGCTCAAAGCCACATTGAAGAAACAGTTGACTGAAATGGTAGAGTTTCACCATGAAATGCCAGAGGGAAATCCAGCTAACACAACTCCTTTCCCCGAGCTTGTCAGGTTTTTGTTGAATGGTTACTTGTTCAGGTTGTTTTAGAATTCTGAGCTAGGGATTGCTTCAGAGACCTGTTGGATAAAGAACACCTGTCATCTGCCTTCTCTTCTAGACTGCTAATCCACAGCCTGGAAGAGGTGTGGTGGAAGCAAATCATGAGTTCTGATAGTTGACAAATTATAGCAATGCTATGATTGACAGGCAGTTTTTCCAAGAATAGGTGATGTTAAGAAGGAAGAAGAAACCGGCCATCCCTGCATGATAAATGATGACACTATTATTTGGTTGCAAATTGGAACAAAGAGTATTGGAATTAGTAATGGAGGCAACAAAATCTAAGCTATTTGGTTTTTTGGGGGGGCTCACACATGGGAAGAGAGCGCTTGAACTAAACCATGGGAAAAAGTTTTACTTTAGGACACAGACATATAATTTAAGGCAATGAAACTGTATCATATGAGACAATAATTTTGAATAATCGGTACCTGTATTTTTCGGAGTATAAAATGCACCCTTTTTCCTCTAAAAAGAGGCTGAAAATCTGGGTGCGTCTTATACACCAAATACAGCATTTTTTGCCTCCTGAAGCCCCACCCCTTCACCAAAATGGCTGTGCCTAGCCTTATGGAGGCTTCCAGAGAGCTCCTGGGGGCCGTGGAGGGCAGAAAGTATCCTAAATCGGGCTGTTTTTTGCCCCTCCATCCCCCAGCAGCACTCTATAAGCTTCCATAGGGCTATGCATTCAATTTATTTGACACAAAATGGCCTGTTTTCACAATAAATGGGCCATTTCTTTGCTCATTTTCCACCCCCCACGCCCCCAGGAGCACACTGCAAGCCCCCCAAGGCTAGTCATGCTTTTTATTTGAAGAAAAACGGCCCCGTTTTCGTGGAAAAAAGAGCAGTTTGGGGAGGTTTGCAGACTGCAAAAACACTTTCGGAAAGCTCTTTTGGAAGCTCTTTAACTATTTCTGTGCCAGGAGAAACAAAATCTTAAGGTTTGTCAGCAATTTCCTTCTCCAGGACATGGATAAATACACCTGGAAACATCAACCTATCTACCTACTCTCTCTCTCTACCTACCTACTCTCTCTACCTACCTACTTACCTACTGTATTTCTCTTCCTCTATTTTTCTCTCTCTATCCCCCTACCTACCTACCAACCTACCTATCTACTCTCTCTGTCCCCCCTACCGATCTACTGTGTTCCTCTCTCTCTATTTCTCTCTCTCTATCCGTCTACCTACCTATCTACACGTTCTGTCTCCCTACCTACCTACCTACTGTATTTCTCACTATTTCTACCTCTTTCTCTATTCCTATATCTACTTACCTACCTAAGTACTCTCTCTCTCTCTACCTACCTACTGTATTTCTCTCTCTCTACCTATTGTATTTTGCTCTCTTTCTCTCCCTCTCTCTCCCTCTATCTGCCTACCTACTTTTTTTAAAAAATTGCCTCTTCAAAACCTGGGAATCTTATATTCCGGTGGGTCTTATACTACAAAAAATACGTTATTTTGTATAGCATTGCATATAGTGTCATGCATTTGAAATGGAAATTTGTTCTGCTATCTGATTAAACTAGATTAAAATTGATAATTTAATAGAGCTAACAAAAACAGAACTTGGTTTTTTAACACTTCCTCATCATAATTGGATTTATGTTTCTTTTTTACATTTTCATGTTTGTAAGGACAAGAGTTGTAATGATTTACTGTAATTAAATCTCCCTCTACTTGCTTTATCATGACAGATCTTAACTATACATTTGCTCTTTCTTACTGTCTAGAAAATGATGGAGATGACAAAGAGGAAAGATATTGCCAGAGTATCACACAAATTCCTGAAGGCATATTAATCCCAAAGTAATCTGAAAAACATTAAAATTAATCTCAGCATCTAATAAAACACCAAGTCTTTGAACTGAAGCACCGTATATATGTGTTTTTGTCTTTAATGGGAATAACTTTCGTTGTAGAAATAGACTTCCATACTATTTTCATTAGAACATTAAATGAGCAAACAAAACATCACTCTCACAGTCTTCTTTAATCCAGCACAATCCAGATATATTGGACAACTACCGTATTTTTCGGAGTATAAGACGCACCAGAGTATAAGACGCACCAAGATTTTGAAGAGGCAAATTACAAAAAAGGTAGGTAGGTAGATAGAAGGATAGAGAGGGAGAGAAAGAAAGAGAAATACAATAGGTAGGTAGATTGGTAGAGAGAGTAGGTAGGTAGGTAGAGAAAGGAATAGAGAGAGAGAGAATAGAGAGAGAGAGAAATAAAATAGGCAGGGCAAGGGAGAGTTGGTAGATAGATAAAGGAATAGAGAGAGAGAAATAGAGAGAGATAAGATAAATACAGTAGATAGGTAGGGAGAGTGTGTGTGTGTGGGTAGGTAGGTAGAAGGATAGAGAGAAATAGAGAGAGAGAGAAATACAGTAGGTAGGTAGGTAGAGAGAGAGAGAGTAGGTAGGTAGGTTGATGTTTCCAGGTGTATTTATCCATGTCCTGGAGAAGGAAATTGCTGACAAACCTTAAGATTTTGTTTCTCCTGGCACAGAAATAGTTAAAGAGCTTCCAAAAGAGCTTTCCGAAAGTGTTTTTGAAGTCTGCAAACCTCCCCAAACTGCTCTTTTCTCCATGAAAACAGGGCCGTTTTTCTTCAAATAAAAAGCATGACTAGCCTTGGGGGGGGGGGGACTTGCAAAATGCTCCTGGGGTTGTGGGGTGGTGGTGGAAAATGAGCAAAAAACGGTTACATTTATCGCGAAAACGGGCCATTTTTGTGTCATATTAATTGAATGCATAGCCCTATAGAGTGCTGCTAAGGCCTGGGGGGGGGAACGGCCCAATTTAGGCTAGTTTCTGCCCTCCCCAGCACCAGGAGCTCTCTGGAAGCCTGCATAAGGCTAGGCACAGCCATTTTGGTGAAGGGAATGGGGTTTCAGGAGGCAAAAATTCTGTATTCGATGTATAAGACGCACCCAGATTTTCAGCCTCTTTTTAAAGAAAAAAGGTGCGCGTTATGCTCCGAAAAGTACGGTATTTTCATTTTGTCAATTTTAAGATAAAACATCTGAAGGCTGTTAATTCTAGGGATAGCTATTAGCAAGCACATGATGACTTTTGTGAGCCCTAGGAGTTTTGTCTTTTGGGGCCCCTGTCAACATAAAAGTAATAGTATAAAAATCATAGTTTGTGTGATTTTAAATGTATTCTTCATATTTTAACAGAAAATGGGAAATGAAATATTATTTGTCAACAGCAAATATATGATCTGTCAAAATTACTAAATGCTGGCAATCATGCTATGCCTATAGGTTACAAATAATATATTTTTTTCTATTCACATTGTCTGAATGCCTAGATTTAATAAAACACATAAAACTAATTATGGGTTGAAGAAGTCTGCTTATTATGTCCAAGGGTTAAGTTAGTCCTGGATGTTAGCATGATTATTCATCCAGATAAAGTTATCTTATTCTCTGAAGATCTGTTCAATTCATTCGTATATTGTGCTTAGCCATCTAATAGTTTCTTTTTTTAGCATTATGACATATCTCTCCCTTCCTCTATCTCTTTATAACTGCATAAAATGATCATCTGGTTACATTCCATGATCGTTTCATCTATGAGTAAGATGGCGTGACCCTGTTGTCTTGTACTGCTCTGCTCCACAGTTCTGCTTGTGATTGTTTAGGAGAGTTAAGTTAAGGAAAAGGCTGAGAAGAATCTCTATAGGGAGAGGCAATGCCACCCGCTTGAAGCATCCTCACAAGGTCTTCCAGGCTAAACAGCTGTGCCAGTGCTAAATACTGCAATGTGTGTCACCTCGGGCAGGAAGATCTTCAGTCAGTTCTGAGAAGAGTAGCACTTTGTGAATTTGTTCAATGCATTTGTTAGTAGAATTTGTTAAATGCTTTATACATCATTTTGTTAATCACAGTGTATCTATACTTTGAGGAAGGGAATTGCATCACTGGCACGACACAAATCTTTATGTCAAAGTAAATCTAAGGTGCTAAGTTGCAGAGATCTAAAAGTCTTGCTCCTTGCCTTTTTGAGGGGCTACATTCTTATTGCTAAGAATATGTACCAACTCAGAAAGCTCAAACTGCCCAAGGAGCTGCTGATACAGTTCTACCGAGGAATTATTGAGTCTGTCACCTGCACCTCTGTAAATGTCTGGTTTGGTTCTGCAACCTAACAAGACAGACACAGACTTCAGAGGATAATCAGAACTGCATAAAAAACAATTATTGCCAACCTGCCTTCCATTGAGGACCTGTACACTGCACGAGTCAAAAAGAGGGTAATGAAAATATTTACAGACCCCTTGTATCCTGGACATAAATTGTTTTAATTTCTACTCTTAAACGACACTATAGAGCACTGCACACCAAGACAATGGACACAAGAACAGTTTTTTCCCAAATGCCATCACTTTGCTAAACAACTAATTCCCTCACCACTGTCAAACTATTCACTAAGGCTTGCATTACTATTACTATTAGTCTTCTCATCTTTCCTATCACCCATCTCCTCCCACTTATGACTGCATGACTGTACCTTTGTTGCTTGTATCCTTACAGTTTATATTGATATTATTTTCTGATTGCTTATTTGTACCCTGTGACTATCATTAAGTTTTGTACCTTATGATTCTTGACGAATGTATCTTGACTTTTTATGTACATTTGAGTTTGAGTTTGAGTTTTATTTAAACTTATATACCGCTCCCTTTCCCAAAAAGGGACTCGGGGCGGTGCACAGGAAATTAAAAAAGCATAAATAAACATGAGAGCATATGCACCAAAAACAAATTCCTTGTGTGTCCAATCACATTTGGTCAATAAAGAATTCTATTCTTTAGAATTCTATTCTATTCTATTCTATTCTATTCTATTCTCAAGTATTTTAGTTGGATATCCAACAAGAAATTCTGTTGCATTTCCATCAACACTTCCTTTTCTGCACAGAAATATGCCTCTTCTTTCTGTGATAACATAATTTATGCTTTTCAGAATCAGTGACTGTTCCCATCTATTAATGAATAATCATGAACGTTTTTAGGGGGGACTATGGATCTAATAAACAGTAATTAATTCAAAATCTAAATCTAGATTGATTGGTAGACTCCATACCTGCCTTGTAAATTCTTTATAAAGAAGTGGCCCTCTGATGTCCAGAGAGGTTTGTGTTTCATATCTCAGAGATAAATCTAAAGATATACATTTCATATCTTTGCATTTATATATAGACTGAATTTCAAATCACTGAATGGCTATTAGAATTACTGCTCTGATGGTTACTGGGTAGATGTGAAAACCGATTCATAATTTTCGATAGTTTCTAAATGATAACGTGACAAAAACTTTAGTAACCAGTCATATAGAACCTTTACCAGAATAACTCAGTTTAAGGAATCATCAGGATTATGGTTCTATCTTGAGAGAAAGACCTTTGTTTGCTTAAAAAATAGTGCCACAAGGAATCTATTTCCAGGTAGAGCTAGGAAAGTTATCTTAAAAGCTGAAGAACCAACAATTGGCATTAAACTAGGAAGTTTGAATGTCTGACTCACTATAAGTGGCTTTGGTTTTTATGTGCTATTAGACAAACATCAAGTAGTACATATGCATAAAATAATGAGATTACTGTGCCTAATTGTTTGTTGAGCTGGGACCATTGTAACTTCAGGTTGATACAAACTGCAGTGAATATCCTGCAGATGTGCAGGAAGTATTGCCAAATCATATCTATAATTAAGGTAAGTTCACTTTTTTCCTCTGCAGAAATAAAAGACATCACTTATAAACAAGGATCAGATAATTAATAAACAGCTCATCACATTCTGTGGGTCCATGCATTACCGAGGGAATTATAATTATAATGATTCAGGTGACATAAGGTACTGAGTATGATAAACATTCTGGCGTACAAATTCATCAGCGTTAAAAAAAATACTTTTTGCAACATTTCTAATTGAGAATAGCTACTAAATCAAAGTGCAACCGGGCAGCAATTGTAACAAGTCATTATTACATTTTGTACCTTTAAGTGCAACTTGATGAGACATTTTGGGATATTTATGTCTTTCCAAAAGTCAATCAAGCTTCTTATTTCCCAGTGGGATTTCAAAAGTACACTTAGTGCTAAATCAACAGACTTTTGCATATTGCTAAAACAAGTTAGTGTAGCAGTCACAGGAGATAAAAGAGAACAGTATGTTGCTTCCTTTAAGAATTGTGCAAGAAGGCATTTCAGGACTCTTGGTCCTATTGAACAGGTTATGTAATCAACAAAAATACTCATTTTTGTACATAACAACCAACACAATCTATGGATTTTTTTCAGAATGAAAGTCCTACAACTTCTATTTGGCTAAATGTGATTGCAATTTAATGCACATGATTAGAATGGAGAGTTGTGTAATAATGTATTGTGACTGGGGTTTATTCATTGACTAATCAGGGGTCTGCAAAGTTGGCTCTTTTAAGACTGGTGGACTTCAACTCCCAGAATTCCCCAGCCAGCATAGCTGGCTGGGGAATTCTGGGAGTTGAAGTCCACCAGTCTTAAAAGAGCCAACTTTGCAGACCCCTGGACTAAATCAATCATTCATTCATTCAATCATTGATTCATTCATTCATTTTCTATGGATGTTCATGCATCCATCGATCAATGGATTGCAGTTAAAGAAATCTATAGTTAAAACTTAAAAACATTTTAAACAATAAAAACAACGAAATCATAAAAACTCTAAAATAGCCACATTAAATATACATAGAACAAACTATAATATGTCTTGTTTGGTTTTAGCTTATAGCTATAGTGGTTTGTTGATTATGGTTTTATCATTAAACCACAGTTAGGAGAAGCTATGCTGAAGTGTAAAAACTGCTTTTAAGTAATCTATTTTACTTTCTTTTGGATTAATAGACAACATAGTCTTTTTTGAAATGGATTTCTTTCATGGTGCAAATTATTTGGGTCATCTCAACATAAATATCAAGATTATGTGAGTGCAAAAAACGTTTTAACATACATTGTAGATCTTTGAGGTGTGCATATAATTGACTGAACTAGCTGCAACAAGAATATAACATGAAAGACCATGAAAAGTCAAATACTTTATTTCATTCATTATGCTAAGACGTAATGTGTTTTACCTTGTATTTTGTTTCTGCAAATTTACCCATTGGTTTGGATGTATGCAATTTTGTTGTTAGTTGCGAAGTCGTATCTGACCCATTGCAACCCCATGGACAATGTTCCTCCAGGCCTTCCTGTCCTCTACCATCCTCTGGAGTCCATTTAAGCTCACGCCTACTGCTTTGGTGAGTCCATTCAGCCACCTCATTCTCTGTTGTCGTCTTCTTCTTTTGCCCTCAATCTATCCAGCATTAGGCTCTTCTCCAGTGAGTCCTTCCTTCTCATTAGGTGGCCAAAGTATATGAGTTTCATCTTCGGGATTTGGCCTTCTAAAGAGCTGTCAGGATTGATCTCCTCTAGGACTGACTGGTTTGATCGCCTTGCAGTCCAAGGGACTTGCAGGAGTCTTCTCCAGCACCATGGTTCAAAGGTCTCAATTCTTTGGTGTTCAGCCCTTCTTATGGCCCAACCTTCACAGGCATACATTTCAACTGGGAAAATCATAGCCTTGACTATATGCACTTTTGTTGGCAGGGTGATGATGTCTCTGCTTTTTAGTATGCTGCCTAGATTTAGCATAGCTTTCCTCCCCAGGAGCAAGCATAATCCATGAAGTAATCCATGAAGCAAGTGTAATACATGAAGTAATCCATGAAGGGGTTATGCAATATACTATGTAAAATAATGGTTTATTGCATCTAAGATTTATTCATTAACTAAACAATAAAAATAACTTGGTCAACCTTCAGGATGAATGTCCAAAGATCTAGCTAGTTATATGGGGACTTGGGGAATGTGGGCCTTTGATCCACTACTCATTCTTTTATATAATAATAATAATAATAATAATAATAATAATAATAATAATAATAATAATAATAATAATAATAATAATAGTTTTATTTATAACCCGCTCTCTCTCCCCGAGGGGACTCGAGGCGGGGCACAGGGAATTAAAAAACAGTTAAAAACAGGCAAAATACAAACATAAAAACAATAAATATAAAATTAAAAGGCAGATTAAATAATTATCCCTGCGCTAAAATCCCCCAATTAATTAAAAAGAGACTACCCTAGGCCGGCCAAGCGGAAAAGATGTGTTTTTAATTTTAGACGGAAGGAGCGGAGGTCCGTGGTTGTTCTAATGTCGGGGGGAAGGTTGTTCCAGAGGGCTGGGCCCGCCACAGAGAAGGCCCTTCCCCTGGGCGTCGCCCACTGACAAAGTCTAGTGGACGGCACCCGAAGAAGTCCCTCTCTGTGGGAGCGAATCGGCCGTGAGGATGTATGGGGCAGGATCTTCATATGCTGAAGAATATGGAGAATAAACACATCCCCATATGTAACCAAGTTTGTAGTCTCTTCAAAGAAAACCAAAAGACTAGGAATTTGATTTGGATGTCTGTTCACCAAATACCAATTATGTTGCATTATGTGGTTAAATCACCAACTGTGCAGTCAGCACAACAAGCTTGGATGCCCAACCTTTCTTCTGGGGCTAACCTGAGCCAGAACAAAAGTATTTTCCTCTGAATGGCACCATGGTGTATCTTACAGCAAACTGTTTTCTATAATTGTGCCAAAAAGTTCTCCCTCATTCCAAAAATATCCTCCCCCACCTATGGCAGACTTAAAAACTCAAAAGCACTCTAATGAAAGGCAGTCTGTGCTCCCTGTCATGTCAAAAATGGTGCAGTCGGGGAAGTCGACATGATTTCATGGCTAATGATTCACTCACTAATATCAATGTGAGCTGCAGTGAGGATAACCAAGTTGAGCTGTCTTAGATCAAATGATTCAATTAGGCCAGCTGTCCCTATTTGTCATGGCTCAACTCGCTTTCAAATTACCTTTCCAAAGTGTATACGTGCCTTAACATAGAACCTAACAGCTCAACTATTATTTAAAGTATCTTTTTAGATTTATGCTAGTAATAAAAAATGATTCAACAAAAATATGAAATTTACCAAGTATTTTCACAACCATAAATGTTCGGAGTACACAGGTGTATGCTCATTCATTGGTCCATCATCCCATTTATTTGGAATAAAGTCTTATTCAGCTAAATAGAAATATGTAGGATTCCCTTCCCTTCCTTATAGGGGGGCCGGGATACTTTTTAAACATCAAATTTGATCATGAACAAAATGCCTTTTGATTTTCAATATATTGAAAAGAGATGATTTATTTCAGTGTTTAAAATAATAACAAAAATAAGCACTCTGTTGTTATACCAATTAGGATCATGACCCTCAGAGTGATACCTAAAGGACTTCCTAGATATCAGGAAATACTGAATTTTTCAGACCTGAAGAACCTAAGTTCACAAAAAAAGCATTCTGTTTGGAATTGTCTATATTGTTGGATGCTGCTTTCTTAATTTTTAGGTTCTTGGTTAGGACTTGAATTATTACATTTCCTTCAGTCTTAGATTGTGATTCCTACTGTAGGTCATGCACACATAAGATCTGAAACAAAGCAATCTTTTCTGATTTCACTATTGCCAGTCCTTCATTTTAGAGATGGTTTTAGGAAACTTGCCCTTTCCATGGAGCAGAAATTAATAATTTTAATAATCATAGCAACTAGACAAGAAGCTAACATTTAAACCAAAACAAGAATAGCTAAATTCCATGTGCCTGTCAAGTATTGGCAAACTGCCAAGAGCCAGTTTGGTCTCGTGGTTAAGACACCAGGCTCGAAAACAGGCTGGACACCATGAGTTCAAGTCTCATCTTAGCCATAAAAGCCAACTGGATGAACTTGAGCAATCATTCTCTCTCAACCCAACTTACCACACAGGGTTCTTATTGTGGAGTAAATAGGAGGAGGAAGGTGGATTTGTTTGCCATCTTGAGTTATTTGTAAAAATTATGAAGGCAGGATACAAACAAACAAACAAACAAACAAGTAAGTAAGTAAATAAATAAATAAATATTGAAACATTAGAAGTTTTGATGTAGGATATGAATTATTATTATTCTTGAAAACAGCAATTAACCATACTATCTATTTCATTTTCTCTACCTTTTTCATGGTATTAACTACAAGTACTGCTTTAAGGAGAATATTTCACTTTTTGAAGTTTTGGTTAAAATATTGAGTTAATTTCATGTTCTGAAATCAGCATAAAAATAGAAAACAGTAGTTTTACACACCCTTTTTCCAATGCCTATATTTTGAAGGTAATTTTGCAATTTTTGTGCCTTTAATGTGCATTTTCTTGGAGGGAGATGGGAGGTTCAAAATATGTGAAAAATAAAAATTGAAAAAGATTTACCAATATTTGCTTGTATATGGGACCTCCTATATACTACACAAGTCATCCACCTAAATGTTCTCAGGAATAAAATTATTATATCTACTTGAGATGTAGGGGCTCTAGATTTGGGAAGGTTACTGGGATCTTTGGGAACCCTTAAAAAAAATAACAGATTGGGTGAGAAGTTAATAACATGACACCTTGGAATGAGGGATGGCAAGATTTTAAAGCTAAGTAGTGGAGCTCTAAAAATTTATTTCTTAAAGAGAAAGCCAAAGGGTAAACCAAAAGCAATTCCTACTATTGCAAAGAGTGACAAATTAATTTTTATGATAAATCAAATCTAAGTAATTAATCCAATTCTGAAGCAAAGGACTGATGATGTTCAAATTTCCTGCATAGAAATTTGATTTTTTCTTGAATTTCTTTTCTTTAGAATTCTTTCTTTCTTTCTTTCTTTCTTTCTTTCTTTCTTTCTTTCTTTCTTTCTTTCTTTCTTTCTTTCTTTCTTTCTTTCTTTCTTTCTTTCTTTCTTTCTTTCTTTCTTTCTTTCTTTCTTTCTTTCTTTCTTTCTTTCTTCATTGGCCAAGTGTGATTGGTCACACAAGGAATTTGTCTTCGGTGCATAAGCTCTCGGTGTACATAAAAGATAAAAGTGATAAATCATGATCATAGTCATCATAAATTCATTCACAATGAATTATAAGATACAACGGTGATAGTCATAGGATACTAAATAAGCAATCTACATAAATCTTACTAGGAAGCTAAATGAAACAATATAAATCATAAAAATACAAGAGACAAAGTTATAGTCATAAATGGAAAAGGAATTTATAGTCATAAATGGAAAAGGAATTTATAGTCATAAATGGAAAAGGAATAATAGGAAGGACGAGAAGAAAAATAGTAATACAGTCTTAGTAAATAGTTTGACAGTTTTGTGGGAATTTGTTGTTTAGCAGAGTGATGGCATGGTGGGGGGAAACTGTCCTTGTGTCTAGTTGTTCTGGTATGCAATGCTCTATAGAAGTAATGGCAAACCTTTTAGACACTAAGTGCCCAAACTGTATGCACGTGCATGGCCAATCTGAAAAGTGCACACGTGAACACATGAATGTGCAAACATGCAAGAATGTGTGCTTACGGGACATGCACAAATGTATGCATGCGTGGACATATGCAAACATGTGCATGCATGGACATGCACATATGTGCGCGTGTACGGATATGCACATGTATGCACATGCATGCATAGCAGAGACCCAAAGACCAGCTGGCTGGCGGGAGGCGGCGCAGCAAGAATTAACATCTTTTCCTTTTGTGAGCTTCTGTTTTGTCGTTTGCAGGGAAACAGAAGCTCATGAAAGAAATGTCACAGAGATCTCACCTTGGGCGATGGCGAGTGTGCCAGGAGAGGGTTCTGTGTGCCACCTCTGGCATGTGTGCCATCACAGCTCTATAGTGTCGTTTTGAGGGTAGAAGTTGAAATAATCTATGTCCAGGATGTGGGAGGGTCTGTAGATATTTTCACAAGCCCTCTTTTTAACTTGTGCAGTCCATGGGTCCTCAATGGAAGGCAGGTTGGTAGCAACTGCTTTTTCTTCAGTTTTGATTATCCATTGAAGTCTGTATCTGTCTTGTTCGGGTTGCAGAGCCAAACCAGATAGTTATAGAGGTGCAGATGACAGACCCAATGATTCCTCTGTAGAACTGTATCAGCAGCTCCTTGGGTTTTGTAATTTATATATTACAATTCTCTGTCCCTTCAATGCAATTTAGAAGGTGCTGAAAAAAATGTTTCTCCCCATTTATTCTTAGCTATTCTTACAACTGAGAATTTAGAAGTGCTAGATAAAAGTTATTTTCATATTTTAGCTAAGCTTTTCACAATATATGAGCAAAACATTCTATAAAATAAGCGAAGACCAGTGTATACATGACTGATGTTATAGGCTTTGTAATATCACACTGGCACAATGGTGGTGCTCTTTGCTCTAAAAATCCTTCAGATGACTAATAATGTCTCGCACAACATTTCTGTTTAGCGATAAGATTTTCTGATTGCAATGCCAAGCAAAGCTTACTATTGTTCTTTGATGGGGTGGCAGGTAGACGAATGATTTTCTCATTTTCACTGCAGAAGAGTCAGGATTTGTTAATTTTATTTTCATTTAATGAATGTTGATTAGTTGAATGCTAAGTATTGGTTAGTGCTAGATGAACAGAAAATGCTTGTGTCATGGGACAAGTATTAATCCAGAATTTAAAGTGCTATGTCTAATACATTTCTAAATACATGCCTAATACATTTAAAAAAAATATTTGGATCATTTTCAGTTTATCTTCTGCTATAATTAGAATCTCTCAGCTGCTGTACTTTTTAGCAATTTAGAGTTTGTCCTGTAAGGTGGACAACCAGCTTGAATCACTGGGAAGCCAATATGAGCTGTGAATCAATCTATAGCCAAAAATGACAACTGTGCTTTTAATTCCTTAATTCTCCTTCGTATGAGCTTTCTTTAACCTGATGCTTGCTGGTGGAATTAAAATGTTATTCACAACATTCCACCTGTGCTCTATGGAAATTCTAGATAATTGTGTACACTCTCAATGATATAGCTCACAACTTCATTGAGATATTTAAGTCCCTTAATCACTACAAGATAATGGTCCGTGAAAGAGGATTGGACATTAGATTAGAGATTCTGAGAAGATGTCACCAGAAAGAAAGAAAGAAAGAAAGAAAGAAAGAAAGAAAGAAAGAAAGAAAGAAAGAAAGAAAGAAAGAAAGAATTCAGTGTTCTGATTGTTACATTCATTGTTAAACCATTTATGATGACCTCAGTATCCTAGATATTACTTGAGGGTGCCATCTCTTGTACTTTTTTCACGAGAGCAATGTATTAAGATACAATGTATCTTTGTCTCGGGACGGTGGAGTAGTGATCTGGGAATAGGGGATTTAGCCATCACTCCCTTGTCATGGACAGATCCCGCTCTCTTCCGGCTGGACTTTCCAATCGCCTCACCTCACCGCGGGGAGGCGGAACCGGACATTCCTAGATGGTTCTGCCCCAGGCTCCTGATGGACCCGGAAAGGTTCCAGAGGGAGCTTGGGCCAATTCCTGTGAACTTGCCCCGCGACTCGACTGAGGATCTAGTGGCCGCATGGTTAAGTGCGGCCATGGGGGCCTTGGACCGAGTCGCGCCCTTGCGGCCTCTCTTGCGGTGACGAATCACCCAGGCTCCTTGGTTCACTGAGGAGCTGAGGGAGATGAAGCGCCACAAGAGACGCCTAGAGAGCAGATGGAGATCCTCTCGCTCTGAAGCCAACCGAACACTAGTGAGAGCCCATATTAGGACTTACTTAGTGGCGATAAGGGTGGCCAAACGTGAGTATTGTGCCAACCTCATTGCATCCACAGATAACTGCCCTGCCGCCCTGTTTGGGGTGACCCACTCCCTCCTTCACCAGAGGCCGGGGAAGCCCCTCTGCAGGGACGAGCAGAGGAATTTGGGATTTATCTGCAGGACAAAATCACTCGGATTCGGAATGAGCTACCCTCCTTCGACAGTGGTCCGGTGGGATTGTCCGAGGCTGGTCTTGAGGCACCATTCTGGGAGGAGTTTGACTTTGTTACTACTGAGGATATGGACAGGCTGTCAAGGAGACTTAAGGTGACCACATGTTTATTGGACCCGTGTCCCTCCTGGCTTGTACTGGCATCCTGGGAGACGACATGAGGCTGGCTCCAGGGCATTGTCAACGCATCTTTGAGTGAGGGGTCCTTACCTGCCGTATTGAAAGAGGCGGTAGTGAGGCCCCTCCTCAAGAAGCCGTCCCTGGACCCAGCATTATTGGAGAACTATCGTCTGGTCTCCAACCTTCACTTTTTAGTGAAGGTTGTTGAGAGTGTGGTGGCCCAACAGTTTCCGCGACACCTGGAGGAAGTTGATTATCTAGACCCGCACCAGTCCGGCTTCCGACCCGGTCATAGCACCGAGATGGCATTGGTCGCGTTGGTTGATGATCTCTGGAAGGCGCGGGATAGAGGCTGTCCCTCTATCCTAGTCCTGTTAGACCTCTCAGTGGCTTTTGATACCATCGACCATGGTATCCTATTGAACCGACTGGGGGGGTTGGGGCTGGGAGGCACCGTTTTACGGTGGTTCTCGTCCTACCTCTCTGGTCGGTCGCAATATGTGTTGACAGGAGGGCAGAGGTCGACCTTGAGACCCCTCTTATGCGGGGTTCCTCAGGGGTCGGTCCTCTCGCCCCTCCTGTTTAACACATATATGAAGCCGCTGGGAGAGATCATCCGTGGTTTTGGGGTGGGATATCATCTGTACGCGAATGACATTCAGTTGTACATATCTACCCCAGATCACCCTAACGATGCCGCCGAGGTGCTGTCCCGGTGTTTGGAGGCCGTATGGATCTGGATGGGTAGTAACAAACTCAAGCTCAGCCCGTCCAAGACTGAGTGGCTGTGGTTTCCGGCACCCCGGTTCAGCCACATTACTCCAACTCTGGCCATTGGGGGCAAAACACTGGCCCCCGTGGAGAGGGCGTGCAACTTGGGTGTCCTCCTGGATTCCCGGCTGTCCATGGAGGACCATGTGGCGGCCGTGGCCAGGGGGGCGTTTCATCAGGTTCGCCTGATGCACCAGTTGCGCCCCTTACTGGACCGGGCTGCCCTTTGCACAGTCACAAGCTCTCGTGACATCCCGACTCGACTACTGTAATGCTCTCTACATGGGGCTTCCCTTGAGGTGCACTCGAAAGCTACAGTTAGTCCAGAATGCAGCCGCGCGGGTGATTACTGGAGCCCCTAGATGCTCCCATATAACACCGATCCTGCGCGAGCTGCACTGGCTTCCTGTGGTCTTTCGGGTGCGCTTCAAGGTTTTGACGACCATCTTTAAAGCGCTCCATGGCTCGGGGCTTAGTTATATGCGAGACCGTCTCCTGCCCCATACATCCCTTCAGCCGATCCGCTCCCACAGAGTTGGCCTTCTCAGGGTGCCGTCAGCCGGGCAATGCCGTCTGGCGACACCCAGGGGAAGAGCCTTCTCTGTGGCGGGCCTGCCCTTTGGAATGACCTACCCCCTGAATTGCGTACCATCACGGACCTCCGCCTCTTCCGCCAGTGTCTAAAGACACATCTTTTTCAGCAAGCCGGCCTAGCCTAACCCTCTCATCGAGATTATTTAGATAGTTTTAAATTGGGGATTTTAATTTGATTTTAGCATAGGTTTATAATTTAATTTAATATATTTTTAAATTTTGCATTTTTTGTATTGTTTTGTATGCTTTTAAATTCCTGTGCGCCGCCCTGGGTCCTTTTTGGAGAAGGGTGGGATACAAATATGAATAAAATAAAAAAATTAAAGATAAAACTATTTTAAGTGTAATGATCTTCATGACTATGGAGATTCTCAATCATCCAGTCGTGGTTGTCTCAAAGATGCTTTTTCAAGAAGCAACTAGACTTTCTTTGTTTTCTTTGAATATGTTTCTCTTCTCATCTAAGGAGCTTTTTCAATTCTGACTGAATAGTGGAGAATGAAGGATTTATATTCCTTACAGTTATCTGGTTGTTAGCATCTTTCTGAGAGCTGTTGAGGCCACTTGAGGTTTATCTGTGCCCTCAGGGTCACCAGCATAATCTTTCTTTCATCGTTTTATAAGGAGGATAACTAAACACTCTAGAATGTTTCTGCAGAATGCAGAAGTGAAAATGTAACAACATGAAAAATATTTGGACTACATTTTGTTCCTATCAATCAAGTGAAATTGACCTTATTCAACTTGCATTTATATTGAGTTTTCTTCTACAAAGACCTCAATGAAGAATATTCTACACACCTAATAAGGATACATCTGATGAGTCTTCCATCAAACTTTTCTTCCCTCATACAAAGCAATAGATTTTTGCTGTTTGGTGCAGTTGCAATGAAAATACACAGGTAGGTAACACATAGCAAAATGTTAATTGTATCACAGTTTATATTTTATAGTTTGTGTTTCATTATATCTAATTTTTGATCATAAATAAACACATACATAGAACGAACTGTTTACATATTTATATATTTCATTAGTGTAGTTTAATTTTAATCATTTCATAATATTATTCTTTCACATTCTATTTTTACTTCTTCATTTAAAGATTTAGTCTTATTATTAAGATATTTTATATAAATATCTGGATGGTGTGATATTATAATATTACAATAAATACTATAATAATTGTATAGTATTGTATTGGTACTGCCCACTTGTAGGTATATTTCTATTATTAATGGCTGAAATTATTATTGATGTTATTTTATACTGGTCTATAATTGATGCAGTGGCTCAGTGGCTAAGATGCTGAGCTTGTCAATCAGAAGGTTGGCAGTACAGTGGTTCGAATCCCTAGTACTAACAGTTTGCTCCCATTACTTGTTCTAGCTTCTACCAACTTAGCAGTTCGAAGGCCCATAAAAAATGCAAGTAGAAAAATAGGGACCACTTTGGTTGGAAGGTAACAGCATTCGGTGCGCCTTCAGCATTTAGTCATGCTGGCCACATGACCATGGAGACGTCTTCAGACAGTGCTGGCTTTTCAGCTTTGAAACAGAGATGAGCACTGCTCCCTAGAGAAGGAAACAACTGGCATGCATGTGCGGCACAACCTTTTCCTTTTAATAACTGAAATAAAGATTTGATTTGAAATAAAACTCATTCCCTGCTTCATTACTTTAAACAAAACTTTCCCCCAGCAACTTTAGACACAGCTCAAGATCTGAGCATATTCATCAGAGTAATAGATTTCTTTCAGACAGCAGAAATCATTGCTTATCTCCAAGTCCCTGGAAACACTCCTCTATTTTAAATTAGTTTATCATTGGCAGGGGGAGCTACTGCCCTATTTAAGAAGCACCAATCCTGCTTGGCCATATGGAAGCAATTGCATTGTTCTTTCCGATCTATGTTGGAATTGTTGATCCTAGTGGTATAATGATGCTCTCCCTGTCTTATCGGAACATAACCCTTTGCAAACATTTTCCCCACTTTGAACCATAAGAAGCAACACACTCCTCCCTGAAAAACTGAAACTTGACAGCTTTGCATTTAGTTTCTCATCTGTATAACTAGGGCTTGGGGATGGCTAATGGAGTGTATTATGCCATATAAATCTTTGCTTGCAAATGCTATGCAAAGCAGAAGTGAAAAGTGTAACAACATGAAAAATATGAAAACCATAGAGATATTTAATATGAAAAAAGGAGAATCAACAAATGTATGCCAGTTTAGCTGTTGCCTCAGGGTTAATTTCTTGATGGGTAGGGATTCAGCTGTCAAGGTGCCTGAGTAGACTTATGGTCATCATGATGATTGGCTATGAATTCAATATCTTTTTTCCTTATAAGAAGTCAATAAACAGGAAAGGTCAAGTTTATTCATACAAATTGACCACACTCGTTAACTCAATTCACATCTTTTGTGTCAAGTTCCTAACATACCATACATCTGTAAAAATGCATTGATTTGTACTGCTGACATAATGTACTGTTTCTCCAAATATTTTTTTATATATCCAGTAATAAAATATGATACATAAGCTTTTATTATTTGTTTAGCCTATTAGAAGAATAATAGTCAATGGCGATACAACAAAACAAACTACGATAAAGCAGGTTTATGTTTAACTTGCATCTAAGCAAGATGAAATACAAATCAACATACATCTCAACATTTTATATATTGACTTTTCAGCACCAATAACAAGTTGTTGAAAAACCCAAAATTAAATTAATATTGAAAACCATTTAACATTCCCTAAATAGTAGAACAATTATTTTGCTTGGGATGAAAATATAACTTCTAAGATGATCTACATACCGTACTTTAATTACAAAATGTTAAAAAAATACTAAATGAACAGACAAAATTCATCATTGGAAGTCCTTTGTAGCTATATTTGTCACCATCTCAAACTTTATACAAGGAGCAAATAACAAGACAAGAACATTGTGTCCTTTAAGATTTCAGCTTCCCAATTTGCTTGTCATATCATCATGGGCTGATAAAGCCTGAATTAAAAGACATGCTGTCAGTCTTCACTCTGTTATTATTAAAAACTTTTAATAGACAAACCTTCTGAAAAGATGAATAGGACAGTATTGGAAAAGAAGAGAGGCAAATAGATATCAATAAAATGCAAGCACAGGTTTTATTTTCACATAGACCTCAATTTCAAACTTGAAGTGTTGGTCTGCAGTTCAAATGAAATGAATTCACAAACTTAAATATTAATGACATATGCTTTTAAATAAGATATCAATTGAAAGATTAACTTAGCCAAATGAGGATATGCAATATTGTCTGATATTGTCTACAATATTTTAACTGTTACACAGGGAATATGAGTGTCACAGCCATTTAGGCAAATATATGTAGCACGTAACTAGACTTGAAGCCAAATTTTCTTAAGCATCAAAAGTCTTATCAGAAAATATGATACTAAGAAAAGGCTTTCTTCCCTACCTCATGTTATGGGTGCACTTGAAAGAGCCCTTTCCTACAACAGATGTTCCTTGTGCACAGGCATCTGGAAGATCCCATGGTGATACACTATGCATCATTATACCACTGCACGTGACCCTAATAAAGTAATTTGTGTCACTCATGTCATGACACAAATAACATACAGTACAGAATTCATGTCATTTTGTACAATGTCATCATGCATGTGATTTTACATATTTCCCATTCCTTAACCAATTTCCATGTCTCCAAAGTCACAATAGGAAAGGACAGTTCCAGGATTTGATAAAACTCTAATATGAAGAAGAAAAAAGAATAATCCTGACTTCCGGTTCCGGCTCCAGCGGCGACGGGCGAACTTAGGGTTCGCTCGCCGCTTTGCTCCTTTTCCTGCCCCCCCGCGGGGGCGAGAAGCCCCTTGTTTGGGGCTTCTCCCGTAAAGCCGGCTCAACAGGGAAGCCCCCCCCCACGGCAGTGGGGAAAGCGACCCTGCTCCTCGGCTTAGGCGGAAGAGGACATGCTGCGGGGGACTTTCCCTTCGCCAAAGGTTGGCGGCACCATTTAATTCCATGGAGAGAGATGATCGGAAGAGTCGGGAGGCTTTTCGGGACCTCAGCTGCGAGCGGAGAGTGAGCGATTAAAACTTTTTTTCTTGTACTGTCAGCCGGGCTGAAAGGGACTGGAGGGGGGTGTTTGTTTCTAAAAAACCCCCCTTGGACTAAAAGCGGCACTTGGAAATGCCTCGTTGCGAGGAATCGGAAACCTTTAATCCGGACTGTCTTTAACAAGGGAAAGTACTCTGCGGTCTGTTTGCAATTATGTTTCTAGGTCTGGCTGAAACAGTTTTTTTTCTTTCCTTTAACCACTCTCTCCCTTGGGCTCTGAGTTTGGGCGGTGGAAGATGGCTTCTCTTTGTCCCCGACTGACTATGTCCTATGGAAAATTACCAGTGTCTCTTTGTGACTTGGACTTCCTCTAATTATTGATGAAGAATTTTTTTCTTTTGGATTTGTGTTTTCTTTTCTGGATTACCTTCGTTATTACACCTATGGAGTTGGAAAAGTGTTTCTCTTCTGGTTTCTGAATTCTGCAGCTCTACAACTCTGAGAACTTTGGACTCCTGATCTGCCTCACCAGCCCCACCCCAAAAACGCCATTTTATTGGCACGGATTTCAATAGCTAATCATGGCACAAGAAGCAACGCTGGCAAGCCTTGAACAAAGAATGACTGCCCTTGAATCTGTTATACAAAATTTGGTATTAGAAATTAAGGCTCAGAGGGCAGAAAATATCAATTTTAAAAAGGAATTACTGGACACTCGAAAACAAGTGCTTGAGAACACACAGAAGAATGAACAATTGAAAGGGGGGCTGGAGGGGGCTAAGGGAGAGATTAAAAATGTCACAAATGAGGTTGTGGAAATAAATGGGCATGTGTCTAGGATGGATATGGAAAGGATGACATATTTTTTGAGATTTCAGAATGTTTCTGAGGAATCTGGTGAATGTCTCCCTGATCTCATGAGCACAATTTTAGCAGACTATTTACAGAAACTCAAGGATGAGATTAGGGGGGACATTGACCTAGCCTATAGAATAAATTCTGCATATGCCAGGATAAATGAAGTACCTAGAGAGATACATGTTAAATTTGTTAGAAGGTTGACCAGAGAGGAAATCCTGAAAGTGCAAAGGGGGGGTCCGTTAATTTACCAACAAAAGGAGGTTACCATCTTGAAGCAGATCCCTAGAAAGATTAGAGAATCGAGAAGGAAATTTCCCTTCTTGTCCAAAAAGTTGTTTGACCACGGGATCTGGTTCAAGTGGGTGACGCCCGAAGGGATGCTGGTGTTCTGGGAAGGAGGAAGAGTGAGGTTTAAAACAGTTGCTGAGGCGGAAGCCTTTCTTAAAAAACATTCCTCTGTCCTGGGAGAAGATCCAGGGGGGGCAGGGGGAGCCATGGCCCCGCCCGCTGGGGGCCCGGGGGAGAAGGTGGAAGATACAATTGCCAAAAGACTTAGATCTAAAAAATAACTTTGCCCTGGTTTTTTTTTTGAGTAATATTGTATGATATTTGTATCTGGATTTTTGTAATTGACTAACAGTATATAACTGAAAAATTTAGGAATATGTACTTGCTCCCAGCTTGTAGTGTTATGTGAAATGTTTCTTTTCTTTCTTTTTAATAATGTAACTTGAGGTCCCGGAGGAGCCGATGACTTTGATGTGACCACTCTCAAAATTTCTATGTATCCCTTACCCTACCCCACGAAAAAAATGTAAACTCAATAAAACTTTTTTAATATAAAAAAAAAAAAGAATAATCCTATTCCATACGTGATTGTACAATCTTGATAGGGCTTTTCTGCACCTTTTAAAGAGAACTACATATGGTATGTAGAATGCCCCTAATGTGTGAGTGAGTTTGGTTATTAGGGTATAGAGTACCTGAATAGAGGCGGTGAAGTGGGTGGTGTGGCAGTGACCACTTGCTTGCTACCATAGCAAGGCTCAAAGTCCAGACAGTCAATAGACAGCAAATGTTATGGGTTTTCTTTCTTTCGTTGCTGAGTTCTACTCAATGACTCATTTGGTTTGTCTGTCCAATATATAGGATAATTTGGGAGCATCTTTTCCATGTGCATAGCCAAATTTCAATAGTTTCATGGGTCAGATGGTAAAGAATGCATTACAAATTGGAGAGTTGGATTATGCTTTCAGGTCTGAAAATTTGATCTACATTTTTATTTAGTGCAGCTGAACTCTTTTTTATTTGGAACCTCTTCTACTGCGATTTTCCATTATAATTTGCCAAAGTGGAAATTAGAGGGATTTTTCTCCCATCTCTTTCTCTTTTTTTCCCTCCCTCCCTCCTTTCATAATCTATCTTCCTTCCTTCCTTCCTTCCTTCCTTCCTTCCTTCCTTCCTTCCTTCCTTCCTTCCTTCCCTCCTTCTTTCCTTTCCCAAGAAAATGGAAGCAAAGGTGTTCAATACTTACCATTTCCCTGGAGGTATCTGCCTGTCCTACTAAATTAGATAGAGTAGGCATGCTCCAGGGCTCCCTTATCTTATGTTTTGCCCCCTGATGGGTTCTTGGAGGCATGCCTTCTTAGTAGCCACCACAACCCTTTGAAACAGCCTCCCACCAGATCAGAGTGACACCCTTTTAGACTTCTGGAGGGTCCTGGATACATAAGGGTATGATAGGGGAGGATGAGCTGTGAGGATGTTTGGCTTGGCATCTTGAGGAAGGGTATGTTTTTAACAATATTTTCTGGATTGTTGTGGAGCTGCCTAGAGCAGGGGTGTCAAACTTGTGTCATTACAGCATCATCACATGACTTATCATGACTTTCCCCCCTTTCATTAAACTGGGTGTGGGCGTGGCCAGTGTGTGACGCATCCAGCCTGCAGGCTGCAAGTTTGACACCCCTGGCCTACAGTCATTGTATAAGATAGGTGGCCATGTAAATTCAATGAATAAAATAAATAAGATGTAAATAATGTTATATAGGAATTGAATAAAACTTCAGAAAGAATCCTGAGATGACAAATTTATGCCTCAATGCATTTGCATTGTCTCTGAATGGAAGCAGTTCTGCTTCTTTCTGCCTCTTTCTTGATTTAAAGATATTAGCTATAAAGAGATGGGGATGAAAAGCAACAAATTATTGTAAACATTTGAAGAAATTCCAGTCCCTACTTGTGCAAGTATTAAATGAATATTCTGAATGTTCCATCTAAATTACTTCTGTTAGAATTTTCAGTTCAGAGAAGGCTGTATATTTGAAACAGGGGATGTCATCATATTAAGGAGTTAACAGGCAAATTATAAACTTCTCATATTCCACAAATGCAGTGCACATGTGCAACAGAAAAAAAAGAGAGGAAAGATTATAGGTGTCAGCTGTGCTACCATATGTTGCTCTGGCAGAGGCACAACACAATGGTGACAATTTCTGTTTTACTGAATGAAGGTCTGTTTTGATTCCTGTTAGTTCAGAGCAACGACGGTACCTTTTCTACAGTTAGTTTTGAACATTTTCCTCCACATTTCCCCCTATTTACAGACTAACCTACCCTATGTTTATTTCAGACAATACAATAGCAGAGTTGGAAGGGACCTTGTAGGTCTTCTAGTCCAACTCCCTGTGTGGTCAGGAATCTTATACCATTTCAGACAAATGGCTATCTAACATCTTAAAGACTTCCAGGGTTGGGGCATTCACAATTTCTGGAGGCAAGCTGTTCCAGAGGTTAATTGTTCTAACTGTCAGGAAATTTCTCCTTAGTTCTAAGTTGCTTCTCTCCTTGATTAGTTTCCACCCGTTGCTTCTTGTCCTGCCCCCAGGTGCCTTGGAGAATAGTTTGACTCCCTCTTCTCTGTGGCCCTCTGAGATATCGGAACATTGCTATCATGTCTCCCCTGGTCCTTCTCTTCATCAAACTAGACATACCCAGCTCCTGCAACCGTTCTTCATATGTTTTAGTCTCCAGTTCCCTAATCATCTTGGTTGCTCTTCTCTGCACTCTTTCCAGAGTCTCCACGTCTTTTCTACATCGTGGCGACCAAAACTGTAAGCAGTATTCCAAGTGTGGCCTTACCAAGGCACTATACAGTGGCATTAATACTTCACGTGATCTAGATTCTATCCCTCTGTTTATGCAGCCTAGAACTGTGTTGGCTTTTTTGGCAGCTGCTGCACACTGCTGGCTCATATTTAAATGGTTGTCCACTAGGATTCCAAGATCCCTCTCACAGTTGCTACTATTGAGCAAGGTACCCAGGGGTGGGTTTCTAAGGGTTCGCTCGGGATCGCGCGAGCCCTTTCGTCAAATTTCCCAATCCTGAGCATTCCCTTTTGACCGTGGACCCGGAAGTAAGTCCTCCGCGTTCGTCCTCGCCCCCCCCGCCGCCCAGCCAACGCTAAAATCGCTGAATGCTGGGGGGGCCTAACCGCCGCTGCTAACTGCTGCTCCCTCAGCTGGGCGGGCAGGCAGGAAAGCAAGCAAGGCGGCTGCGTTGTCTTCTTTTTCCCTCAGCGACGCGCCGCCCCAGCCCCTGCTGCTGCCGCCGCCGCTGCAGAGAGGAGGAGGAGGGGGCAGCCCCCTGGGCAGAGCACGCGATTCCCTTCCTCCCTCCCCCTCCCTCCCTCCACAGCCGGCATGCTGGCCACCCATCATTTCCAGGAGCTGCCGTTCCTCTCTCACACACACACGGAGGCTTCTCAGCTCCTGGAAGGAGCCTGAGCGAGCGAGCGAGCGACCAAGCAAGCACGGCGGGCGGCCGGGCAGCTGGGGCAGGCTAAGGCAAGTGACCCGGGCTGAGGAGGCTCCGCGGAGGTGGGGGCGGGGCGGGGACGACGACAGACAGACAGAGGCACAGACACAGAGAGAGACAGGGAGGGAGGGGGGAACCAGAGAGTGACAGACACACACAGAGACAGAGAGTGGGAGGGAGGGAGAGAAAGATAGACAGAGACACAAAATGAGTGATTTAAGTGCCTGAATGCAAGACAGACAGACAGACAGACACACACACACACAGAGTGACAGATGGGCAAACAAAGGAGAGAGAGACAGAGAGAGAGAAAGAAAAAAAGAAGGTGGGAGAGAGAGAAAGAAAGAGAGAAAGAAAGACAGACTGAGAGAAAGAGAGAAAAAAGAAAGAGAGACAGAAAGGAAAGAAAGAGAAAAAAGAGAGAGAGAAAGAGAGAAAGAAAAGCGACAGAAAGAGAGAAAGAGAAAGAGAGAGAGAAAGAAAGAGAGAGAGAGAAAGAGGGAAAGAAAGAAAGAGAGAGAGAGAGAGAGAAATAGGGAAAGAGAGGGGGGGGAAAGAGGGAAAGAAAGAGAAAGAAAAAGAAAAAGAAAGAAAGAGAAAGAAAGAGAGAGAGAGAAAGAGAAAGAAAGAAAAAGAAAGTGGGAGAGAGAGAAAGAAAGACAGACAGAGAAAAAGAGAAAGAAAGAGACAAAGGAAAGAAAGAGAAAAAAGAAAGAGAGAGAGGGAAAGAAAGAAAGAGACTGAAAGAGAGAGAGAGAAAGAGAGGGAGAGAGAAAGAGGGAAAGAAAGAAAGAAAAAGAGAAAGAAATGAAGAGAGAGAGAAAGAGGGAAAGAAAGAAAAAATGAGAGAGAAAGAAAGAGAGAGAAAGAGGGAAAGAGAAAGAAAGAGAGAAAGAAAGAAAGAGAGAAAGAGAAAGAAATAAAGAGAGAGAGAGAAAGAAAGAGGGAAGGAAAGAAAGAGACAGAGAAAGAAAGAGAGACAGAGAAAGAGAGAAAGAAAGACAGAAGGAAAGAAAGAAAAAGAGAGACAGAGAGAGAGAACTTATGACCACAATTAAGCCCAAAAGTTTGGTTGCTAACCAAGACCATTGTTAAGTGAGTTTCACATTTTCCAAATTGGCCACTCCCACCTGGTCACATGGCCGGCAAGCCACTCCCACCCGGTGACATGGCCAGCAAGCCACTCATACCCGGTCACATGGCCAGCAAGCCACAGAACCTGTTCCAAAAATTTTGAAACCCACCCCTGAAGGTACCACCTATACTGTACCTGTGCATTTTGTTTTTCTTGCCTAAATGTAGAACCTTAGTATTTAAGGTAGTATTTTTCAACATTGTCAAGTTTAAGATTCTGAACTTCAGCATGCTGGCTGAAGAATTCTGGGAGTTGATGTCCAAACATCATGAAGTTGCTTAAGTTCAGGAACATTGCTAAAGTATGTTCATAGGTGATCTCACAGAATTCTCTTGAGGCAGTAGCTCTAACCATCCTTCTCTCTAACATTCTACTTTTATATTTTGCTTAAAATCCAAATTTCTTTAAAAAATATTAATGATGAATAAGAATAGCTGTCATTAGTTTTAAGAGTAAGTTTATGAAAGCTTGGGTTAGATTATAAGAGAGTTGTTTTATGTATTAATTTTTTATTTATGTAATCATTTTATGCTGCTTATTCCCCAAAATGCTAGGTTGCTTACAATCATCTCTGCCCTCTGATTTCTTCTTGGCCAAATTTTGTGCTTTAAGTGGATTGTAAAAACATTCATTTTGAAATATTAACTTCAAAGTGATTTCACTGGATCACAAATTCCATTGACTTTTAGAATTGAATTGGGGTCTTAATGGCTCTGAATTATTTTGTTTCATATTGATATACAAAGTTGAACTGATCAGAATTGATGCTTTGAATCAAAATGTCAATCTGCATCAATTGTATAAATTAATTTGAATAGTTACATTGAGCCAAATGAATACATGAATAATTAAAACAAGTCCAGATATTATATGTATACTCTCAGTTATTATTTTTATGTTTTCTATGGCAATTTTTCTTCTGTCCAGCCATTTTCCAATATTCATAATTCTTAAATAGCCAGGAATTTTTATGAGAAGGAAAATGTGTTATGTCTAGTTCTGGCCTTCTTGCGCTTTCCTTTTTCTTAGTTTATTGGCTGTGGCTATTTGTAAGAAGCCAGCAGGATTTGTTAAAAACAGGTTGTCTGAGATAAATCTTATTAGGTTTTTTTTTTTTTTACAATGTGACTAGATCAGTGGACCAAGGAATTGCTGTGGATGTAGTATATTTAAGACTTTACTAAGTTTTTTTGATAAATTACGGGTAGTTCATGGCCCTCTTTCTGATAAGCTGGAAAAATATGGGATGGATTGTCCCACTATCAGGTAGATTAGCAGTTTTCTGAACATTTGTAGCCAATGTTAATCTATGTCCATATGGAGGGACCTACAGCAGGGGTCCCCAACCTTTTTTTCACCAGGGACCGGTTTCATTTTAAAGAAAATTCTGCGGACCGGCTGAGGGGCTCAGCAGTCATGTGACTGGGTGGGCGTGGCCAACTTTGAAAATGTGAAACTCACTTAACAATGATCTTGGTTAGCAACCAAACTTTTGGCCTCAACTGTGGTCATAAGTTCTTTCTTTCTTTCTCTCTCTCTCTTTCTTTCTCTTACTTTGTCTCTGTCTCTCTTTTTCTCTCTCGCTATTTCTTTTTCTCTCTTTCCCTTTCTCTCTATTTCTTTCTCTTTCCCTCTTTCTGTATCTTTTCCTGTCTCTTTCTTTCCTTTCTGTCTCTTTCTCTCTGTCTGTCTTTCTCTCTCCCACTTTTTTCTCTCTCTCTCTCTTTGTGTCTCTCCTTCATCCGCCCATTTCTGTCACTCTGTGTGTGTGTGTGTGCGTGTGTCTGTCTGTCTTGCATTCATTCAATCACTCCTTCTGTGTCTCTGTCTATCTTTCTCTCCCTCCCTCCCTCTGTCTCTCTATGTGTGTCTGTCGTCGTCCCGTCCCCCCGCCCCCAGCCTCCTCATCCCGCCTGCCATGCTTGGTCGCTCGTTCGCTCGTTCAGGCTCCGTGGCTGGATAGGTGCCAGGCTGGAGGGGGGGAGTCTTGGTAGGCCACACTTTAAACATGGGCCAGCAATGTGCCATAGCTGCCAAAAACCAATGAGATCTTGGGGTGTGTTAAGAGTAATACTGTCACTTCCCGTGATAGTACTATCACAGGAAGTGATAGCATTATATGCTGCACTGGAATATACTGAGTTACAGAGTGTAACTATGGACCCCATATTACAAAAAGGAACAAAAAGGAACTGGAAATTGTGCAGAGAAGAATGAAAGGGTAAAGATTGGAGACTCAATTCTACAAAAAGTGGTTAAGTATGCTTAGGTTAAAAAAGAGAAGGCTAAGGGAGACATGATAGCAGTCTTCCAATATCTGCAAGGTCTTGATAACCTTCCAAAAAGCTAAAAGGGTGGAGGTCTACTGAATTGCCAGAGGGACAGAAAAGATAGGCTTCCCAGATCCCACTAAGTGGCAGGATTTCAGGGAAGGAATCTGGAGCATGCCTTTCCTATCCGATCTAGTGGGGTGGGCAGTTATTCTTAGGAAGAAGCAGTTCTGTAAATACCCACAAGGGACCAGAATGCACTATTGATATTAAACATCACCTTTCCCAAGAGTGGCCCGTCCCCCTGTCTCATACCATACATTCCAGTGGCCAGCACCATTGCAATGCTCTCCCCTATCATAGCTCCTCTTTCTCTAACTGGCTTTCGTCTCCCCCAATCTCCCATCCCCAAAGATCTGGGACAAATCCAACCTATACAAATATGATAAATACTCAAAAAACCTTAAACTAGATAGACAAGCTCTGGTCATATTCCGGCACTTCTGTAATACTCAGCATCTCTACCTTCTATCCAAACATTTCATCCAAATATTACTTCACACAACTCTCCAGCTCCCTCAAAACTCAAAGCTTTTGCTGAAAAGTACCGTATTTTTGGAGTATAAGATGCATCTTCCCCCCCTAAAAGTGGCTGAAAATCTGGGTGTGTCTTATACACTGAATGTAGCCCCACCCACCCTCCATCCCCCACCCTTTGGCTTCTGCCTCCCAGCAATTTACCTCCTTGCACCCGATGGGGAAAATGGGGCTTGTGGAGGCTGCAATAGGCTATAGCAGGGGTCTGCAAAGTTGGCTCTTTTGAGACTGGTGGACTTCAACTCCCAGAATTCCCCAGCCAGCTAGGCTGGCTGGGGAATTCTGGGAGTTGAAGTCCACCAGTCTCAAAAGAGCCAACTTTGCAGACCCCTGGGCTATAGCAATCCCTGCAGCTTGAAACAGCTGATGATCAGGAGGCACTTAAACTGAAAGTGAAACTTGCTGTTTGCACCATGAGGCAAATCCTGGGAGGCAGAGGCAGATTTTTTTTTCTGGTGCTAATCAGGCTGTTTGCTGTTTGCTGCAAGAAGGTAAGTCAATAACTATAAATGCCTATACAATGTTCAAATTATTAGACTTATTTTTTAAAGACTGCTTTATTATTGTTCTAGTCAGCTTAACAAAATGAAGAATTTTTTTAAAATAAATGCTTGATCTGAAGAGGCCCAGTGCTACTGTATCTTCTTTTAAATAGCAGAGAATAACTATACTGCCAGAAAGCACATCAATTTTAACAGCATCTGTACAAGTATAGTATACAAAATAGTGTATATTGTCTGTACTGTTTGCTGTTTGTTGCAAGGAGGCAAATTGCTGGGAGGCAGAAGCAGATTTTTCCCGTTGTTTTCCTCTCCAAAAGCTAGATGTGTCTTATATTTCGGAGCATCATATACTTCGAAAAATATGGTAACTGTCAGTTTTGAGCAAAACCATAATAAAACTCAGTCACATGACTTCAGGATGCTGCAAATGGCTATAAATACAGTAAGGTTTGTTTGCCAGCACCCTAAGTGTGGTCACATGACTGTGGGAAGAGACTTGATTGCTGGAACCTCAAATCTGGGTTGTAGGTAGACCCTAGGATGGCCTGTCAAAACTTCAAATTGTCATGAAGCTACTGGCCATTAGTTAAGGATTATCTATATCTATTACATTCTTTTTTTAATCATCCGTTCTTGAAGAGCAAACATTTTTCCCTGAAAGATTTCTTCAGAATATTCATTTTAGTTATTGGTGTTGCTGTCTCTCTGTATGTATCTGATCAATTAAAACTGATCATGTCATTGTAGCAGAGGGCATAATACTAATAGAGCTGCATAATTCCAGGGTTTCCTGTCACATTCATTTTCAGTTCTAAAATTTACTTGTTTTACTGCCACATAGAAAAGAGGCTTTAATTGGAATCTCCATAATGAGTTCAGATCTTTGACTAATTACTTTTTCCTGAATTTGAGCCATCTAATTTGGGACAAAATTCCTGCTAAATAGTTGGGACTTTATTAATAGCCACATCTCAGGTAGCTTTCTTGGTGCTTTACTGAACTAATTAAATTCATTATTAGGCTGAAGTAATTTTTTAAAATTAAGGGTGTAAGGTACAATCTAGTAAATGTTAATCACAACTAAATCCTGCAGACTTTAATGAAAGTAAAAGGTAATATAGTTAAAGCCCATTAACATAAAATCCAGCTTTCATTTATCTAGATGTTAAACCCACTGTGTTTTGCAGATCTATACAGATAGCATCAGAACACAATTTCACAAGATTACATTTTATTCATGATTTTTTAAAATTGTTTTGTTTAAAAGCCATTATGGTATCAACAGGAATGGTGGAATGCTTGCAACACAGAAGCACTGCCAGGTGATATTCTATTCACGCAATCCACAACACACTTTCATAATTGTATAAAGAGAAATGAGGTAATATTTGCCATATGGGCATCACAAACACTAGCTATGTACATTGCCTATATTTATAATCTTAGCATTATCTCAAGAGATAATTTTATTTTTAAAATCTCTGTAAACATTACCAGAAAATATATAATAATCTTGAAACAAGCTGGCCTTTCTTCATGGATATGAAGTATATAATTTGGGGGGGGGGATTTATTCCATTTCTTTATAGTCAGGCTTGAGGGTCTGTCAGTATTTTTTATAAATTATTTGTTTGATTAGTTTCCATTTTACCTTTCTTTTCAAGTCCTATTCCATGCCATTTCCTGTTCCTAGGCTCATAATCTAAGAAACATTTCAGTAAAATGTAAATTTAGGAGATAACAACAGCAGTAAACAATAATGTCTATGGACAGTCTAACTCATCTAGGTGGTGGTTGTATCAAAGGTCCTTTTTCAAAAGGCAACTGAAGTGGACTGAAGAAGCTTTTTGGATGAGAATTAAAAGGTCTTCAAGGAAAAACAAAGAACGTCGAGGTGCCTTTTAAAAGAGCACCTTTGGGATAGTAAACAATAACATGTAATTGTAGACAAAAACATTTTAATAAATAAAGTAATAAATAATATTTATTAGACTTATTTTAATTTACAAAATGGATTTTTAGGATATCTTCATCAATGGACTATCCTTCATCAATCCAGGGTCAGTGGACATGCCTCTTAATGACTTCTGGGCAGGAAACACGTTCCATTCACATTGAAATTGGTGTTTATTTTATATCTTTAGACAATAGACTCTTATAGATAACATCAATAGTGTTATCTCTACATTGTTTTTCCTCAGTTAAATTATTTGGCAGATTTTTTTTAAAGAAGTTTCAGTTGGCTACATTTTTTATGCCTTTCAGTATTCAGAATTCAAATTGATATTTGAGCTGACAGGTATTAAATTTAATGGGCAGGTAACAGTTGACTAATTTGAGGAAGAAGAAATTGTATGCCATCATGGCATAATCAAATAATTTCCCCCATGGCTTATATAGAAGGGGCCTCTTGTGATATGCATGTTCAGTATCTAAAATCCAGTATCTATGTGCATTTAGTATTAAGTTGACTACTGTACTGGAAAAGCTGGTTCCATAATAATGCCATAATCTTTGCTCTTTTCTATATTTCAAGTTTTCTTTTAAAAAAATAACAGATCATGTCAATTATTTTTTCATTCATTATAGTCACTGCATACTGAAGTTTAGCGCCTCAGTGCAATCTATATTTTTGTGTCTTAAGGAAGTAAAAGCTAAGCATTGCTGGAAGCATACTTATTATTAGATGAAATGAGCCAACAGTCCATAGTAGCTCAGTACACAGTGGATGTTGACCAGAGGGAGGAAAAAGCAAGCAAGAGATTACCCTAAATTTGGGAAGGTAAATATATGACAAGAACTTGCAGCAGTGGTTCCCAAAGTCTTCAGCCTCATCGACCCCTTCATGAAGTTTCATATTACTTATTAACTCCCAAATGTTATGAAAATAATAAATGCTACTTTAACTAGTAGTACTATGAATAACAATACCAATAACAATGATTCTTTGGATCGCCTCACTGAGACTGAAGGGTTGATACTGAGACCATTTTGTGGAACTCTACTTTAACCAAATCAATAATGGCTTTTGGAGAAGCCACACGGTACTACTGTGTAGCTAGCAGATATCTGATAAATCATGATAAACCATGGACTATAAATAGCAGATTGCCTAAACGTACCAACTCTTTTGCAGCTGACTAGGAAGAAAATGATTTACTTTCACATTTTAAAAAGTAAATCTGAGATTAAAGTTTAAAAAATGAAGTAGAAGTCTGTGCTTAAATGTATTTCAAATGAAATGGACGTAACACATTTTGGAGGTCAGCAATAATTGTTGGGGATCACATATCCATTTGGTGATTTCTAATTAGAGATCTAAAAGAGGCGAAATGAATCTGTAATGTTTTTCTAACTTCCTGATGTCTTTTGTTTTATATTCAGGAATCTAAACTATCGGTTCTAATTTGCATCAGCAAACAAAGCTCCTGCTGCTAACCATCCTTAGGAAGAAAGCTCCCACAGCATGAAACAATAATCATATTTATATTAGTAAGTAAAATGCACTCCCCCTCCAAATAGCTTAATTGAATAGTTCTTGCTAGCTGTCAGGATTATATTGTAGGCATAAATATTGGGAACAATAGTAAAAAGACAACTCTGAGACTATGCAGAGCATTTTGTCTTGAAAGTTCAACAGCCAATTCAGATAAAGATCTGATATCAGTTGATAACTATGTTAATACATGCAAAATCATTTCTCAATATAGAAGTTTTTGACTAATAATGAACATGGATAGCATACTCACTACTGAATATATGTTCATTGATGAACATGAGAATATTTGCTTTTAATGTTTTGGTTGAAAGGAAGGAAGAGTGTTTATCCAAATGGAAGCATTTCTTAGATTAAATCTTCAGTGCATCAATCATCAACAAAAGAATTTTCCGCAAATAACAAAAGCAGCAAGGAATTCTGTGATCAATTATATTGGTGTTGCTTCAGCTGATATAATGATTCTCTACTAGTAAATGACCACCTGCCTAATGTTCTATCTTTTGGTATGATTAAGGAACTATATTTTATGCATCTATTAATCATTTCCATTTCAGAACTGCCCATCATTAGCTTTGCATCCTGATTATTACTTACTTTAAAATGAAGACCACATTTATGTTATATGTCTGTGTAAAACTTAGTACTCCTGAGTCTTGATTCCTGAAAACCTAAGATTAAAAATTTAGACAGACTCCATTCTTAATGACTTTATGGACAGACTTAAGTAGTTGCTAACAAAAGAGATGCATATAAAATTAAGAAAATAACTTTGCTTTTGTTGAAATTATGCAGAGCAGCAGAATAAATGCTACTCAGTAGCCCTGTTTTAATTTATATGCATTTGTTATATGTATATTTGGAAGGTAAGAGAATATGCCCAGTGCCTTGCTAACCTCAGCATCAACTACATTTCCTATTCAATCAGAACTCTCCAGTGTCAAGAAATGAATCCTTCCCCAGCACAGTTACAGGATTTTTAAATTTTTAAATTTAAATTTTTATTATTTTAATCAGGGTTAGTTTGGTTTTTTCCCCACGTTTCAGCCAATATTTTAATTATGTCTTTTAAAAGCTTTCTTTTAACTTTTATATATATTTTTTTATTTTGGCTGTACACCGCCCTGAGTCCTTTGGGAGTAGGGCGGTATAAAAAACCAAAAAACCAATAACCTAAACTTTTCTTAATAAAATATAAAACAAGGGCCTTCCTTATTTTATATTTAGAGAATTGGCAATTGTGTTTTTTTTACTATTCTATGAGGGGTCCTTGGTACTCTCTGAGTTTGGTTAGTTTGCTGCATATGTTTCATTACCCAAACTAAAATTAAAAGAGGACTTCCTGTACAAAATGGCAGTTTTGTCACTGTCAGGAATTGTGCATTAACTAACCTTGTTCTTCGTATAGTATGAGAATTGGAATGAAAACAGCTTCTGAAAATGTGATATTCAAATAAAACACTGGATAGCTAGGAAACAACTTTAAAGGATGAACTATAATCCCAGAGTGGTGCTTTTGATATTGCAAACTTCATACATTGCATCCTGAATCATTGATTGCCATGAATATTGACTTAGAGAAAAAATGGATGAAGGACTCTTATCTCAAATAAAAGACAAGATGTATTTATTTATTTGATTTGGAGGTTATCCAACTCCTGTATGCCTCTTAAGCTTACACTTAAATACACTTAAAAACAAAAAAATATCCATAAATAATAGAAAACACCCCCCGAGCATTCTGAAAAACTGCACGTCAAACACACTACCAGAGTTTTGCAGTCAGCCTACTGTAAGACATGAGAAAACAATCCCATTTTTAATGACATCTGTAGCATCATCAGGCTGAAAATTCATGGACCTCTGGGTTGATATCATGGCGCCATGATAGAGAAGGTATGGTTCTTGGGTTCTGGCAGATGATAATTTTTTTTCACTGAGGGGACCTGGAGCATATTATTTTAAGGAAATGTCAAACTAAAATTAAATTGGACTTCTCAAATCACATTATTTGTGTGTGTTCATGTGTACAAATACCTAGTCTTCAATTTACAACAGTTCATTTAGTGACCGTTCAAAGTTACAACAACACTGAAAAAAATGACATTATTGTTTTTCACAGTTACAACCTTTGCAGTATCCCCATGATCATGCGATAAAAATTCAGATGCTTGGCAATTGGTTCATACTTATGCCATTGCAGAGTCCTGGGGTTATATGATCATCTTTTGCAACCTTCTGACAAGAAAAGGCAACGGGGAAGCCAGAGTCACTTAACAACCATGTTACTAACTTACCAATTGCAGTAATTCACTTAACTGCAGCAAGAAATGTCATAAAATTCTCTTAACAAATTCTACTTCAGAAGATTGTAGAATTATCGAGGTGATTTAGAGTCACCACTAGAAACTCTGTGGGTAAGACTATCAGGCCAAAAGAATGTTTCTGTGCATTAGGGGAATATGTAATATTACTAATTCCAGCAAATTTTTTGTTGGAGTATTTTTCAGCAAAAAATTTAGGAACTCTAGCTCAGATTTGATATGTATAATAAACAATAGCAATATCTGATTTAAGCCATTTCTTGGACACTCTCTCAATCTCTGTGTTGTGTGCCTATCTGTCTTGCATGTATGAATTTGCTTTACTCATTTGTAAATTTATATCAGTCCTACTCATCCTGATGTTTTGTATAGTATTGGACTATAATTCAACTACAAGTACTAGAGTACTGAGGGTACCAAGTTGGAAACAATTGACTATAATTATATGGATACGAAGGTAAAGGTTCCCCTCACACATATGTGCTAGTTGTTCCCAACTCTAGGGGGTGATGCTCATCTTCATTTGAAAGCTGAAGGGCCAGTGTTGTCCAAAGATGTGTCCGTGGTCATGTGGCCAGCAGCATGATGAAACTCTGAAGGTGCACGGAACGCTGTTACTTTCCCACCAAGGTGGTCCCTATTTTTCTACTTGCATTTTTACATGCTTTTGAACTGCTAGGTTGGCAGAAGCTGGAACAAGTAACAGGAGCTCACTCCATTATACGGCACTAGGGATTTGAACCACTGAACTGCTGACCTTTCTTTTTTTTTTATATTGAAAAAGTTTTATTGGTTTTACATTTTTTAACAGGATAGGGTAATGGTTACAAAGAAATTTTGAGAGCATTCACGTTAGAGTCGTCGGACCTTCCGAGACCTCAAAATACACAATAAAAAAGTTATCATAGAAAGCATTTTCCATACCACTACAAGATGAAAGCAAGTATATTTGCCTAAATTCTCCGTTCCATGCTGTCAGACATTTACAAAAAGTCCGGATAGAAATATTATACAAAATTGTTCAAGAAAAATCAAGGCAAAGTTATTTTTTTGATCTAAGTCTTTTGGCTATTGTATCTTCTTTCTCTCCTCCCTGGCCCCCCGCGGGCGGGGCCGTGGCCCCCTCCGTCCCCCCTGGATCTTCCCCCAGGACAGAGGAATGTTTTTTAAGAAAGGCTTCCGCCTCAGCAACTGTTTTAATCCTCACTCTTCCTCCTTCCCAGAACACCAGCATCCCTTCAAGCATCATCCACTTGAACCAAATCCCGTGATCAAACAAGGTTTTAGACAAGAAGGAAAATTTCTTTCTTAAATCTCTAATTTTTCTAGGGATCTGCTTCAAGATAGTGACCGTTTTTCGTTGATAAGTTAAAGGTTTCTCTCTCTGCGCTTTCAGGATTTCCTCTCTGGTTGACCTTCTAACAAATTTCACATGTATCTCTCTAGGCACTTCATTTATCCTGGCATATGCTGAGTTAATTCTGTAGGCTAGGTCAATGTCCCCCCTGATCTCATCCTTAGGTTTTTGTAAATAGTCTGCTAAAATTGTACTCATAAGATCAGAGAGGCATTCACCAGATTCCTCAGAAACATTTTGAAATCTCAAAAAATATGTCATTCTTTCCATATCCATCCTAGACACATGCCCATATATTTCCACAACCTCATTAGTAACATTTTTAATTTCCCCCTTAGCCCCCTCCAACCCCCCTTCCAGTTCTTTATTCTTCTGTGTGTTATCCAGCACTTGTCTTCTTGTATCCAACAACTCCTTCTTGAAGATAATATTTTCAGCCCTCTGGGCCTTTATTTCTGATATCAAAGTTAGCATAGAGGTTTCCTTTGTTCCAAATTTACAAGTGCTGCTTCTTGTGCCATGGTTAAAAGTTAGAGTCACTGCCACCAAGATGGCGTTTTCCGGGTGGGGCTGGTGGGGCAAACCAGGAGCTCAGTTCAATTCAGGGCTGTGAAGTTGCAAACAATTCAGAAACCAAAAGAGACACAATTTCCCAGGTCAGCAAATAGTAGTAACGAAGGTATTCCAGAGAAGAAGTCACAAATCCATCAAAAAAATTTTTTTTTCAAAAATCCAGAGAGAGTCCTGCTTTCAAAGAGACGCTGGAAATTTTCCTTAGTTGAAATAGTCAGGCAGGGACAAAGAGAAGCCACTTCCACCGCCCATCTCAGAGCCAGATGGAGAGAGTAGCAAAATAAGAATTTTTTTAAAACCAGCCAGACCTAGAAACAATGTTGCAAAGAATCGCATTTCACTTTCCCTTGTTAAAGACAGTCCGGAGTGAAAGTTTCCACTTTCTCTTTGCAGAGAAGCCATTTTAACGTGCCGCTTAAATCCGAGGGTTTTTTTTTTAGAAATAAACACCCCCCTCCCAGTCCGTTCAGCCTGGCTGGCAGCAAGGAAAAAAAAGGTGTTCTTTTAAACTCACTCTCCCTCGCAGCTGAAGCCTCGGCGATCCGCCCGATCTCTCCGTTCAGCCCTCTCCATTAAAGCGAATGGCACCGACAGCCGTTGGAGAAGGAAAAAACCCCCGCTAGCATGTTCCTCTCCACCTAGGTCGCAGAGAGGAGCGCCCTCCCCACCGCCGTGACGAGGGACGCTCCCTCTGAGCCGACCCTATGGGAAACCTCCGGTAACCGGAGAGTTTCGCCCCCGTGGGGGGGCAGAAAAGGCAACAAAGCGGCGAGCGAGCCCTAGGCTCGCCCGTCTCCGCTGGAGCCGGATACCGGAAGTCGAACTGCTGACCTTTCTGATCAATAAGCTCAGCATCTTAGCCACTGAGCCACTGGATCCCACTAAATGGATATAGAGGCCTTTTAAAAACCTTATATGCTAATTGAGTGGAGATCTTGCAGCCTAATAAAGGGGTTTGAACCAATTCCTCTTTAACCAGTCAGAAAATGTATAGAAAATTTTTAGCTACTCCTTATTTTAGTAATTCTACTTCAATAAGTATTGTTTATTGATATGACTATGTAGCTGCAGATCAGATCTAATGCCTAGTCACGTTCTGTAATTAAGCAGAATTAAGAAATAAGCAGAGAGTGGAGTTTGTTTGTCACAAAAGGCTAAGTAACAAGAAAGGTTAGCTTGAAAAGGGAGACATAAAGTGAATAAAAGCCAAAAGTTTAAACTAAAAGAGGTAAATAGCAAAGAACCTGAAGTTTTTATTTCAGCCAACTTCTTGAACTCAAAACAGTTTCTGTGTTTTAAAAGAAGCTACCTATATTTATGTTCAGTGTAAGAAGTTTTGAAAATCTGAAAATTGCACAGCCCTGGTTGGCAATAATAAATCAAATAAACACATCCATAAATAATCTTTGGGTTGGTTTCTGAGAAGTTATCACCTTTGTGAAACAGTTATTCTCCAAACATTCAAGCAATTTAGGGTGGATTTATGAATTCATTCTAGTCTAGGACTAATAAAGTCATCCTTCCTGATGATATTAGGAGCTGGAGAAAATGTTCTTTTCTTCTCAGGGTGATAGTATCTTGGTAAAAAGTCAAATTGTTTCTTGGCTTTTTTTCTTTGTTGGAATTCTTAAGGTATAGGTAAAAGTTTCCCTTGCACATATGTCATTCCTGACTCTATGGGGTGGTGTTCAGTGGTAGGATTCAGCTAGTTTGCACCACTTCCGGAGAACCGGTTGTTAACTTTCTAAGCAGTTTGGTAAACTGGTTGTTGGAAGAAATCATTAGGGGAGAAAACCAGTGTTAAATTATTTGAATCCCACCACTGGCGGTGCTCATCTTTGTTTCAAAGCTGAAGAGCCAGTGTTGCCTGAAGATGTCTCCGTGGTCATGTGGCCAGCATGACTAAACGCTGAAGGCACATGGAGTGCTGTTATCTCCCCACGAAAGGTGGCTCCTTTTTTTTTAACTTGCATTTTTACATGCTTTTGAACTGCTAGGTTGGCAGAAGCTGGGACAAGTCATGGGAGCTCATTCCATTATGTGGTGCTAGGGATTCGAACTGCCAAACTGCCAACTTTTCTAATTGACAAGCTCAGTGTCTTAGCCACTGAGACACCACATTCCTCTGGAATTCTTAATGGAAGCTTAATCAGGATAATACTATTGAGGCAATTCTTGAAGTCCATCATGGAGGTAGTTAAGTCAAGGGCAGGAAGAAGTCTCAACAGCATGACTGACTCAAGGAGTTATTTGCAAGAAGTGGGCTCATCTACTGCAAGTCCCTGATTAGTATCATCATGAGGGGTCTATATAGATATTCTCAGCATTTGACTGAAGCTAAAAATGTCAATACATTCTCCCCAGATTTTATGAACTATACAGACCTTTGATAAAACACACAGGATTCTTTTTTTTTTTTTAAGGCAAACACATTCCTTCAATAGGAGTTAATAAGGATTATTTCTGGTTATATAAGGCAAGGTCATTTCAGCAATTTTTCTGAAATCATGACTTGATTGTTAAACCTGTCTTGTTTTTCTCCTCTGTACTCAAGATAGACAAGTCAGTAAGCATGTATACTTGCAAATTATAATCTGTGTTTATATTAAGTGAACTACTCTATTTCTAACCCTATCAACTTCCTAATTTAGAGTTAAGAAAGGATTTACAAATGAGAGTAGCAATTTTGTCATTCTTAGTCAATCTGGCAGCTGGTTTTCCTTTGCCTGATTAAAAAATAATAAATCTTCTCTTCTGTTTTCTTCTATTTTCTTTTGGCATACTGCCATGCCTCTTTGTGCTGCTTCCCACTGCCCCCTCTTTGCCAGTTCAATGACATTTTAGCCTCTTCTTTTATTTACTAAGAAAAACTGTCTTAGCATAATATAAACTAACAATTCCTTTCAGCATCAAAGCTAGCACATGACATTTGTTTCAGTTTCAGCAAGGAAGTCTTGGATGTGTGATGATCCAGCAGGAAAAAAATAGCTAAAACCAATTTTGCTAATCATAGTCTCTGGGTATATAAGAATTAGAAACCCAGAATTACCAGTCATGGTATCTCCAATAAACATTTTGGCTAGGAAATCTAGGAATTGTACTCTTGGTGTATCTGGAGGACACCAGGTAAGAGGAGGGCAGAGGTCGACCTCGAGACCCCTCACCTGTGGGGTGCCTCAGGGGTCGGTCCTCTCGCCTCTCCTGTTCAACACATATATGAAGCTGCTGGGTGAGATCATCCGTGGTTTTGGGGTAGAGTACCACCTCTATGCTGATGATACTCAGCTGTATATATGCCGTAGAGGTGATGTGCCAGTGCCTGGAAGCCGTGTGGGCCTGGATGGGAAGGAACAGACTCAGACTCAACCCGTCCAAGACCGAGTGGCTGTGGTTCCCGGCATCCCGGTACAACCAGTTGTCTCCATCGCTGGCCATAGGGGATGAACATCTAACCCCTGTGGATGGGTCACGCAACTTGGGCATCCTCCTTGATGCATGGCTGTCCATGGAAGATCAAGTGACGGCCGTAGGCAGGAGGGCGTTTTACCAGGTTCGCCTGGTCTGCCAGTTGCGTCCCCTATTGGACCGGGATGCCCTTTGCACAGTCACTCATGCCCTCGTGACATCCCGACTGGACTACTGTAATGCTCTCTACATGGGGCTCCCCTTGAGGTGCACCCGAAGACTTCAGCTTGTCCAGAATGCAGCCGCGCGGGCAGTTATGGGAACCTCTAGGTTTTCCCATGTAACACCGCTCCTGTGCGAGCTGCATTGGCTGCCTGTCGTCTTTCGGGTGCGCTTCAAGGTGTTGGTTATCATCTTTAAAGCGCTCCATGGCACGGGACCTAGCTATCTGCGGGATCGCATCCTGCCCCATACATCCCTGCGGCTGATCCGCTCCCACAGAGAGGGACTTCTCCGGGTGCCGTCCACTAGGTTATGCCAGCGGGCGACACCCAGGGAAAGGGCCTTCTCTGTGGCGGGCCCGACCCTCTGGAACAACATTCTCCCCGAAATTAGAACAACCACGGACCTCCACTCCTTCCGTCAAAAATTAAAAACACACTTCTTCTGCTTGGCCGGCCTGGGGTAATTAAACTGTTTTTAGGGGTTTTAGGGGCTTAGTTTTTGTTTTTATATGGGATTTTAGCGCAGGGTTTTAGTTTAATTTGTTTTAATATTGTATTATGTTTTGTGGCTTTTATCTGTATTTTTAAATTCCCTGTGCCCCGCCTTGAGTCCCTTTGGGGAGAGAGAGCGGGTTATAAATTATTTTATTATTATTATTATTATTATTATTATTATTATTATTATTATTATTATTATTATTATTATTATTATTATTATTATTATTATTATTATTATTATTATTATTATTATTATTATTATTATTATTATTATTATTATTATTTCTCTCCCCCCCCTAACCCCTTTGAATGTAGACAAATCAGGAGCCTCTAGTCAGACTCATCTATTAGCAGGACTTCTTTATATCACTGTTGACTGTGCCTTGTCAGTTGTAGCCAGGCAAAGGCAGAGGAGTTGAGTAGTCACACTCATCCACTATAAGCCACCATATATATGGCTATACAGCTCACTACTACTCTGCACTTACAATAGACCAATCACACCTCTCAAACTGTAAAATGTCCTGTGAATTTGTATCACCGTTATGAAACCCGCTTTGCAGATTAACAGTATGTAAGATAGATGAGTGGATGGATAGATGGATGGTTGGTTGGATGGATGGATGGATGGATGGTGGATGGATGGATGGATGGATACATAGATAGATAGATAGATAGATAGATAGGTAGGTAGGTAGGTAGGTAGGTAGATAATGGCTATAATATAGAAATACTATAGAAAGAATCATTAGGCATATTGTGCTAGCTCCATAATCACAGACATATGATTTTAAAATGTATTAGTTATATCTTTGCCCCCACACCCAATAATTAAACACAATTCCAAAAATGAAAGTTTTTTTTACTAAGATACTGTGATATCGTTTTCAGTCTGCAACCACTGTCCTACAGGTAAATCGTCTCTTGAATACGCCATATAAATTTATTTTGAACTACTGTTTTTTTTAAATGAAAAAATGTTATTGGTTTTCAAAATTTATACAGGGAAAAAGGTATAGGGTGAGAATAACATTCTCGTAGCTTCCCTGCCGTTGGTGGTGGCCCTCCCAACACTTCATAAATTTACAATTTTAAAAGTAAAGGATAGGCATATATAAAGGTTACATTGTACATATATTCAATCATCTTTTTCTTTGCTATTTTATCTTGTATCAACAATTACAATAGGATTTTAAGTAAAATCATTTTTGAGATCTAAGTCTTTTCGCAATTGACTCTTCTTCCCTGTCCCCAGACGGGGCCGTCGCTCCCCCTGTTCCCCCATCTTCGCCTCCCAACTGGGGAGAATGTTTTTGAATAAATGCCTCCGCCTCACTTAGTGTTTCTACCCCCCCCCCCAGAAGATCAGCATTCCCTCTGGCAATAACCACTTGAACCACATTCCTTTTTTGTATAATTTCTTAGACAAGAAGGAATACTTCCTTCTTATTTCTTTAATTTTTTTCAGAATTTGTTTCAAAATGGTTATTTCTTTATCTTGATACTTTAAGATTCCATCCCGTTGAGACCTCAATATCTCATCCCTTGTGGATCTCCTAAGAAATTTAACATGAACTTCTCTTGGTACATTATGCATCCTAGCATAGGCTGAATTAATTCTATAAACCAGGTCCATATCCCACCAGAGTTGTTCTTTATCTCTTTTAAGGTATTCTGCTAACATTGTACTCATAACATCTTTGAGATCTTCATTTTCTCACTCTGGTATGTTCTGGAACCTGAATTTATTTTGAACTATTGTTGTACACAAACCCTTCAACTAAATTCAACTGAAATTGTAACATGGGTCAAGAATAAACCAGTTGCAAGGCTTGTTTATTACAAAGTACCAGGAAACTGAAAAACTGCTGTTGACCTTCTACTGCTGCACCATAGAGAGTATTCTAACTTACCGCATCTGTGTACGGTTTGCTAATTGCATAGTGGAAGATAAGACAGCACTCCAGAGGGTCAACATCATTGACCAGAGGATCATTGGTTGCCCTCTCCCCTATTTGGAAGAGCTTTATAGCTCCCATTGCTTTAAGAAAATTCAAAACATTTTCAAAGATCCATCTCATCCTAGGTACTTTTTTTTTGAACTATTATCATCTGGCAGGTGGTACAGGATAATAAAAACAAAGACAAACAGGCTGAAAAACAGCTTCTATCCCAGGGCAATACCATATTGAATTTTACATTATAGTGCAATATTCAGTTTTCAATTTCAATTATATAGAATGTAAGGGATGTATGTTTGTGCTTTTATTTTTATAATTGTAATGTACACTGAAGAGGGCATTTAATTTCGTTATACCAAGTGCAATGACAATAAAATAAAGTAAAGTGGAACTTCCATTTCCGCTTTCTGGAGGCGACGGACATGTTCCAGACACGTCCGCTGCTTGTTTTCTCCAGCGGCACCTTTGGGGGCACGGGGGCTCTTGTAGGGAACTCCCACCATAAGAGCGGCTTGTGGTGCAACCCCCACCGCGATACTGGTCGGGGGGCCGTTCCCGCTTCACTCTAGAAGCCGGAGAATGAGATGCAGGGGGAAGCCTTCCTCTCGCCGAAGGAATGCTAGAACAGCAGCTATTGAAGTGTGAGCTTAAAAGCCGGGGCTGGAGGAGCGCCGAGGGTCCATTGCAATTGAGTGGCTTGTGAGTTTATTTTTTCAATGTTGATGCTTTCAATCTTTTAAAAAAGGAAGATTAGAGGGGAGAGTGTGCAAAAACCTCCCCTTGGAAATAAGCGGCGCTTTAAAAATGTTCTCCGGGCTCGGGGAGGCAGAGAAAGTAACATCCGATTATAACTATTGAAAAAGTGAAAGTATTACCATATACGGAATTGCGATGGAAACAATGTATCTGAGGCTTTTAGCAGCAGAAATGGATTGATACTAACTCTTCACGACCGCCAAAGAGGCGGAAAAATGGCGCTTCTTTGTTCTCAGCAAGAAACTTTCTCTTTTGAAAAGTGAACATTCCTTCAACTTAATAAGACTCTAAAATTTATATACAAGCCAACTCAAGTGACTCTCAGGATTTCTCCCATTGTGTGCCTTCTTTTTTATTGGATTGTATTTGTAGAAATTTCTCTCTGGATTTTATACAAGTTCTATTTTAAAATTGGACACAGACTTTTCCCTTTTCTTCGACCTCACGGATTGTCCACCCACCAGTTGCCATCTTTTACACAAAAACTTAAAACTTTTACTATGGCAGCAAAAAAGCCTCCATCTGGCAAATCCTGGTCTGCACCAGCTTCTACAAAAGCCAGTCCTACTCCACAGCAAACTAAGATCACCACAATGCTACAAAAAGAAGCGGCTGGAGAGGACACTCAACAATCATCAATTGAGGAAACTCTTCAAAATATAATGAAAGAAATAAAAGAAATATGCAGAGATATGATAAGAAGGTTGGAGCTTCTGGAAACGCAGAGAGCATTAGTGGAAAATAAACAAAAAATTGATGGGCTGGAGGGGGGGCAGCCGAGGTGAGGGAGGAGGTGAGGGAAACACAAAAAGAAATTGTGGATCTTACTGGTTATATGTCTAGAATGGATTTTGAAAGAATGCCTTATTTTTTAAGGTTTCAAAATGTTCCCGAGTCAGATTCAGAAAATTTAAAAGATTTAATGTCTACAATTTTAGCAGACTACACTAAAAAGAACAAAGAATATATCTGGGGGGACATTGACCTGATTTATAGAATTAATTCAGCATATGCCAGAATAAATGATGTACCCAGAGAGATACATATTAAGTTTGTAAGAAGGTCAACAAGGGATGAGATTCTGAGAGCACAGAGAAATGACCCATTGATATATCAGCAGAAAGAAATTGTTATTTTGAAGCAGATCCCGAAAAAGATTCGTGAGATTAGAAGGAAAATTCCTTCTTATCCAAAAAGCTGTATAAAAAAGGGGTGTGGTTCAAATGGTCAATGCCTGAAGGAATGTTGGTGTTCTGGGAGGGGGGAAGAGTAAGAATCAAAACAGTTGAAGAGGCGGAAGCCTTTCTTAAAAAACACTCCTCAATCCTGGAGGATGAAAATGGGGGAACGGGAGGGGCCATGGCTCCGCCCACTGGCAGAAAGGAAGAAAAAGACACAATAGCAAAAAGACTCAGATCACAAAAATGATTTTTTTTAAAAATACATTGTAATTCCTAACAGATGCTAATAGAAACAAATGATTGATTGCATCAAATTTATGATATGACATGTATGTATCTCTTTCCACCTTATATTGAAAAATTTTGTATGAAGTCTCGGAGGCAGCCACCACCTCCGATATGGAAGACCTAAAATATTTTTATGTATATCCTATATACCCCTTTTCCCTTTAAAAATTTGTAAAACCAATAAAATTATTGTTACAAAAAAATAATAATAAAGTAAAGTAAAACAGTTTTCTATTTTCTAGAATCATGCTCACCTGCATTCTGAGATAGAATGAAAAAAGATAGCAAAGTAAAAATCAGCAATAATTATTTTAGTATCATTAGTATAATTTTAATTAACATTCCATGCCAGTGCTATGGACTCTTCAGACAGGAAAAAAAATGTCTAGATCCTTGAAACAGTCCTTTATTTCCTTGAAACAAGCTCAGGGAGATGGTGAGAGGAAGAGATGGGAGAGAAGTGAAGGAAATCCTTCCTTAGGTAACCTCAGAAAAGAAGAACTTTGTGCATTATGCAGGCCAGGCCATGCCAAAATGCAATTTGGAGATTGTCCAGGACTTCATTGGAAAGTAATGGTTTTCACTGAACTGAGTTATGACCAGCTGTTTACAGACAGTCTGTGACATACTGATAGAGCAGAACACCGTATGTTGCTTTCCAAATCAAATGATACAAGAAGTGTGACAGAGTGGAGAAACATCTGTCATTAGCAATTTTCAGCACGCTTCACTAATTCTGGACAAAATACGCGTAATGAACTTACCGCAGGAAACTTCAAATACTACTACTGCTGAAACCAGGATATAAACAGCTACTTCCCTTAATGGTGTCTAATTTAATTCATTTGCAGGAAGAAACAAACAAAGTGGCTTATTTGCTTTTGATCATGGGTGAGCAAGCGCTGGTGCTGATCACAACAATACATTTTTTATTCAAGGTATTTTTTTTAAGGATCAGTGTCAACCTTCATTCATACTCAAACATAATTTATAAATTGGTTGTCCAGAAAGGTAGCTTTATTCTTAGCCAAAGTATGACAAAAGGGAGAATTTATCCACAAGATTTTCCCCGGGTTTTTTTTGGTATCAGATTGTGATTCATTATGTCATGCTTTGAAAAAAAGACTTGCAGAACAGGAAAAGATATAAAAGGTGGAGGCTGAAAGAAACAGATCCATCAATTCCTTTCTATGCAGTTGATATTAAATCAGGCGGTCCATAATCAGCTCTACAGTCTTTACAGTTAATTATCGGTTGTTGCTGAAACTCTTTCTTTCCCTCAATATAAGACAGGTGAGCATGTCATTGGGGAAAAAGTATCAGCATAATGGTTTGCCCTGAAAATGTATCTTAAGACTTAGTGAACAAGGAAATAAATGTTTCATGTCCAAAATGTAAGCACTCACAGCATCAAAATCAGTAAAATGGCACTACAATCATGTTATGTTAGACTAATAGAAGGAAAAATCCAGTTGAGAAAAAACATATTTATACTGATAACAATATTTTGTTTTGTTCTTAGTGAGCTATAATTTACATATCTTTTGTCTTTTAGTGGACATTTAATGACAAAACAACAAATGTAAAATCTTTCCATAAACAATGCAGCATAAAACTTCCATCCTCCCTCCCTCCTTCCTTCTTTCCCTCCCTCCTTTTCTCGTTTCCTCTTTCGCTCCCTCCCTCCTTCCTTCCATAATGCAAAAGCTAAACAGAACTCCGTTATTATATCTGATGGTATACTTTTGGTGTAATACTCCATTTGATTGACAGAAAGTGCTTGTCTCATTTAAAGTGTAGATTATATAGAAAATGTATGAAATTGTTAGGGTAAAGTTGTTATTGGCAGGAGTCAGGGAGGTGAAAAAAGATGGCTAGTTATGCTGCTTATCTGAAGTTTCAACTAATGTTCACAAAGAGCCATAATAGAAAATGCAGAGGCTAGATTTAGTTCAATCCATTGAAGTTCTACCTGGGGGACTGACTTTGGAATGCATCCCAGACCAGAGAGACTGGAAACCATTCAGAATTGATGACTGTAAAATGAGTGTTGGGGGTCTTTGAGTAGCTGCATAATTACAAAATTATTCACATTTTTTTTAAAAGCATGCTAATCCAGAAAATATTGGCTTTTTGGGATAAGTTGAACCGAGGATCTACAAATTCGCAACAGCCTGCTAGCACCCAAAAGTAAAAACTGGAGAGGAAGGATAGGTGATAAGAAAACTCACCGGTACATTGGATCTGGATAATAAAATAATCAGACCTAAGCAATTCATGAACACTAGCACTATTCTTTACATAAACAGTAAATGTTTAGATTTTCCTGTTCACTGACTAACAGCACACATATCATAAACACTGAGCTGTTAGAGTACGTTTCGTGTGTTGATTCACTTTTAACAGTTGTTAGTGTGAAGACAGGAAAAGAAAAGTGGGTGTAATGAGACCATGTGCAGTATGCTGTGAAAACAGAGGCCCTTACTTGGCATAATGGGTTGCACCATAAGGGCCATAAAATTGTGCATGTGTTAGTATCATTTTAATTATTACGGGTGCCACATGTTAAGCAGAATAGCGGAACTACTAAAACAGCTTCAGAATCCTTACTGCTGATTGCTGCATTTAATTACAAATAGGAACATTTGGAGATAGGTCACCATAAAAACCCTTCTGTTGTCAAATGAGCTCAAATCTGATTTTTGTAATTATGCTCTTATACCATGGATCCTGTTGAATAACTGTAGGGAATAAAATTTTAACAAGTGCTGATTAAATGTAGGTACATCTTGCTTTCCAAGATTATTTATGAATGTTCTTTGCAACTTAAATCAAAGTGCCCTCATAGTTGTTATTGTATTGGTCAGTACAGATAATTCACATTTTATGCAAATACACTGAATTATTTTACAAGACATGAAATATTGGTCTGTCTCTCTACAAGGAGAATAAAAGTTGTGGAGTTTCAATTATTCATTCTATTTGCTTACAAACTCTCTGCAACATTCTCAGTACTGTTGCTATAGAACTATATGTTATCCACAATAATATGATAATTATTTTCTCTAAGGCTCAATTTTAATCTAAGAAATGATATTTTTACTGAACTCTTTTTATCATAACAATATGTTACTGCCAATACATCAGTAACAGATGTAAAAGCAAAGTAAACATGGTGTTTAGGTAAATGTGACACAATCCTTTGCTTCTAGAGAAATAGATACAAATTGCACATTTATTTCAATCTTTCACTTTTACTCTCCTGTTTTAAATGTAAAATTTATAAAGGAAACATTTGGTAGGTTAGTTGATGATGATCACCTATTGAATATGCAAATGAAAAATGCTATGACTGTTAAATCATGGAAGCAAAGGTTCTATGGAGTTACACATTACGCTAATCATAAACTGAGGTTTGGAAATCACAACTGGATTGTGGTTGCTAAGACAAAATCAAACACATTACTTCTTGCTAAGCCTGAACAAAGCCATTTTGTGTGTGTATGTATGTATATCCTACCATAAGCTGCAAAGAAAAGCAATAATTAAAGGGACTATTTCTCCTGAGTTTCTGAGAAAAATACGGGTACTTCATGTTTCTGAATCTCTTTCCAAAATTGAGCAATCTTTTTCTTCTAAACCCCTAAAAAGTTGTTGAAGAATTCTCTTATTTTCCCATTTCTGCCTTTTTCCTCTTTGTTGAGTCTTGCATTTAAAAAAGCATCCTAACCTCATGAGACACCTTGATTCTAGCATTGGGGGAAGAAGGAAGCCAGTATGTTCATACAGTGATTAGGTGGGTGTGAATGTGGACTCTAAGACAATGCCAATTAATCACTTTGTAAAGAGTTCAGCAGATCGCTAGCCACTAAACAAATTTATAGATCAGGATGGGCATCCTGTATCCTTTCAAGTAGCCATGAAATACTGCTCCTAACATTGCTCAACAACATTGTTGTTCAGATTACGTCAGGTAGAGTTGCTGAAAACTACATTCATTAATATCTGGAATGTTGTGTTTTTCACCCCCTTTTTAATAATTATACCTATTATTTGACTGTTATTTTATTCCATTTGTAAAAATATGAATATAATCTCCATTTAATCATATTTATTCTTTACAATTGTATTTCTCCAACCTGGTATCTTCCATAACTGCTACATTTTAACTCCTATAATTCTTAGTCAATGTGGATCAAATTGTTGAAGCCTTCATTTCAACATTCATTTTAGGTATACTTTTGCTCAAAGGAAAATTATATTCAAGGGAATTATAAACTCTTTCTATCTGCCATTGTTCCTTCTTAAAAATTCATCCAAAGTTTTTGCAGCCATGTCATGACTTCAAAACCCCAATTACCCTTTTATTTAGAGCCAATCAAAAGCTAGTTTCGTGACATGAAAATGCAATTTTGCATCTAGGCTGTCTTGTAAAGAGTTCAGTCGCATACATTAGCCACGAGCATCATTACCCCTCAGTGAATAAACCTCATTAGTGACTTCCAGAATGTAGAAAGGAAGTCCACTAATATTTTGTTGTCTATAACACTATGCTTCGTCTGCAGAATTCTAGTGTTTGTGGAGATGGGTGAGTGCTGAGATTCGTTTTTAGCTAATATTTGCTGAAATACATCAGGATCAATGCAATAACCCTGCGGTCATTTTTCTTTTAAAGTTAGCTCTGTTATTTAGTTGCATGATTAAAATCATTGGCAAATGGCAGACATAGCATGCCTGTGATAACTGCTGTACAGCTTACCATAGCACATTCTGCAATACAATAGCACAGTAGTTTTGTTGTACAATGCAAAGCCTAGTATTTAATGCCCCAGTGGCAGATACAAGTCACAGATCACAATTGTTCCCCTGCCCCCCAATCCCTAGCCTTGGCCCATGGTCTTGATCCCTATGATCATATCTCAGTAGTGATTATGGAAAAGATTATTAGAGATGTCATATCAAACAGCGTAGGCAGATTTTATTCTTATTATAAAGATTTCAAACTCAGTGATTTACTTTTGTCTTCTAGGAAATAGTGGTATTGATGCAAAATAAGACTAGTAGCAGTTGGGATATCTTTGAGAAGGCAATCCAACTGGTTCACTACCAGGTGGGAAATTATCCTTCAGATGAAGTGTAGATAGATTAGCATATTTATGATCCATAGATTCATTTATAAGTCCATTCCATGCTATTGTCATTATGTTCATTTTTAAAACACACACACACACACACATATTGTGATTTGCTTATTTTTGAATATATTTTCTTTCAAAATATACATATATAAATACATTTTATCTAACTTTATGAATTTCCAAATGTGTTTTTTTTCAAAATGCAAAATTTGATATACTTGGTACGCAATCTGAGCCAAGTATTGTATGATAAAATTGGAAAAATTTCAAATCTGAAAGACAAGTACTTCTTGAGATGCATATAAGTCCAAGTGCTAAGGAATGGTCTGCACACATTAAGAATTAGCAAAGGATAAATTCATTCAGCATTGCCACTTTATGCCTTTCTCAACTGTATCTGTGAATGCATTTCTTGGTAACACCAACAGCATGACAGGAAATTGAGAACTGGCAGATTCTTCTATTTCCCCTCCTTATGGGCTTTTCCCAAAAAATTAGTTGTGTTGATGATGGAAGAAATATTGGAGTAGATAATGCATAAGATGGCATCGATACTAAAGCAGCTGATGATAGAATTACCCAAGAGAATAATTCGTGTATTGAAGAGGGAACAGATGTCAACAGAGACAGCTTGTCTGGTTGTTTGGATGCCTGTTTGAAACATGCATAGAAAGAAAAGGATTTTCAGACAGTCTGTTTTTGAAGTTCCATGTGGCCTGTCCTAATTGTTTGCTAAAGAGGGGTCACATTTTGTTGTAAAATACACTTAAATATAGAGGATCCAGCACTTTTATTAGATTCATCTAGTGCCTCTTTATCAAAATAAAAGTTGTCTATACACAGAAAGAATGTTTATTCTTTTCTCTGTTGGAGGTTAAGAAAAAGAGATGGTAACTTTCCAGATGTGCACACATAGTTCTTTTCTATTACAGTGATGCTTAGAGTGATACTTAATGTAATGTGGCCTTAATTTAAGTATATACAGTGTGTGTATGTGTGTATACACATACATACTTACACACACACACACACACACACACACACAATTCTATACTAACGCTTTAAAATGGAACTTTTTACAGTGTCTTAACCTGTTTTACTTTTCACAGCTTCTTTCTATCACTTCTGAACTCACTTCTACCTAGACATAAAAAAGCAGAGAGGAAAATATTTTTTGTTTCTTGGATTCCAGTATGTTTGACCAGCTGTGCTCCCTGACATCTGCTCTGTTCTCTAAAAAGTCCTCTCTATCAGCCAGTTCATTTAGCAGATTTCTCTCTTAAATCTTGCTTCCTGCTGGTTCTCCAACTGTAGAACTTTCCTCTTTAATATACACAGTATTGCCCACACATGCCACATAAAGACAATTCCAGGAATGGTTGCCTGCCTGCCTGCCTGCCTGCCTATCGTCTACCATCATCTATCTTTGTTGCAAGGATCTGTTCTACATAATCCATGCATGATTGTTCTCCTTCTGAAATTGTGGGATCATATCAATATGACAAAACTCAACATGTAATCCTAAATAGAATTATCTACATGGAAGAAAGTTAATAGCGAGGTGTACCAAGGTTACATTTTAGGCCCAGTACTCTTCAACATCATCATAAACAATTTAGATGAAGGAATAGAAGGAGGATTCATTAAATTTGCAGATGACACTAAACTGGCACTAATAGCCAACACTCCAGAAGATAGACTCAAGAGCCACATGGATCTCGACAGACCTGAACAGTGGACGTTATCTAACAAAATGAAATTCAATGTAGAGAAAAGTAAGGTTTTATAGTTAGGTAAGAAAAATCAAATGTACAGGAATAGATTAGTGGAACCTGGCTCAATAGCAGTAACTGTGAGAGAAAACCTGGTGTCCTAATGGACAGTCACTTAAATATGAACCAGTAGCATGTGGCAGTAGCCAAAAAAGCCAATGCAATCCTAGGTTGCATTAGCAGAGTGATAGAATCAAGATCACATGAAATATTAGTAGGGGATTGGAGGCTAAAACATATGAAGAAAGATTGCAGGAATTCAGTTTGTCTAATCTAGTGAAAAGAAGGAGTAGGGTAACATGATAGCAGTCGTCTAATATTTGAAGTGCTGCCACAAAGAAGAGGGGCTCAAACTACTTTCCAAAGCACCAGAAGGCAAGACAATGAAACTAATTAAGGAAATAAGCAATCTAGAACTAAGGAGAATTTTTCAAATACTGAGAACAATTAACCAATGGAACAGCTTTCCTTTAAAAGTTGTGGATGCTCCATCACTAAAAGCTTTTAAGAAAAGACTGGACAGCCACTTATCTGAAATGATAGTTTATCTGCTGCTTGACCAGGGGTTTGGAGTAGAAGACCTACAAGGTTTCTTACAACTCTGTTATTCTAATGCAAATTTAGCCTATACCCAGATGGCCTTGGGTCATACAGTACCTTCTTTAGGCAACCATTCCTGGAGAAAGATCATCTGGTTAGAGTGGCTGATTCTCTGATAATCTGTTGTTGGATTATGTACTTCCTAAGGCTTCCCTTGATGACAACAACATGGAAGTTTCCTGCTAGAAAAGGTGTTTTCAAGCTGTTATATAACTTGGCTTCTTGATTCAAAATTATTTAAAAAAACTATACTGGTACTAAGTCGAAATTCAAGGTGTCGATCCTTGGTTTTCGATCCAAAACTTGAAATTGTTTTTAATATAAAAATTCCCGACTTCCTTCTGGTTTGCCGAAGGCGACGGTCGAGTCTTGGTGCTCGTCCGCCGCTTGGTTGCCTCTGCGGCCCCCCCAGGGGCAGGGAGTTCTTTTAAAGGACTCCTGCTGTACGGGTGGCTTGCGGGGAATCCCCCCACCCCGATGGCGGTCGGGGGGGTGGCCCCCGCTTCGACCTAGGCACAGGGGAACGAGTCGCGGGGGGGGGGGCGTCGTCCCCTTTGCCGATGGAGGACCGGAATAACTAGCTGGTTTAAAGAAGAACTGAAGTGCCGGGGTTGAAGCCAACACGAGGCTCCTGGCTACAAAGTGGATTGTGAGTGATTTTATTCTAATGCTCACAACTTTCTGCTTGAAAGAGGATGGAGGGGGGAGTTTGTAACATCCCCCCTCGGAACAGAAAAAAGCGGCGTTTAGAAATGCTCCCCAGGCTTGGGGAAGCGGAGAAATCAACATCCGATTTTCTTAAACTATAAGTGAAAGTCTTTCCTGCACGATCTTTGGATACTTTGTATCAAAGTCTGGCAACAATGAGATTATTTTTACTTGTTAACTCCTGGTGGCTTCCAGGAGGGCGGGGGAAGATGGCGTTCCTTTGTTCTCAGGAGACATACTTTTCTTGGAAAATTGCTGACATTCCTTTGTGCTTGGGACTGCCTTTCTCTTTTCACTAATGATTGCATATAATTGATTAATTGGACCTTTCCCTGAAGTGCCTTCTTCTTTTCTTTTTATCTGATTGTTTCTAAGAACTTGGTTTCTCTCTGGATTATAACTAAATGAAACTGTGAATTTGGTCACCGGAATCTGCTTCCACCTTGCCTCACAGATTCCTTTCCAGCAGACGCCATTTTACTGACAAAGACTTAAATCTTTCATTATGGCTTCAAAAAAGCAGCTACATCAACCCAAGATCACTTCGATGTTACCTAAAGAAGCAGATGTGGACGCTAAATTATCAGCAATAGATGAAACTCTTCAGAACATCATGAAAGAAATTAAAGAAATCCGGAAGGACAATGTCAGTTCTAAACTAGAACTTTTGGAGACACAGAAAACATTAATGGAAAATAAACAAAAAATTGATGGTCTGGAGGTGGGGTTGGCTTGGACAAGGGAAGAGCTTAAAAGTTTTCATAATGAAAAAGGGGATTTAGCTGGTCATATGTCTAGGATAGATTTTGAAAGGATGTCTTATTTTTTAAGATTTCAGAACGTTCCTGAGTCAAGTGATGAGGATCTGACAGATTTAATGTGTACAATTTTAGCAGATTATATAAAAAAGAGTAAAGAAGATATTAGGGGGGACATTGATCTGATATACAGAATTAATTCAGCATATGCCAGGATAAATGAAGTACCCAGAGAAATACATATTAAATTTGCAAGAATGTCAACAAGGGAAAGGATCCTGAGAGCACAGAGGGACAGTCCTTTAATTTACCAACAGAATGAGATTGCCATCTTGAAGCAGGTCCCGAAAAAGATTAGAGAGATAAGAAGGAAGTATTCCTTCTTGTCCAAAATATTATTTAAAAAGGAGGTCTGGTTCAAGTGGGTGATGCCAGAGGGAATGTTGGTGTTCTGGGAGAGAGGAAGGGTAAGAATTAAAACAATTGCAGAGGCGGAGGCCTTTCTTAAAAAACACTCCTCAATCCTGGAGGACGAAAATGGGAGAGCAGAGGGTGCCGCGGTCCCGCCCACTGGAGGTCAGGGAGAGGAAGAGACAATTGCCAAAAGACTTAGATCTCATAAGTGACTTTATTGTTGCATTGTACAACTTCTATTTGGATGTTTATACATGATTGTTAGCATAGATTTTAAAATGACACATTTGTATTTCTTTCCACTTTGTAGTACAAGTGAAAATTTATTGTATTATCCATATCCTTTTTTATGAAGCCTCGAATGGGGCCAACGATTCTGACATAGAGGTTCTCAAAATGTCTTTATAATACCTTATTTTCCCTTTTCCTATTTTTATAAAACTTTTTCAAAATCAAAAAATTGCCAAGGTTTTTGAAATGTACATTTAAAGGTACACAGTTATGCAACAACAAGGAGATGACTGTAGAAATTCTTCCTAAAAAAGTGATACTTTACCTTCTTTTAAACAGTAAGCTAAAATATTTATATTCTCCTGACATTTCACTTTGATTTTCTATATACTTTAATTGCACCTCTGTTATAATTAAAATTATTGTTTACAGTATATTCTGATATTCTGTACTATATTTACATTTCATTGACTTATAATTTATTGGAAGAAGGTTATACCTAAATGTTTTAAATAAACAAATGACTACTTATTTTAAATTAAATTTTGTTTATATTTTGTGGATGCCAAATAGTGTATACTTCTATATTTAGAAGGAAAGTTGCATGTTTAATTATTAAACTTATTTTATAGTGCCTGTTAAGAGAGAGAGAGAGTCACATGTTTTGTTTCCTTCATTTATGACTACTGATTAGCAATGGGAAAAGAACCAATGTTGTGTACCAGTTAGAACAGGGGTCCCCAACCTTTTTGGCACCAGGGACCTGTTTCATGTTAAAAAAATTCCGCGGACCAGTGGCCATGGCTTGGCCGGCGTAGAGGGGGAGAGGGCAGGGGTGTGTGTGTGAGTCGGCTCACTCGCCCCTCTCGGGCCCCCAATGGTGCAAGCGGCCGCGCCTGCGCTCTCCTGCCCCTGGTGCACGCTCTGCCCAGGGAGCTGCCCCTCCTCCCTCCTCCTCCTCTCCGGCCCTTTCTAAGAGTTGCGCCACTCACTGCGGCCCAGTTCCTATCAAGCCACGGACCGGCACTGGTCCGCGGCCCGGGGGTTGGGGACCCCTGAGTTAGAGTGCTGGATTAAGACCCTGAGAAACTTTAATTAACATCCCAATGCCATTGGATATGAACTTGTACAGTCATTGGCTGAATTATACTTTGTACTAACCACAAAGTCTATTAGGGTTTGGCTAAATATGTTAGATGATCGAACTATTATACAATAGCAGAGTTGGAAGGTCTTGGAGGTCTTCTAATCCACCTCCTGCCTAGGCAGGAGCCCTATGCCATTTCAGACAGATGGCTATCCAACATCTTCTTAAAGACTTCCAGTGTTGGGGCATTCATAACTTCTGGAGGCAAGTGGTTCCACTGATTAATTGTTCTAACTGTCAGGAAATTTCTCCTCAGTTCTAAATTGCTTCTCTCCTTGATTAGTTTCCACCAATTGCTTCTTGTTCTACCCTCAGGTGCCTTGGTGAATAGTTTGACTCCCTCTTCTTTGTGGCAACCCCTGAGATATTGGAACACTGCTATCATGTCTCCTTAAATAAGTAAACCATAGTTTATGGCAATATGTCACATTTATTTAAAACCATTCTCTATTTCAGTATAGTTTGCCTACCAAGATAAAATAATAGTTTTGTGATTCACATGCACCTGAGTAGCAGATAGAAAATCATGCAAAGTATCTCAAATTATTGGAAGAACAAGATGCGTGTAATAAATAAATGAAGCCCCGGGGATAACAGTGATATACCTGATATGAGCATCTCATGAGGAAAATATGTTCTTATAAATGCATAATACTGAACTGAGAAGGATTTCATTCTGATTACATATTCACAGAGTGGGGCTGAACATCTTATGTTGAGCATGTAACTACAAATAATTATTTAATTATTTCAATGTCATGATAAATTATATTTATACATGCTTTTGGTTTAATTTTATGAATGTATTCATTTCTGTGAAAAGAAATTTGCACACTATAAGCCATTCTATCTTTCTGTAATTTTTATTTCTTACTGCACAGTTTCTGTTCATTACAAGTGTAGAAAGAAAGAAGAATTTACAGACATAGATGGCCTGGAGATTAAAAGTCTGGAGACATTTCAGATGTGTAAAGGTATTATTCTCACATGTACTTATTTCTTGGAGAGTGTAAAAAATAGCAATCTGAGAGTGAGAAATAGCTTCCCTAGAATATGTAGATGTATGCAGAAAATCATGTGTACAAACACACAAAGTTTTGTCCTTGGGTTGCCAAAGATCAAAGGTTGGCAGTAGGGGGAGAAATATTATTGCGTAGAGAAGGAAGAATATATGTTTGTATCAAATATTTTGATTTTAATATAATATGTTGAAAACCTAAAACTGCAATGTGACAATTATTATGATGGCATAAGTTTCCAACCTATCATTGTGTATAGCAGTTCAGGATATGTTTTAACTTCTGATTTTGGCTAATTCCTTCTGTGCAAAATTCATAATCTCTAGTGGAAGTCCATGATCAGCATTACATCTCAGCATGTTGAGGAATAAAGACTCATTGATAAAAATACCTTGGTGTCAAAGGAATGGAGAAGTGTAGGACTTAAGTTTTGAATTTGGAGATCACCAGGTTATGCCTTTTGAATGGGTAACAAGATCATAATGGTGATTTTGCTAGACAAATATATTTGCTGCAAATATAAAAACATCTTAATGTTGCTTAGACAATTGTTGATGGGTCTTGTTAGATAAGAATGGCTTTATTGCAGTGGGCGAAGGCCATTTCTAGCCCAACATATGGGCTCTCATAATGGCCCATCATGTTTCTGGCATTATCATGATCAAGAGCAGGAAGTTGAAGTGCTTTACTTTTCCCATCTTAGCTCAGAACGAATGTTATTATATACTATATACCACATTTAAAAAATATTAGTATGAGCCATTTCCAAGACCTTTTTGTTTTCTGACTGTCATGTCCATCTATCAGACTGCCGCTCCTGTCGTTGTCGTTGTGGACCTGACATCATTTTCCCTTGTTGTCCTATAGTGCTATTGTTCTTTGCAGCCCTGTGGGTCTCTGCCTCATTTCGTTCTCTCCATACTGCCGCTCTGCTGTGCAGCTCTCTTTGGTGTTCGACTGTCTCGCCACATCCTCGTTAGTGTTGGCTTTCGTCGTCCTGTTGTGCCCTGTTGTGCCCCGCGCTGTGACCTCACCACCCTGGTTGGTGCTGCCATCCCCATCGTTTCTGCTACGTGGCAATCTGCACCACTTATCCGTGTTATTTTGTTTTTGTTGTTTGCTGCCTTGTCCTTGCCTGCTCTTCGCCTTTGGTCTCCCCATCTTGTGTCGCCTCGCCTTCTGCCTTCCATCTCCTTGCCACCTTGCCTCAACTGGCGGCTCCCCTTGAACTCCCTAACTATTTTGATAACATCTATGGACCACCTATCAACCATCTATGGACCATCTATGGACCATCTATGGACTATGGAGAAGCATGCCTATGGATCTTAGGGTTAGTTCCATCAAGGCAGTGCCCTCCCCCCAATAATTATGTACTCGGCAGCTGACCTCCTCGCACTGCGAGATTCCCCTCTCTCGCAGGTTTGGCCCTCAATATTAACGAGGGCCCACCTCAATGATGGAATTCTAAATCCTGAGAGGTGACGAAAACGGAAACTCAGGGTTTTTTAGGGAATTTTTTAATTCGTCTTTTAAGGGGCCCCAGGGAGGGGGGAGGGTTACCCAGGATTAGGAATGTGGGTGAGGGGATTGACCCCCGGGATACCATCTCCAGGTTGGCACATGGTCCCGACAGGGAAGAAATAGGGTCCGATATTAGGGGGGGAGCTAGGGTCAATTTAACAGAGGGCCACACCATCAGGACAGTGTGTGGGAGAGGTAGGTATGGTGAGAGCCAGGGACCATATCATGTTATGGGAGGGCACACCTGCTGTTTGCTAGCGGTCGCGCACTCCGATCTCCATAGCCCTTCTCGCAACCCAGGAGGCCCGGGATCACAGGGCCTGGGCCACAGGCTGATGTTATGTAACACCAGGTCCGTGGTCAACAAAGCCCCCCTCATCTATGATTTGGTGTTGGAGGGGGAGCCGGACCTGGTGGGTATCATGGAGACCTGGTTGGGCCATGAGGGGGGAGTACCCCTCGTGGAAATGTGCCCACCTGGTTACCGGGCATTCCATCAGCCGCGGGCTCAGGGTCGGGGTGGGGGTGGCGGCAGTTATCATAAAGGAGGATCTTGATCTGAAGGAGACCGCTGTGCCGCAGGCTGTGAGTCCCTGTGTGTGAAGTGGGGCCCTGGGAGGCAGCTGGGCTTGCTGATCATGTACCTGGCTCCCTGCTACATATCAGCAGCCCTACCCGAGCTTCTCGATGTGATAGCCGAGGTGGCAGTTGATACCCCCAGGCTGTTAGTGATGGGGGACTTCAACCTGCCATCGGTAGACGAAACATCTGCAATAGCTCGGGAGTTCATGGCCTCCATGACGGCCATGGACCTGACCCAACTAATTCAGGACCCCACGCACACTGGTGGACACACGCTGGACCTAGTTTTTGTCTCTGGCCAGTGGACGAATGATCTTGGATTGGGGGAACTAGTCATCACACTCCTGTCATGGACAGATCATTCTCTCCTTCGGCTTGACTTTCAAACTGCTACACCCCACCGCGGGGAGGCGGAACCAGAAACATCGATATGGTTCCGCCCCAGGTACCTGATGGACCCGGAGAGGTTCCAGACGGAGCTTGGGCCAATACCCATGACCCTGTCTCACGACTCAACTGAGGACCTAGTGGCCGCTTGGAATAATGCGGCCATGGGGGCCCTGGATCGGGTCGTGCCCTTGCGGCCTCTCTCTCGGCGTCAATCTACCTTGGCTCCTTGGTTCTCTGAGGAGCTGAGGGTGATGAAGCGCCGAAAGAGATGCCTAGAGAGCATTTGGAGGTCCACTCACTCCGAATCTGACCGAACACAGGTAAGGTCACATTTGCGGACCTACCTTGTGGCGATAAGAGCGGGGAAACGTAATTATCTCTCCGCTCTTATCGCATCCACAGATAACCGCCCTGCCATCCTGTTTAGAGTGACCCGCTCCTTCCTTCAACAGAGGCCGCGGGAAGCTCCTTTGCAGGGTCGTGCAGAGGAATTTGGATGCTATCTGCAGGATAAAATCGCTCAGATCCGGGACGAACTGGCCTCTGATGAGGTTAGCCCAGGCGGGTGGGCGGAGGCAGGTCTTGAGACCATTTTTTGGGATGAGTTCGACCTTGTGTCTCCTGATGACATGGACAGGTTGCTGGGGCAGCTGAATGCCACCACATGTTTACTGGACCCGTGTCCCTCCTGGTTAGTACTGGCCTCCCGGGAGGTTACATGAGGCTGGCTCCAGGAAATAGTGAACACTTCCTTGAGTGAGGGGTTTTTACCGGCCATCTTGAAGGAGGCGGTAGTGAGACCCCCTCCTCAAGAAGCCTTCCCTTCAGATGATAATTAGTGTTGGCTAATTATCGTCTGGTCTCCAACCTTCGTTTCCTTGCGAAGGTTGTTGAGAGTGTGGTGGCACGACAGTTCCCCCAACACCTGAGGAAACTGTCTATCTAGACCCGCGCCAGTCCGGCTTCTGGCCTGGGTACAACACAGAGACGGCATTGGTCGCATTGGCAGATGATCTCTGGAGGGCTCGGGATAGAGGCCATTCCTCTATCCTGGTCCTATTAGACTCTCAGCGGCTTTTGATACTATCGACCATGGTATCTTATTGCACCGGCTGGAGGGGTTGGGGTTGAGAGGCACCGTTTTATGGTGGTTCTCCTCCTTCCTCTCTGACCAGTCATAATTTGTGTTGGCAGGAGGGCAGAGGTCGACGTCAAGGCCCCTTACGTGTGGGGTGCCTCAGGGGTCAGTCCTCTCGCCCCTCCTGTTCCACATCTATATGAAGCCACTGGGCGAGATCATCCGTGGTTTGGGGGTAGAGTTCCATCAGTACGCTAATGATACTCAGCTGTACATCTCTACCCCTGACCACCCCAACGATGCCGTCAAAGTTATGTCCCAGTGTCTGGAGGCTGTGCGGGTCTGGATGGGGAGGAACAAGCTTCGATTCAACCCATCCAAGACCGAGTGGCTATGGTTTCTGGTGTCACGATATAGCCAGCTGGCTCCATCTCTGGCTATTGGGGGCGAGTCATTAGCCCCTGCGGATAGGGCTCGCAACTTGGGCGTCCTCCTGGATTCTCGGCTGTCTTTGGATAACCATGTGACAGCCGTGACCAGGAGGGCTTTTTATCAGGTTTACCTGATACGCCAGTTGCGCCCCTATCTAGATCATGACGCCCTACGCACGGTCACTCAAGCCCTCGTCATCTCCCGCCTGGACGACTGTAACGCTCTCTAGATGGAGCTCCCCTTGAGGTGCACCCGGAGGCTCCAGCTAGTCCAGAATGCGGCCGCGCGGGGGATTTTGGGAGTCTCATGATACTCCCATGTTACACCTCTCCTGCGCGAGCTGCACTGGCTGCCTGTGTCTTTCCGCGTGCGCTTCAAGGTGTTAGTAACCATCTTCAAAGCGCTCCATGGCATGGGACCTGGTTACTTGCAGGACCGCCTCCTACCACAAAGCTCCCTTCGACCTGTCCGCTTCCACAGAGTGGGCTTCCTCAGGGTGCCGTCTGCCAGACAATGCCGGCTGGCGACCCCCAGGGGGAGAGCCTTCTCTGTGGCAGGCCCTGCCCTCTGGAATGACCTGCCCCCGACCTTCATACCATCACGGACCTACGCCTCTTCCGCCGGGCACTAAAAACACACCTATTTTAGGTGGCCGGCCTGGCATAGCTTTAATGGTATAGTTTTAATTGATCTTAATAAGGTTTTAACTAAAATTTTAGCACAGACCTTTAAATTTAATCTATTTTAAATTGTTTTTGTATGTACTGCTTTTTATTGTTCCTGTGTACCGCCCTGAGTCCCTTCAGAGAGATAGGGTGGTATATAAATACGATAAATAAAAATAAAATAAATAAATAAACCCACTCCCAACATTAGTGGTATCCTTTTTAGTGCATCTATATTCTCCTGAACCAAATGTTGTCACATGTTGGCCTTTAATCAAGAATCAGTTATCCATTCCTTTTGTATAGGTTTAAGTTTTACAAAGTTTTCTAATGCTTAATAAATTCAAGTTGTTCTGTCCAGCACCACTTTCTTAGCCATGCATTGTGATTCTGAAACTCTACCTATTTTGTTGGCCGCTGAACATGGAACTGGTAGCATTTCTGGGAGGACTTCATTGGTAGTTCTGAACTTCAGCATGATACTGAACATCCAACATTTGGCTTAGAAGAGTTGTTGACTGCATTTCTCAAAGTAATTGGTGCCAGTGAAGAACCCTGCTGCCTCCTCTCCACCACTATTGATAGGCTTTTCTAGATGGCATATGACATCTACAACTCTGACATTTTACCAGATAGACATTTCTAATGGATGACTTATCCACAACCAAAAGCCTTCTGTCTCCCCTATTTCAGAGAAGTGTAAGCTCATTCTCCAAGGATTGGGTACCTCCTATTGGACTATCTTGTTTATCTACAACAGGATGCCCTTCTCTAATACTCTTCTTTTCCTGACAGTGAGGAAGTGACCCTAAGAGAGGGACAAACTTATTACAAACTGGAAGACCTCTGTTGCTCTATAAGCATCTTCAGCAATCTTAAATTCAAAGCTATATTTTCTCCCTGAGATCCAGGAGCAAACCCAGAGAACAGAACTCTGCAATTTTTGCCCAACAGGGAGATAGTCATATATATGGCATTCTATTTAGTAAACTGAGAAGCACTCTCTCTGCTGACGTTCTATCAACTTTTTAAAAATTCTTTAGGAACAATCTCAAATACAGTTATATCCTGTATTATGCTGTTATAAAGTCTGGAACTCCAACTTTCTCACATATATTCTAACCTTATTGCAACCCAAGAAAGCAGAATGTGCTCTTCTATAAACTTTTGCATAAATCTCCCATTTTCTTTAATACATGATGGCCAGTAATTATTTCTTGATTATTACACCAAAATAAGCAATTAGTCAGAATCTACTATCTTCCCATATTGATACAAAGCAAGTTGAGCTATTTCTGACAGGGAAACCAACCACAAACTAGGGGTCCTGTCCAGGGGTCATTGTGGAGCTTAGACACAGTAGGACTTATTTCACAATATATTCCAATGCTAATACTAATTTGCTTAGTCTTTAACAGCATGCATTATATATTAAATGCTATCTCATTCTAAAAGTGGCTTAAATGGGAAATATTCCAACCATTTGCAGCATCAGTTTTATTTCAGAGTCAATTACATTATGTATTTTAAAAATCCTACATGCATGTCTGAAGATTCATTGGACTTTGCACCTGGGTTTTGCAGATAGGGAACACAACTCATTGGCTACCTCTCTACTCCTAGGTCACATGATTAAAATTTGATTGCAAATCAGTGTATTACAATGCCATTTAAAAAACAGTAATTGGTCTACCAACAATAGGCTTAATGCATCTATTCTAATAAATTCTTGCAGGTTCCTCCCATCACTACCCTGGAAGCTACTACTATGCTGAAGCTATTGCATTGCAGGTTTCTAAAAAATGCATCCTTCGTTAAATAAAAATTGCAGCCTTGCTTAACAACTTGTCCCAGAAGAATTCAGAAATACAAAGAAACACAATTCCCAAAGTTCAATTTCTTTGAAGTGAAAACCCCACAGTTACATCATAAAGAAAATGTATCAAATATAATAAGGTAAACTTTGGATAAACCAAGCTTTGTGCTTATGGGCATCTATGAAAGCTTTTGCAGGAGACATTGAGATTCTGCCTTTTTGAAATGTGTGATGAACACACAATCAAATTAAATGTTAATCTCTTCTATTCTCTGAAACTGGGACTAAGGAATTAGGTGCTCATTGATGTCACTGGCCAATGCTTTATCTAGTGAACAATCTAGTCCTCTTTTGCTGGAATTGTTTTGACAGTTAGGTACTCCAGCTGTTAGGACAGTATAATTAACCATGTGAGAACAAGAGACCCATTTGGAATTGTCTGGGGGCAATGGAGTGAAGTTCATGGAATCTTAAAAACTTATTTATTTAGGAAGAAAAAAATGTGTTCTTACATTCTTTCATATAAACAGGTCATACTCAGGCGTGGGATTCTACTGGTTCAGAGTAAGTATTCTCAAAACTGTGCATGCGCGCACAGCACATGATCACCAAACTAGTTGTTAAACTGGCAGGATCCCATCACTGGTCATACTCGTTATACTCCTCCTCCTCTTATGCATATAATAATGGAATATATATTCACTGTTTTAAAAATTTCTAACACTGGCAGTATGAATGGAAGGGGTTTTTTCCGTTTAACATAGGGGTAGGAAGATAAATGACTAAGAAGATTAAATGTTCAATAAAGAAGAAGAACAAAGGAATTGGAGGGATGGGGAAAGAATAAAAGGAGCAATTAGTGGTCCTTTTTTATCTCTTCACTCACTCAATGCAGTGGAGTTAATATGTTGGGAGTTCAATTGTTCCAGTCAACCAACCTGGAGAGTTAAATTCAGCTCATAAGAGACCTAGTCAATCTTGTAAGAATGTCAAAACTCGCTCAAGTGATCTGTTTTGCTGAGTTAAAACTTGTAAGAAAAATAGCTCTCTTTAAGAGGTGCTGAACAAAGAGGCCTATTACAGAACTGATTGTCAAAGTTTGGTAGGACGGACACTAACCAGAACCAGTGGCAAAGCCATGTCTCTGACCACTTGGCCAGTGGAGAAGGACCATCAAGGCAAAGAAATTTACCAGTATTTTTTTAAATAGATTTTATTCATAAACACTTTTTTTGAAAAAACTGTGTATTGTCAGGTACCATTTACAAATAAAAAAGACCAAAAAAGAAGAGTAGTGATAAACATAGACATACAAGCTAATAACAACAATAATGATATAGTAACAATAGTAACAATATAAACAAAAAGCTTTATATACATTCCTATTTTCAGTACTAACATTTATATTACTTTCTCTAATTCCTAGCTCTTGCTTCTACCCATTCATAGAATTTATTCCAAATCATACAATATTCTGTATCTTCATCTTTAATTTTGGAGGTTAATCTAACCATTTCGGCAGAGTCTAAAAATTTTCGAATTACAGCTTCCTCTGGTGGGGTGTTCACATTTTTCCAATATTTAGCATATATTATCCTTGCTGCTGTCATTATATGGAAAACTAAATATGTGGTCCCTTTATCACAGCCCTCTGGTAATATACCTAGGAGACATGGTTTCAATTTTGGCTTCAATTCAATATTCTGTTTATTTATCATTTTCAGCCAGTTTTGTATTTTTTCCCAATATTTTCTTGGTTTACTACATGTCCACCAAATGTGGTAATAGGTACCTGGGTCTGACTACATTTACAGCACTTAGCGGACAGGTTACTACTAAACATTTTCACCAGTCTTGCAGGTGGTAAGTGCCACCTGTAAAACATTTTATAAAGATTTTCTTTGTATGCCGAAGCCAGAGTCGATTTGTGAAACTCGCTAGTATTTTGCTGATCTAAAGTTTACTAGGCATTTTTTTGAAAAAGTGGACAGCGATTTTTCATTCCCAAATTAATGATTTTTGAAACTTTGTAATTGTGTGCTATAAAATAATAATTTTGCTGGCTTACTACTTCACTTTGTTAAGCATTTTACAGTACTGGGCTAGTAAATATAAAATATTTAATTTCAGATAACTCAAACATTAACTTTGACAGACTGGTCAGGTTCCCTTGACATGCTTGACCCAGTTAATCACAAACCAAATCAAATCTCCTGATAGCAGGTTCAGGCAATGTATCATCTGGGTCAGAAATCTCAGTTTGGAAATTCAGTGGTCCCCGCTGATTTTTTCCATGAATTTCTTACAAACTCTTACAGCAGGAAAGGACTAGAAAAGCTTAGAAGTGTGATGCCCGTATAGCTATCTCTTCTCTGTGGTTTGGCTACTCTGCAGCTGATCAATGTTAAAGGCTGCCAGAACCCTGGCAGTAAGTTCTATAGTAGAGACCTGATTCTTCTGGCCATGCTACAGCTCCAATTGGTTTTCTTGGAGGATTGAATAGGCAGAGGTTGGCAACTACTCCTCTTTAGCTGGGTTTTAATGTTCCCTTGGGGAAGGGCATCATCATCATCATCATCACCACCACCACAATTGCTTTCTCTATAGAATGTCCTAAAGCTAATTAGGTTTAAGTGTTAATGCGCTAATTCCATCCATGATTTAATTAGCACACATGTCCTTCTTTTAAGGAATATCAATTTTAGGGCTCACAGAAACAAGTTTTCTGAGCTACTGCCCACTTTGCAGGGCATTCCTCTCCAGGTTGCATTGGCTCCAAACCTAATAAGATTTTTTTTTGAAAGCCATTAAAATCTGGCTTTGTTTTGGAAAAATAAGGGGAATAGATTGGTGATGAGGGAAACCTTCCTGTTTTCGGTTGGGATATTTTGGTTGTTCCTTTGAGGAATGGTGTTCTGATTCTGTGATGGTTTATGATGACTTTTGTTTAATTATTATTATTATTATTTTTTTGTATATAATTTTTTTTATTTTCAACATAAAAACAAGTAAAAACATTATTCATCTTCAGTTTTGTACAACATGTCATTTGGTCATGAGTTTTCTGCATCGGTTCTTAGAATTACAAACATAGTTATCAATTTTCCATCCAATGTATGTATATCATCTTATTTTCCACATAGTAACAGCTAGTATTTATCAAAATCAATCTTTTTCTGTAGTTATTCAGTAGATTAAAAAAAGTAAAGATTCTCCATAAATTCCTGTTTTATAACATTATTCTCAATTATCTTTGGAAAGTACATTACTACTGTAAAATACATACCCATAATATTTTCTCTATATAAGACCAAGAGTTTATCCAACTTTTCCATTATATATATATCTCATTAATGATGTAGCTAATATACAGAATATCTTTCTAGAATGACATAATCTCAATTTGTTACAATATCTGACAGTCCTAACAATTAACTTCTATTTCTAAACATTCTTTTATATATTATGTCCCCTGGTTTACTTTTGTTTAATTATTGATCTTTTCCTGTTGTAAACCACTTTGCTGGATTGAGTAGTATGCAAACTCTGCTAGATAAGTATGTACAGTAAGAAAATGATATCATGACACATTTTCTAGAAAGATCATTAATAAAAAGTACTGCTTTTTAATTCAGACATATACACATACAGCAGGCCAGTAAGTCATTTGAATAAAATATTCCTTCCTCAAAATCTTTGTCATGTGTTTCCCCCCCCCCTTTTTTCAAGCAAACTAAGGGATGCTAGTTTGATGCTTCTGGAGACAACTATTTGCTTACTGAGACTGCACCTCATCATAACAATCTTCCACCCTGGGGACAACACAACCAAAACTAGGCAAAAAGTTAGTGACAGACAGGAATGGTGCTAAACCCATTCCATGGGGAGACCAGTTGGAAATTAACCCAGATTTATTTATTTATTTTATTTTATTACATTTATACCCCGCCCTTCTCCTACAAAAGGACCCAGGGTGGCGCACAGGAAAATTAAAAATTAAAAATCAATACATACATAAATACACCATTATTAAAACCTTATTAAACTTAAGTTACCCCGTGCTAAAACATTTTAAAATCCTCTAATTAAAATTTATAGCTAATAAAAAGTCCATATCGGGTGGTTATGCTAGGCCAGCTTGTTGGAATAGATGCGTTCTAAGACGCCGGCGGAAAAGGCGGAGGTCCGTGGTAGTGCGGAGTTCAGGGGGAAGGTCGTTCCAGAGGGTTGGACCTGCCACAGAGAAGGCCCTTCCCCTGGGTGTCGCCAACCGGCATTGCCCGGCCGACGGCACCCGGAGAAGGCCCTCCCTATGGGAGCGGATCGGTCGGAGGGATGTAAGACTAATGGAACTGGTGTTATTTATGAATCTGCCCTATTTGCTCTCTATTAAAGATGTTGTATAATGATGTTTGTTGGAAACTGCTATGTAATGGTCACGTTTTTACATATTTATGTTTCCTTTTCTACAATTCTTGAAGGGATATAAATAAGACAATATCCATTATACCACTCTATTTAATGAACTTCTAACTATGTGGGCCAGTGACATTTTCTGGGATCTGACATCTTTTTGGCACATATTAACAAAATTACTTTATAAAGAATCACATACTTTGCAGGGAAATAGACATAAGGAATAAAAAGAGGATTTCCCTCACTCCCTGAAAATCATCTTACTGGTCAAGAAATTCTGGCTGGGGACTTTTTTTGACTGGCTAGTTGGCAACCTTTGTGATAAGTATCCTTGCAGTTACATTATTTTATTGTTTAACCATGTGTTGGTCTATGTCAACACAGATTGTCAGAGTCATAGAATTTTATTGGACAATGTGAAAAGTCATTTGCACATTTTATTGCAGTCCATCATTGCCTCCATTCACAGTCCAGAGGCCTTTCATTGTTGTGAATAACAACTGGGAACAATTTCTGGCTATGGTCAATATAGAGGTTGCAGTTTTCCACTGACAGGTGTTCTTCGTTAATTGCTTCCATTAGTTTCTCTTTATTGCAAAGCTTCATCACCCGATGAATGTAGTGCTTCAACAGATACCAAACTAGATCAGCTATTGTTTGTGGCATGATAATCACACCTCTTTAGTAAATCCTTAAGTCCAATACAGGGTACTTGTTGTGCAACAAAATATGGCTTTAACTAAAAAGCTATATTTCATTCTGGAAAACCTAGTAGTGCATGAGAAGAGAGATTATATAAACATTGAGACTTTTCAATGTCTACAAGTGAATAGGTGGAATAAAGCTTTGTTATAATCAGAGGAAAATACACACATTGTAGCAAGAGTTTGTAGAATGTGAGGGCACAAGATAATGCATCAGATAAGTTTATCTTTACTAAAGGATGCCAATGAAGACCCCCATGTGTCCCTACAAATAAGAGACTGTAGGTATTATTGTTGGGCTCAAGGAACCAAGAATAATACAAAAAATTACTTCAGAGCAGTTTATTCTATGTTTGGCTGTAGAATTTTTTTTTGCCTCATCAAAGCACTGACCTGCATAATGATTAAATATACAGTACTCTAAACTGCTGTAGTGTGTGTGTGTATGTGTGTGTTTGTGTTTGTGTGTGTGTGTCTGCATTTACTTTTTTCATGCATACCAAAGATTCTAATCTATAAACTATTCTTCAAACAAGGAATATCGTTGATTTGTGAATGATAAACATTCAACAGCTAAAGTTCCATGTAATGCATGTATTGTCCTCATTATAACAAAATCCTCTACATATAAGCTACAAATTGCAATAAGACCAACAACATCAAGCATTAAGGAGAGGATCTGGATTAAGCATTAAGGAAGAGCAGGTTCTGACCAGTTCTGGAGAATCAGTAGCAGAAATACTGAGTAATTCAGAGAACCAGTAAATACCACCTATGACTGGCCCCACCCACATTTATTCTCTGCCTCTCGAGTCCCAGCTGATAGGGAGGGAATGGAAATGTTACAGTCTCCTTCCCCTTCCATACCCATCAAGCCATTCCCACCAAGCTATGCCAGGCCCACCAAGCCATACCCACAGAACCGGTAGTAATTTTTTTTTAATTCTACCACTGATTAGGAAGCATACAAATACAATTTGTCCAATTCATCTCAAACATAATGATGGGGAAAATGTTGCAAAATTGTTCTCTGGATCTATTGCTCTGAAAACTAGTTGTCAAAACTCTTAGAAGTTATTTTTAACTTATCTACTCCATATGGCTCATATACAATACAATTTTTTTTCTATAAACATAAACCTCATTTTCATTTATATTCCCAGCCAAGCTTTGAAATACCTGTTGGACACTATGTCTAATGTGCCTTCCAGCCTTTTATGTTGAACTAAAACTTTCAATATTCCCAGCTACTACATGCTTCTGGAAAATCCTGAAAATTATAATGCAGCACATCTAGAAGGTTGAAGATTGGAAGGTGCTGATTTACCTTCCCTTAAAGGATTGTTTTTTTTCTTGCTGCTTCCTCTTGGTTACTTGTTCTCTTGAATCCTGTTAGTTTTTTGCATTGTGCTACATTGAAAGATGTGTAAAACAGGGATCAACTTTACATGAAATAATTTACTGGATTCTTATGCTATGACCACTTAAAAATATTCAGCTTATTATAATATTTGGAAAACATTACCCCAAATAACTGCCAGAGCATAGAATGGGAAGCAATAGCTTATGTATAAAGAACTAGTATTTGATTGGAGGAATCAAAGAACTAGTGATTTGAAATATACAAGTTTTATTCCCACCAGTAGCATTCTTGTGGAAGCAGTTGTAACTTGTTTCTTCCTTTCATATCTAAAGCCCAAAACTAACTTACAATTCTGAAAGAACAAAAATCATCAGGTCGCCTTGATTTGCTGGATGTCAGGTGCTGATTATTGTTTTGCTGCATTGGGGACAGATATGCTACATTTGCTGCTGCTTTCTGCCTCCTGTGCTGCCACCTGCCAGAACCAGACCTGCATATCCAAATGCCGTATGGCATAACTAGAGCGGATAAGGCAAGGCCTCCCTGTGAAGGTGGAGTATATTGGCATTGTGGAACAATCCATTCTCAGTTTTCAATGTGGCTGGCACCCAGAAGCAAAGCAGGAGGTATTTAGGCCATGGACTGAAAGCCAAGTCATATTTCAATTCCATGCTATCTCTCAAAGTTGATGATATGGTCATGTGTCCGATAGTGAAAAAAACCTTTTCAAGGTAAAATCTACTCCAGTTATTTAGCTGCTGGGGAACGTAATTATCAGGCTATGAAAGAATGTAGACTGTAATACCACGAGTGATCAATCTTGTTTTAATCACTGTTATGTTCAGAATTCAATTTATCGGGTATTTGAAATGTATGGTTTTAGATGTGGTGCGAAATCAGCAAGCTACAGAAATCTTTCAAAAGTGTGGTTCAGCGCTAAGATTTAGAAATATGAATACAACTATTGTAAAAATTTTATTAACACAAAAGATACTGTGGCCCCTATAGTTTCAGGTTCACGTGATCACAGTATTTGAACAGTGTAATTGCTCTAAAGAAAAATAAAATAAAACTAACATGACAATATTAATGAAATATCTTTGATCTAAACATTTTCTCCCAATAGGTTTTAAAAATAAAGCACTAATTTGGTGTAGTGGTTAAAGCTTCAGAATAGAAACTGGGAGACAATGATTTCTAGTCTTGGGCATAAAGCCCACTGGGTTACTTTGGGCCAGTCACTTTCTTTCAACCTATGAAGAAAGCAATGGCAAACCAATTCTGAAAAACTTTGCCAAGAAAACTGCAGGGACTTGATAGATAGATAAAATTTATATAGTATAGACTTATCCAGGCAGTCTCTAAAAATCAGATATGATTGAATGGAAGAAAATTCTGCAGAAATTTTCAATTAAGCTTATAATTTGCACTTCTACAACAATAGAATTCTTCACCAATTTCTTTTACAATTAGAAATACAATGCTTCCTTTAATATATTTAAATTCTATTGAAAAAAAGGTAATGGAAACAATGTTAAATTCTCAGTTCGAGAATATTCAAAACTCTTTTGGAGTTTTAAATCAATGGGATCTCCCTTCCAACAGATGCAGAGTAATTTCCTACTATTAACAAAGCCCAGGTTGAAACCATATGCCAGCCTTGGAACAATGTGTGTGTGTGTGTGTGTGTGTGTGTGTGCATGTAGCAATTTTGTTTGCCAGGAAGTATTTCCTATACTAAAGTTACCCAAACTTGTGGTTCATTAGAGATTTTACATTTATATTTGGTGGTTTTAATTTTTTTTTGTCACAATCAGTTTAAATTATATATTGATTTTAGACAATATGTAAATGCCACAATATACAAATTATTTCCTTCTTTATATAATCAATTCTCATTGATTTTTGATAAAAACATGTAAAAAAGGACTTCTTTTAAGCTATTATGGATGATTGTATCAAGATTCTTTTCATGCCATATTTTTTACCTGTCTTTTGCAGGAACATTACATACCAACCCACACAAAATCTTTAGTGGAAAGAAGTAGTATGAATATGAAATAATAAATAGACCAAGAGATTTCAGTTTTAGAGCATTCTTTTTCTAAGGAATAAGGAAAATAAAGTTTATCTTTTGAATAATGTCTGTGCAGCTCTCTCCCAAACTAGAAAGATCAATTTAAAAATGAAATTAAAAAAAATACAATATCTCAACTTGAGGTATGGTATTATTTCTTGGAAGTTTTTCAGGCAGGCTTTATACATTTTGCATTTATTCAAAGTTTTATATTTTGGATTAATATTTCTTATTCAGTTTCCCAAATCAGCAGTGATTATTAACGATATGCATTTTATTTGGTTTTGTTTAGGTTGCAGTACATGCTGAGGATGTCCTCTTTCACCTTTTGTTTGTAATTTGGCTTTGCATAATTAGATATTCTGAAACATTAATGGAATTACAGTAGGAAGGGACAGAGGCATTCATCATGGGAGAGTAAAAAAAAGACAAGATTGCAGCCACGACTCTGCAATCAAAGCTCACAATCATGTATATGTGTGACATTGATGCATATTAAAAAGTGGCTGGGGCTTTGATCACATGGTCACAATCAATCAATAATCAATAATTTAATTTATAACCCGCTCTCTCTCCCCAAAGGGACTCGAGGCGGGGCACAGGGAAATTAAAAATACATATAAAAACCATAAACAATACAGTATTAAAAAAGAATTAAACTAAAACCCTGCGCTAAAATCCCATGTTAAAACTAAAACAACCCCTAAAAAACCCTAAAAACATTTAAGTTATCCCAGGCCGGCCAAGCAGAAGAAATGTGTTTTTAATTTTTGACGGAAGGAGCGGAGGTCCGTGGTTGTTCTGATTTCGGGGGGAAGGTCGTTCCAGAGGATCGGGCCCGCCACAGAGAAGGCCCCTTCCCTGGTTGTCGCCCGCTGGCATAGCCTGGTGGACGGAACCCGGAGAAGTCCCTCTTTGTGGGCGCGGATCGGCCGCAGGGATGTATGGGGCAGGATGCGATCCCGCAGATAGCTAGGTCCCGTGCCATGGAGCGCTTTGAAGATGATGACCAACACCTTGGTCACATCTGTCGTTGGGGCTTTCACAAGTAAATGTGCAAGTTGTGCACTGCCCAAAGGTGCCATGAGGTGGAGATGCCAAATTAGGTTTTAAAAACCACTTTTCCATTCTGAAAACCAACTGCGTGGATTTGCTTACATCAGATTTTTCTACTTCTGAAAGTTGTGCTGCATATCATTTCAGACTAACTGTACATACTGTGTGATATGAAACTATCAGCTTCACTAACATCTTCTGGTGCATGAATTGTTGGAGCTCTGAGCCTTGGAAATCTAAGCTGCATCAAGTTTTCTTCATTTGTCTGAGATGGCAAAAAACTTCTTGTACAAATGTACCTTACAGGTCAGCAGTGGCCCTGGTTGTGGTGTGGACGTTTTGACTCTTTCCCCCTTTGTTCCCCATGGGAGTATAAAAATAGACTATATACAACAATATGTTTTATACATGGACCAAAAATATCTGCTGTTCACTCTAGTTTAGTCTCAAATTTCGTCCTGTTTGGTCTTAAATGTTATTACAGTTATGTTATGACACTGTGGCTATTCCTGATAATGTCTGGTTTTCTCGATCTCTTATTTCCGTAATAGAAAAACTGTGAAAGATTTTAAGAGCCAATCTGCTTTTTAAAGTAGCCTCTGATGTTCCTTTTGATTCATGTTTAGCATTAATGTTAATTATTACTTATTTTCCTGTTCATTCCTATTTTCAATTTGGACAGACAAAGGTATTACTGATTTTTAAAAATATATTTTGTTCCTTCTTTTAGATTAAGTAATTGAACTAGTTTGTAATATTGGAATATTTTCCTTATGTTTACAATAAGTTTAAATTGAAAAATGATGAAAAATTATATACGCAGTGTATAAAATGCCATTTTCTAAAGTTTGTTTACTGCCATTATAAACACATCGCTAGCAAAACCCATGTAAAGAAAGACATATATTTATGTATAGAAAACATATATATAGAAAAAAATAAAATGCCCATTTAAGGAGACATCTGCTTTAATTCTAAGATAAGGAGACATCTGTTTAACTATAAATAAGGAGGCATCTGTTCTAACTCCAGATAAGGAAACATCTATTTGTAATAAGCTATTGCTTGCATTCCATTCATAATGATTGGCCAAATCTTTAAACTAAAAAATCTACAAAAAAGAGATGCTGCAAACAGCACATTATGCCAGCACCCAATGTCACTTTACAACTTTGGATTGGATAAATATATTTTCTTGGACCCCCACTAATCATCTGCTATGTTGTTCCCGCTTTGGCACAATTGCAGGAAAGAAGGTATCTGATCCTTTTGACAATAATAAAGGAAAAGATAATGAAACAGATATTTCTGATAGGGAAAAGTTATCTATCAATTTTGGTTTCTTGTTCATTATTTTGAAATGTCACATTTTATATCACTATAAGCTTTTTAATAATGTTTTCACAAAAAGGGTGCATTTTCTCCAAATGTATTTAATTTTATTTTGCCTATTTCTCTAAAAGTTTAGGAAGTTTTACCTATTGTAATAGTTTTTCAAGTTATGTACATGTTTATACATTTTCTGCATTTTTTATAATGAGAGGACTACATTACAAAATTTAGAGAATTTGTGAATTTGAGGGGTCTTTGGTGCTCTCTGGGATTTGTTGTTTTCTTGTAGACATTTTATTACTGAAACTAGATAAAAGTTTGAGTAATAAAACATCTGCAAGAAAACAACCAAGTTCAGGGAACACCAAGGATTCCTCATTACAATCCTAAACTACAAGTATTCTTTTCTAACTGAATATTCTAACTGAATTTCCAACTGAATTTTAGGAGGGAGGTGGGGGCTCAGTGGCTAAGACTCTGAGCTTGTCGATCAGAAAGGTCAACGGTTCGAATCCCTAGTGCCACGTAATGGAGTAAGCTCCCGTTACTTGTCCCAGTTCTGCCAACCTAGCAGTTTGAAAGCTTGTAAAATGCAAAATAGAAAAATAGAGACCACCTTTGGTGGGAAGATAATAGCATTCCATGCACCACATGACCACATTACTACAGAGACATCTTTGGACAGCGCTGGCTCTTCGGCTTTGAAATGGAGATGAGCACCTCCCTGCTAGAGTTGGAAATGACTAGCACAAATGTGCAAGGGGACCCTTTAACTGAATTTCAAAGGTTGATATACTGTATATAATAAATTTCATGTCTTAAAGTGTAAATTTAGATCATATCCCATTAGAATATGAACTAAAGGCATTTCTAAACCACCCCAAGTTTCAACAAATTCTTAAAATAATGAGAGCACCAATGTTAAAAGAATTTTGGCATCAACTTGTTGAAAATTTCAACTATATTTCCCATCAGTTATGAAAAAGATGCTATATGAATACTAAAGGAGCTCAACACAAAAACAAATTGATTTTTTTAAACTACATTTCCCAGATTCCTCAATGAGTGTAGAGGGGGATTAAAAAAGAGAGAAGGGGAGATGGTGTAAAAAGCAGCCTATGAAGGCAACAATATTTGTGTTTAATCCTGCCCGTAGGTTCAGAAAACAGAATTCTCCAGAAGAGAATTGTCCCTAAACAAATATACTGCAAGGGAACAGTTATGTACATGAAGCAACAGCAACAATCTAACTATTTTCTTTTCTTTTTGCAGAACCAGAAGAGAACGCCAAGTTTTCTATTGTGTTAATAGAAACAATTCAATAGCTCAAAGTATGAATTCTGGGTCAGAAAAAAAAAAAAACCCCTCTCCCAAGTAACCTGCTGAGTTATTGCTATGTCATCTTAATCTGAATGGCTGGTGCTTCAGTATGAAATAAAAAAACAGACAGCTTTGTAATTGCAGCAGGCGTGTTTGAAACTGCCCTCTGCCATACCGCACACAGGCTCAGCACAACTCCCCCCTCTCCAACAACAGTTGTAATAAAATGACTCAGGCTCAGACTAATCTGCGCATGAGCAACTGCTGGAAGGCTGGCTGATGCCACTGCCAGCAGGGAAGTAAACGATCACTTCTGGTGCACACAATGGACTCTGGCTTAGCCTTGGTTATGTCTGCAGCCGAGCAACAAATGCAGAAAACAGAATGGAGGTGGTCTGGGAGGAGAGACAACCCTGTAGATTGAAAAATGGTGTCAAGTTAAAAAAAGGGAGGGAAAGGGGGGAGAGGGAGAGAGAAAAAAGGTGTTTGGAAATCAAACAAGATGCCGCCTCTTAGAAAAGGCAGGACAGTCACAGCAGTTTGATTCTGTTCTCTCCTGCTTTTAAAAAGGTGACGAGGTGTGCCTTGTTTATTTTATTTTAATTTCTCTCTTTGTGGCTGCATTGGGGTTTCTTTTGTATATTCTCTCCTCCAGTTCCTGCTTGTGTGTGGTTTGATATTCAAATGAATCTGTCAGGAACAAGAGTCTGGTGCTCAGGCCTGATGACATTGATTTGTGAGCATAATGCTCAACTACGGGATGTGTGACAGATAAATTTTATCAAAATTAAGGCACAATTAAACATTTCATCTTCCTAATTACTGGCTGTAGATTCAGCCTGATGACCATGTGCTGTAAGAAATCAGCGACCATTACACATTTTAATGGAGCACAGCTGTCTTACAGCTTGGTAATATTTGCACAGTGCCACAGAACTGTAATTTATGATAAAAAGAAAAAATGTGTATTGGCTCTCTTTTGCCAAAATAGATTAAGGATTCATATACTTTAATGAGATTTGGACCTAGACTTGGATTATCATTATAAATGATTTATGTGCATGTTGGTGGACTCCTGTAGTTTTGAGTTGATTTGTATTTTGGTCGACCAGTATGTAATTCTGCCTTGCCTTGTATGCCAATGTTTAGACTTTCTCCTTGTTTTCTTTGATCCCCATTCCCCTAAGATCCTGGGGAAAGGGACAGCTCAAAGGTCAAGAAACAGTGGGAGATGCCATGAAGGCACCTTCCTTTGATGCAGTCTCAGCTCTTTGGAGGACACAATGAGAAATTATGAGGAATTACTGAGCAGAATGTAAGAGCAAGCAATGTAAGAGCAAGCAATGCCTTCCATTTGGATTATACCTGTCTGGAAAAAAAGTATTACACATCTTGTCATTATATAAGACGACTGAAGCAGATATTAAGAAGGAAGAGCCAACTTTTATGAACTTTCCAGCTGACGTACCTGTGGACAATGGAAAAAATGGGAAATTTCAACCTGGCTTAGGATTTGAGAATTGATTCTTCATACAGGTTGCTTGCACAGGATTCTCAGTTGTATGGACACATCCGGTTCAATCCTTACTGCAAATCTTCCCTGTTAAAAGAGAGAGACTGAAGTGGAGAGGCAGGGCCAAAGGATCCATCTTTGTTACTCATGTTTTCTTTAGGAATGCCCAAAGGCGGTTTTACTTGTAAGTAATATCTCTAAAGTTACATTTTTATACTAGGAATGAGAAAGCAGAAATATAAAGTTGACTAACCATCTCCCATATGATATATTCCATGTGGTTTTTATCTTTAGATTTAAATTTTTATGATTCAAATAGGTATTATATAGTTTTTATTTGCTTTCATCATGGCTGAAATCAAAATGTATAAAACATATATGGGTAAAAGAAAAAAAGGAAGCGATGTTAGAATGTTACTGGTAAGAAAAATTCTGCACAAGTCTGGCTTGTTTCAGTGCTCATATGCTGGAATGCTTCATATTATACCAGGTTGCATATGCTTGCACACTAATTCTCAATTGCCGTATGCAGTTTGTGACAACCATCTGCTAAGACCTCCCTTAGAGTTCGTTCTCCCACTCAGCCCAGCTGAAATGAAAATATGGACCAGAGAGAGAGAGAGAGAGAAAGAGAGAGAGAGAAAAAGAGAGAGATAGAGTGTGTGTGTTATGTATTGGAAGATAATAAACTTACTGAAAAGTCAAAGTTACAATTTATCTCTGATTTAAAATGAAGAGTACCAGGAATACATGTCCTGCTTACTCAATATTTCTGAAAAAGTAAAGTATTAACAAAAGTGTCAAGTAAACATATTTCTTATTGCTGGAAGATTGCTGAAAGAAATATCTGAATTGTTACTGTTGTTATTTCCTTATGCAGCTTTTTATGGGCTTTGTTTTTTTGATAGGGACACTGATTAATCAACAGAAGTGCTTTGGTTCTTAAACCTTAGTGTGAATAGATCTACACAAAATTAAAAACATTATACTTCATGGTGGTGTTGTATATAGGCAACTGAAGTTCAGGGCTACCAATACTTTAGAATTAGAAGGGTTAATAGACTTATTAGATTTGTTGTTATTCCTCTAGCATTGATCTGGAACTGATAGAAGCTTTATATTCTATCTATCTATCTATCTATCTATCTATCTATCTATCTATCTATCTATCTATCTATCTATCTATCAATCATCTATCTATCTATCTATCTATCTATCTATCTATCTATCTATCTATCTATCTATCTATCTATCTATCTATCTATCTATCTATCATCTTATATGTTCTCCATTTCATCCAGAGGCAACTGTAGGTAGCTTACAATAATAAAAAGGAATTACAAGATAAAACATTAAAACAATAAATATTAACACTAAAATTGAGTTTAAATGGAGAAAAAGGGAAGGAAAGGAGAAAATGTATATAGGTATGAGATAAGCTCTTGCCCTAATTTATGACAAGAATGAACCTACCCTCATTGGGGTTCCAAGCCAGTTGGCGGAGTTTGGGAACGAACTTCTGGTTGGGCCGTTGGGCCTGTTTTTCGCCCTCTCTAAGATCCGGAGGACAAAACCACCTTCCCCTGGCCCTCTGGAAGGCCAAAAACCAGCTAGCCGGCATTGCATACGTGCTGGAGCTGAGGGCTGCCATGCTGGCAAATTTAGCTCCGCGTGCCATAGATTTGCAATCACGGATCTATAGCATTCCCTTGTGCTGGTGCAGGAGGGACATGACAATCCCATTTGGCAAAGACCATTTCTTAAATAAGATTATGTAGTCTTGCAGAAAGATAACTAGAGCGAAAGATGACTAGCCTTTTTCTGTTGTGGCCCCTGACTTATGGAGTATTCTCCCCTCATTGATTAGAATGACCCCGATACTATTGCCTTTTCACAAAGCTTTAAAAACTTGGCTATGTACCAAGACCTGGGGCTCAGAATGTATTAAGAATCCTGTTACTTGACTTTTCTGTTTTCTTGATTAATCATGACTGCTATTCGTATTTATTTATTTTGTAGATTTTTCTTACTGTTTTTAAATTGTTTAAATTGTTTTATATTTTTAGACTTGTAAGTCATCCAGAGTCACTTTGTTGAATTGGGCAGCTGTAAAATGAATAAATAGATAAACAAATACTCCCCATTATTTTATTGCTGATAGTGGTTATGTTGTTTATTTTATTATGGTTCGTCACACAGTCAGCCAGATGTTCAGTTTGGATTTGGCATTTTTGACCCCCTATCAATTCCTTCACAAGAAATGAAATTTATTAAGGCCACTCAATCCAAAAGAATCTGGGTGGATTCAAATACAAAATTAAAACAGTTAAAGACATGACAGCAAAATATGACAGCCCAAAATAAATAACCATAGCAATAAAAAATATTCTCCACAATATATAATATATAACCAAAGTCTGTAAACAGAACCAATGACAGAGAAGGTGTATTTCTTTGGTCTCACAATATGATAAGATTTAATTGACACGATCTGGAGCATACCCACTGTGCCCAAAATGATTGGAGATATGGAATCCTATGGATAACCAAGACCTATAGCTATACCTTCCGTGGAGTAAGAGCTGTGGTGTTGTAGTGTTAGAATGCAGTAATGCAGGCTAACTCTGTTCACTGCCAAGAGTTCAATTCCTTCGATCTTGACTAGCTCAAGGTTGATTCAGCCTTCCATCCTTCCAAGGTTGGTAAAATGAGGATCCATATCATTTGAGACAAGATGCTGACTCTGTAAACTACTTAGAGAGAACTGTAAAGCACCTACTAAATATTACAAGTACTGTAGTGTAACATGCTCGGAATCCTAGTGGACAACCATTTAAATGTGAGCCAGCAGTGTGCAGCAGCTGCCAAAAAAGCCAACACAGTTCTAGGCTGCATCAACAGAGGGATAGAATCTAGATCGCGTGAAGTGTTAATGCCACTGTATAGTGCCTTGGTAAGGCCACACTTGGAATACTGCATACAGTTTTGGTCGCCACGATGTAGAAAAGACGTGGAGACTCTGGAAAGAGTGCAAAGAAGAGCAACCAAGATGATTAGAGGACTGGAGACTAAGACATATGAAGAACGGCTGCAGGAGCTGGGTATGTCTAGTTTGATGAAGAGAAGGACCAGGGGAGACATGATAGCAGTGTTCCGATATCTCAGAGGGTGCCACAAAGAAGAGGGAGTCAAACTTTTCTCCAAGGCACCTGGGGGCAGGACAAGGAGCAATGGGTGGAAACTAACCAAGGAGAGAAGCAACTTAGAACTAAGGAGAAATTTCCTAACAGTAAGAACAATTAACCTCTGGAACAGCTTGCCTCCAGCAGTTGTGAATGCCCCAACCCTGGAAGTCTTTAAAAAGATGTTAGACAGCCATTTGTCTGAAATGGTATAAGGTTCCTGCCCATGCAGGGGGTTGGACTAGAAGACCTACAAGGTCCCTTCCAACTCTGCTATTGTATTATTGTATGCATATGCCTAACTCTGGAAACTTTTGGCTATAAGTCCCAGGAGTGGGCTGCTGGGGGTTCGCGGGGGTTCAGGAGAAACTCTAGGTAAGATTCTGTGCAGTTTGGAGAACCCCCAAATACCATTCCTGGGAAAGCTTCTGGAGCCCAGGGAGGGCAAAACGCCTCTCCTGCCATGGTGTAGGAGGCTGACTAGGCCACGCCTAGTCAGCCTCCTGCCACGACATGCCTACCTAGCAACTGGGCAGAGAATTCCTTGCTAAAATTTTTGAAGCCCACCACTGGCCATATCAGAATAAGGAAGATTGGCATTTCAGGGAGTAAAATTACCTCTTTCAGAGCCAGGGAGAGTATATTGCCTGAGAAGGGTCTTCCTCAATAGAACCATTCAATGGGAGACAATTCTTAGGAAACTTTGGAAGTCCAACTATTTCTATTGCATGAGTCTTCATAAAACTCAAGATCTAGGCATAACATCCACCTCTCAAGAAGGGAACATTCATTTCTTGTGTGAAGATGTGATGAAAATTGATTATTTGTCTCAGTCATCAGATCAGAGAGATAATGGTTGTAGGTAGGTTTTCCAATTGGGTAAAAGTGAATAATCCTCCTCTTCCTCCTCCTCCTCCTCCTCCTCCTCCTCCTCCTCCTCCTCCTCCTCCTCCTCCTTTTTCTCCCATATCCGTCATCGAATGTTGGCAATATTATTTTTGTCAACAGCCGCATGAAAAAGTGCTGCTGAGTTTTGTCCAAATCAGTCCTTAGGTTTTGAAGTCATGATGTTCTTCTGCCTGGATCTCGTTTGCCTTCAGTTTTCCCTGGAGGATTAAGCAAAGGATGCTGTATTTTTCTGCATCGCATGTCTAAAATATTCTAACTTTTGCTTTTTAATGACTTTGATGATTTCCCTTTGCTTTCACAGGCAGATTATCACCTCCTCATTTGTGATTTTTGTCAACCCAGTTTATACATAATAGCCATCTGTAAATCCACATTTCAAATGCTTCTAGTTTCATCAAATGGTTTTCTGTCAGAGACCAACTCTCTACTCCATAGAGCAGGATAGAAAAGATGCAACATCTGACAAGCCTGATTTTCAGTCTTAGACTTATGTCATGACTGCAGAAGACCTTTTTCATAAAAGTGAACAGAGGGAGGAAAACCAGATACAGGTAGTCCTCAGCTTACAACCATTCATTTAGTGACCATTCAAAATGGTCCCAAAATATTTGACCATTTTTCATCATTGCAGCATCCTCATGGTCATATAAACAAAGTTCAGATGCTTTGGCAACTGGCAGGTATTTATGATGCTTGCAGAGTTTCAGGGTCATGAATATCTTGTGTAACCTTATGGTAGCAAAAGATGGTGGGGAAGCCAGATTCACTTAATAATCATGTTACTAATTTAATACCTGCAGTGTTTCACTTACAGCTGTGGAAGAAAGGTTGTAAAACTGGGAAAAACTCACTTAACAACTGCCTTGCTTAGCAGTGGAAATTTTGGTCTCAATTGTGGTCATAAATCAAGGACTACCTATATTGCCAAATTATAGCTTTAGATTAAGGAAGCTTTGATTTTTTACTTCTCATCTTTTTTAACAGGCCAGTATGATAGGTCATTTTTAATGTTCCAGATGGCAAACTAAGAAACACTGATTTGGGTAAAATCTAATAATATTCTTTTAAATCTAGGATTAAATGTAATTCATGTTTTCAAGAATAGTATGATTATATACTTTAATATATTTTCACCAGCTGGAACAGTTTCTTAAATCTTCAAAATCTTTCTGCTGACTTGTGTTTCCTATTCATAATGTATTATATAGTATTATATATAATGCTTTGTTTTAAAACATTGTGTTAGTAATGCAGAAACTGCTTTTTAGGCATTTATTATATTTATGGTTTTAAGGAAGATAGTTGATAGACTTGGCAGGATTTGCTTAATCAACAGTAACCCCAGGAGTGTTGGAAACAGTACATACAATTTATGTGGCTAAGTTCCCTCAGGTGTTTCTTACAGAAAAAAAGATGCCTTCATGTAAAATATCTGCAGTGCTGTATTTTTCTTCATCTAAAGAAAGATGTGTGTGTGTGTGTGCACGCCCCCCCCCCAACTGCTTTCTTTGCTTATTTGAATAAGCAAGTACCTGCAGTCCAAACTGTAGCAATGTTATTGCAATTGTGTCTTCTTGGAATATGTATTTTCTGAGATAAGCATTGATAAGTAAGTACTATGTTTTAGTGAAGGGATCATATGGATTTCATGTATATTTATTAATTCAGGATGTTTCATGTAAGCTCTTGAATGAATTCTCAAAATATAAGGGTGGACGTTTGGAATTTTGAAAACATGTTGCATGAAGTTTCAAAATGGCTGCTTTGATACGTATGAACAGGCAGGTCAAAGACAAATCGTAATGCATTTGCATTATTCTGAGGACTATGCTAAGTTTTGAAGGGCTGCTTTACTTCAGCAAAGTTTCTTGCAAAGCAACCTCTGAAAAGCAATGTGCCCCCTCCATAGTTCTAAAAGGTAAATGCTTTATTACTTCTAGGGTTTTTGCTTCTAGTGGTTAGAACACAGTTCTGCAAAGGTACAGGAATCTTTTCATAGACTTCCAGGTGGCTTTTGGATGTGCTGGAAGTATGCACAACATGTGATGGTCAATGGAACAATTGGGTGAAGCTATGAAGTGATATAAAGGGCTTCAGTGAGGCAGATCTCATTGTCTTTGTTCTTAACAACCTTGTCCTTAATTATATAAATATCTGGTTTTTGAGGCATGTGCAATAAAAAGTTGACAAATTCAAGATCTACTTTACTGGATCAAATGTTTATCAATGTGCTCCCTTTTGCTTACTTTGCCTCCTGCTTTCCCACCCAAACCCATCAATTTTTTTCTTTCTTTGTGCTCTTTTCCTTCTTCTTCTTTTTTTTTTTTTGGACCCTCATCCCATCCTTTGGTTTCAGCCCTGGTTTCTCTTCTTTTGTCTTCCTGATTCTTCTGGCAATGCTTGAGCATCCTAGGTTCACTCTTCAAGCTGCATGTGGAACTTTGTAAAGGAGCTTCAGTTTATAGGTAATTGCATGATGGTAGTCCCAAAGGTGCTTTTTTGAGAGTCAACTGGATTTTCTGGTTTTTCTTTGAAGAATTTTCGCTTCTCATCTAAGAGCTGAAGACGCTTTTTGGATGAGAAATGAAACTTCCTCAAGGGAAAAACCAGAAAGTCCAGTTGTTTCTCGAAAAAAATCACCTTTGGGACAATTGTGACCTGGATGACTGAGAATCTCCAGAGACATGCATGATGGTAGATTACCTGCCTGTGGGATAGCCTTGATCACTCAGAGTGTCTACTTGCAAAGAAATATTATTCCTGGAATTCTTTTGCAAGCAATATGTCCTATTGTGTGAATATCAGAGAAGCAAAGTATGATATGTATGTAGAATTCAAACTGCAGCTGCAGTTTAGGTGAATGATGGTATGATTGTCCCTTGAATACAAGATAGGCTGATTTCTCTCATACTCTAAACAACATTTAATCCAGTTTGAGACTTTGTGCCAATATTGCCACTTTGCTATTACCATACTGGTATACTAATGCATATTCAATATGTTGGTATGCCTTTGAATTTCCCCAGTGAAAGGGAATTTAGTACAAAGTTGAGCCATATTCACTAGAGTTAACTTGAGAATAAGATATGCCCATTAGACATACAACAATGTCAACTTATTATAAAGAAAGGAGAGATGTTTTAATTATAAATTCACTGTCTTAATATACAATGATACCCAAGCAATTTACTTCATTACTTTTAAGCAAATCATTTGATACAAATTATGCTCTCCAAGTTATTAACCTAGAAAAAAGGCTGATTGTTTAGCTGCTATTGTACTATATGAGTTTAGGAAAGACAAATTATGGGCATAAGAAAAAGAGAATAACGTCTTATAAATTTTATAGTGGCCGTGACTGAAGCCCTCATTAGAACCCAAACACTTGTTCACTGTTGCTTTTTATTGATAGTCTTTTGTATAAATAAATTAAATTGTTTGGGTGAATGTATGCATTTATATAGGGATTTCATTGTGGTGGTTACAATGAGATATAATGGCTTTTCAGTGTACCATAAGCACAGTTGTGACCACAGGCTCACTTGTGTCATTTTGTGTGCAGTAATGAAGCCTGACGAGTGCTCTGCTGCTTGCAGATAGCCGGCTGCTGTCCTAAAAATGTAAACCATTGCCTCAGGCCATGGAATCAAGAATAGCAAAGGACAGTGGTACAGGCAGGGCTCCCCATGGCTCATCTTCACTTTAGCACACTAGAACCGGAATGCACATGCCTCCTACATAAGGATGATTGCTGCAAAGTGGGTAAAGCAATTACAAGAAAGTCAATTTGAAAAAAAAACACAGAATAATGCTGACATGAACAGTAAGATATTTTCCCCCTGATAGCCATATTCCTCTTCCTTTTCTCCACCAAGGGATGTAGAAAGGTACTTTATGGATTTTGTTTATTGATTGACTTTGGAACAGGCAAATAATAATCTATCTATATAATCTATCTGTCTTTCTGTCAGTTGTCTATCATGTATCTATATTGTAATACAAATCGCTGGCTTGATTTACAGTTGACTTTTTATATATTATATTAATATTTGCTAGACCTGCAAGGTAGTCCAGAGAAGAAGCATATCAAAAGTACTACTTCTATCTTTATTATATGGTTACATTAACAGAGTCTTGCAAGTTTCCTTTCTCACTTCCTTTCACTCTCTTGAGAATTAGGAAGACTCCCTTCTACATTATCCCCTTTCTGTGGGCTGAGATATCTTTTATAATTGGTTGTCCAGTCTGTGGGTGTCTCTCCTGCTTCTTAAGGTTAGTCTTGTTCTCAAATATCATTACAAGATACCGTTAAATGATTGCCTGGTCTGAAAAGCTGTAGAAGTAGAAAGCTAGGCTGGACTGAGAGGGACTGATTAATTTAAACGATCACTTGAATTCTTGTTTCAAGCCAAACATCTTAAGTACAATAGTACACTGGCTGTCTGGCATGAAATATAATTATTGTTCTTGACGTTCATGATGTTATGCGTGCACAAGTGCACAAATGATATAATGCATGCATAAACGCACCAATGTGCCTTCCATCCCTGTCCTACTATTCCCATTTATTTCCCCTGTTCATGTCCATGTTTATACTTATACCTGTTATCTTGTAGATGTTTGACAAGCTAAATAAAATAAAAACAAATTAAATAAAATGAATTTCTTTTGGTTCCTTGTGCCTAATACGTTATGACCTACTGGATCACCATCTTAACTATCTCTAGATCAGTGGTTCTCAACTTTCCCAATGCCGCGGCCCTTTAATACAGTTTCTCATTTGTGGTGACCCCCAACCATAAAATTGGTGTCTCAGTTCCTAAGACCATCAAAAATATGTGTTTTCCGATGGCCTTAGGAGACCCCTGTGAAAGGGTCATTCGACTCCCAAAGGGGTCCCGACCCACAGGGTGAGAACCACTGCTCTAGATAGTTCCCTTCTTCATGTCCCTTCTTTATTAGTCCATCGCCCTGCATTTTGTCTATACTATTCCTGTTCTAAGGCCAGTTCCTTCAGTCTTTCTTCCTAAATACATGCTCAGAGCACATACTGCTGAATTCTTCTTCAAGTTGGATGAAGAGTTTGCATATCTCTGTGATATACGTACTGGAAATAAATTCCCCTGTGTTATAGTTAGAAAATCCACTTCACTAATCCTTGGTCAGATTAGTTTTCTACTTTAAGGAAACTGATATGTAGAGATAAAATGTTTCAATCTCCAACAGGGTTATAAGCCTAGGCCTGGAGTCATGTCTACTATCTAGGAACCATATAACACATAAAGGATATGATCAGTGGTGAGTTTCTGATTTTTTTCCTACTGGTTAACTCATGCACGTGCTCACTTGTGACGTTTCTGCGCATGGGCAGAATCATCCGGGTAGGTGGGAGGAGCTCCTGCCACCACTACTATTGGTTTGCCCCATCTGGGGTGAACCGGGAGCAGTCCACCTCTGGATATGATGTAAAATTTAAAGATAATAACTATCATGAGACAGAAAATGGAATATTACTTATGAAATACTTCCTCCAGAAAATTAGAATTAAACTGTGAAAGCAAGGGCAGTAAAGAACTGCAACCACAAAAATTATGTAACCAAATGGCAATAGTGAATGGGCATAGAATCTCAGATGCTGTTTGTATAATAAAATAAAGGACACGTGGCTTTATTAAAAAATATTTAAGGAAAGTCTCAGGTATTAAACATAGACAATGGGATGAATATATATAACAAGATACATGTTAACTGTACTTGAAACAGCAGGGGAATTGTGAAACTACGGTAACTTTTGTCACAGAATAAGGTGATATGTTAGAGAGGAAGTATTTTCCCCTTATTGAAATGATAAGGTATATATTGCAAAACACAGGACTTACAGACAGAAACTGGCCATAACAAGTTTAGCAGCCAACTTCATTCAGAACAAGTTCCTAATGAAAAGATGATCTTGTCATCCTCTTTTTGAACGTGGTAACTTAAAAAAAAGGGAGTTGTGTATTGATGCTGCATGAACCATTGAGAAGGGATGATATTGGTTCAAATCTAATGTCACCTGACTCTTCAGAAACTCATGATCTACTGCCAGGGATAAGGGTGGCTGGGGAGGAATAGGATCTAAATAGAAAGTTGCAAATGTATTTTCGGTTCTCTTAGAATAGTGAATGTATGATTGTGATTAGTAATCTGAGGTTACTTCTTTCTGCCTTTCTTCTTCAGTCATAGTCTTAGAAAATGAATGCATTTAATGCTTGTCTTTGCAGAAATCATTAGCTAGATGCTAGAATTTGCTCATCTTATTTCTGTTATAATACAATTATAAAACTTGCTTCAAATATCCTTGCTCTGGTTATATTTCTGCTCTCAAAAATACTCTTATGTTCTATGTGCACAAAAAAGACTTTAGGCTCCAACATATTATAAAATATCAGAAGATTTTGAGATTAAAGGCAATATTTGTTTCAAAATTGCTATTTGCTTTAAAGAGATAAAATTATTTGAAGCTACAATTGTAGAGATGAATGTTTAAATATGAAAACAATATCATTCTGACAGATGTTCAATATCTATCTATCTGCTATTCAGAAGAGTAGGGACATTTGTACTTACCAACAGATACAGTAAAGGGCATTTAGGGTATGTCAAAAAATAATATGTTTATTGTCTTGCTTTCACTACTCATTCCTCAGATGCATTTTTTATCTGAATTGTATCCCATGCTCTGTATGGAAAATCTATTGGTCATCAGGCATGAACCATATATATTTTGTCGGGTTAGCACTGTTGATATTATCTAATTTGGGTAACGAAACATCTGCAAGAGACTATCCAAGGTCAGAGAGCACCAATGACCCCTCATTTATCATGGTCATATAAAACAAACATGTAAAAGATTATACTTGAACAATCTGTAACAGTTTGTCAATGTATATTTTAAAGCATAAACTTTTAAAATAAGAGCAAGCTTTGTAGCATCTGCGATTTCCCCCCCCCCCAGATTATGGCATTGATGGTTAATGGAATAATCAGGCACGAGACACATAAACTCTACAACAAGGCTTTGAGGATCTTTAAAGTTTCTTTTCATGACTTTCCAGGCTGTGAACAGTGCCAACTTAATGCAGTATTAACACACTATTTTAGGCATACATAATACAACATGCTTGTAGTCTTGGGACAGAAGCTATTTCTATGGATACAGTATGCTGAACAGACACAGATCAAAGAAAACCAAAATAGTTCATTCTGTGCTGTCAAGGAAACAAGCTGCTCTATCTGTTTAAAAGACTTTGCTGAAATAAAATGGAAGCAACAGCCATGAGGACAAGATAAAGTCAGTGTTGCAGAGAACATGAAGTCTCTGGCTTCAGTGTGTTTCACTATAATGCTACTCTGGACCCAATTATTGTAAAATGTCAGATCTGACTGTGTATAGTGACATCCATAGCCAAGTAAATATGCACTCATGCTCCGTGGATTTGACTAGCACCTGTGGTCACAACCATTCAGTGGTGGGATTCAATTTTTTTTACTACCGGTTCTGTGGGTGTAGCTTGGTGGCATGGTTTGGTGGGTGTGGCTTAGTGGGCATGTCAGGGGAAGGATACTGTAAATCTCTATTCCGACCCCACTCCAGGGAAAGGTTACTGCAAAATACCCATTTCCTTCTGGGAGGCAGGGAATAGATGGGGCAGGGCCAGTCAGAGGTGGTATTTATTGGTTCTCTGAACTATTCAAAATTTCCACTACCGATTCTCCAGAATTGATCAGAACCTGCTGAATACTACCTCTGCAACCATCCCTTTCATTTGTCACTTCTGAAAAACCTTTCTAATGTTCTAATACTTCTTTGGAGTATTAAGGTATATAAGGTAGCCTGGACTAATGACCAGGGCAGTTTGGCTAGTGGTTAAGGCATCAGGCTAGCAACTAGTGAATTCTAGTCCCACCTTAGGCATGAAACCCAGTTAAGTGGACCAGTTACTGTGTCTCAGTCCAACTCATGGGGTGGTAGTTATGGAATACACAGGAGGAAGAAGTAGCATTATGTTTGTTCATCGCCTTGAGTGAACAAACCTAATGAGTGATTTATCAAAAAAAAAAACATAAATAGGGATGAAAAAAATTGTTATTAAGCAGCGTGATTTTTAAGTGAGGCATCACTTGACCACACCCAATTTTATGAACTTTTTTGTCATGGTTGTTAACAAAATCATCATGGTTATTAAGTGAGATATCATGTGACCACAATTTGCAACTCACTTTGCTTGTCAAGGTTGCAAATGGTGATCATGTATTGTGTGACAGTCATAAAATAAATAAAATTTATTATTATTATTATAGATGTGAAACAGATGCCAAGAATCTCAATCATGTTCACATGGCTATTGGGCCATTGCAATGGTCATAAGAATGGGGTTTGATCATAGGTCATTTTTTCAATGTTATTGTAACTATGAATAGTTGTTAAATGAATCATCATTAGTTGAGGACTACCTGTAAATGATAATATTTTTTTTTTAAATATCTCAGTTAGTAAAACTTTACAAATAAATACAGCTCTCTGATAGGTAGTGATGCTATTCTACAGTACAAAAACACAATTAATACCATACTTTGGCAGTGATTAAATCCTATTTAGCTGCAGATTGGGGAGGAGATGAATTAGTTGCACTTGTCACTTGCCTTAAACTATATTTGGCTATAGTGACTAGGAATTCTGGAAATTATTACCACATAATTCTGTGTGGCAGCAGATAGGAAAACATCATGTTATCTGCTGGTCTTCATATACATAATGGATGGTGAAAAATAGGCTAATGCACAGAGCCAATAGGTTGATAAAATAAAGTCTGCTCTACTCTTCTCCAGACATAAAATCCAGAGAGAATCCTATTTGCATGCATTTTTATTATTAGTTGTCAAACATGTACAAGATAGCAGGTATAAATATAAACGTGGATATGAACAAAAGAAATGAATACAAATAGTTGGGGACAGTAGGACAGGGATATTAGGTACACTGGTGCCCCTTTATGAACTTCTTAGGAATGAGATAAGGTCCACAGTAGATCAGAGGTGGTATTCAGCTGGTTCTGATCAGTTCTGGAGACCAGTAGCGGAAATTTTGAGTAGTTCAGAGAATTGGTAAATACCACCTCTAACTGGCCCTGACTCCATCTATTCTCTGCCTCTCGAGTCCCAGTTGATTGGGAGGATTCCGCAGTAACCTTCCCCTGGAGTGGAGAGGGAATGGAGATTTTACAGTATCCTTCCCCTGCCACATCCACCTAGCCATGCTCACCAAGGCATGCCCACAGAACCGGTAGTAAAATTTTATGAATCCCACTACTGCAGTAGACAGTGTAAGCTTGAAGCTGGAGGATGTAACGATGGAACCAGTAGAGCATTCTGTGTTGGAGGATGTAACAATGGAACCAGTAGAGCATTCCATGCATTGACCAAATTCATAACTTGCCTTTTCAGTAAAAACCTAGCTCTAGAAGGTAATAACATACAGAATTATGTACGATGCAAAAATTGTGACTAAAACAAAAATGAATTAAGTACAAACGCAGCAATAGTACATAACATTCCTGGCTATCTCAAATCCATTTTAGAAAATGATTCAGCTTAAAAATCAAAACTGAAAAAATTTCTTCCCAGCCAGTGTGAGACAACAGATTTCAGAAAACTGGCACCCCTTGTTAGGGGCATCTGGAGCCAGAAAATGGCTGTTGAAAAGCTCCTGGTGGATTCATTGCAAAAGTGTTTCCAAGGTGCTACAGAAGATGCAGTATCTCGAATAGTCTGACTTTATACCAATCAAACCTAACCTTCTTTGAACTATGCACAGAAATACACTAGTAACACCAATTTTTCCAAAGTTTTTGTTTTGGGAATAACTTAGATACTTTAATCGGAATGGCCAGACGCTTATTGCAAAATCAACAAATGTTTGAAGGTGACTCCAAGTTTTAATATCTTCTCTCTCTCTCCATACTTTTTCTCTTGTAATCAATATATTTATATGGTGTTCATTGCTGTCATCCCCCTGGAAAAAATATTAAAAATCTTACTTAAAAGACCAGCATGAAAATTAATAAATTTAGAGACAGTAGGCTCCTTAGAATCAATTAAGAAATATCGACACCACAGCATGGGTTAACAGTGAAATAATTTGCTCCATTTTACTTGTTCTTCTTCATATAATAGCTTCTTGCTTATGACAAATCTGTCTTATCACTGAGTGTTTTTTTGCTCAGTGGATCTGAACTTAATAATTTCTATGTGTGAAATCATTTATGTAAAAAAAACCTCTCTATTTTTCTAATAGTTTCTGCTCTTTACTACAGCACAGCTTGGTCACACTAGGTATGTCTTGTTGAAAGTATGTCCATAAATATGTCCCTTGCAGCACAGAACAGCTTGTTAAATTGGCAATATTCAGCAATGTGCCTCCAAAAGTTTGTTTCAGATGTGATCATCCAACTGTAGGACAAAAGTTGCCATAACTTTTCTTCTCTTTTCAATAAATATTAAGATTTTACTGTGTTATAAATATCTAATTATTTATCATTTTTCTTTTCTATCTATCTATCTATCTATCTATCTATCTATCTATCTATCTATCTATCTATCTATCTATCATCTATCTCTATCAATCTATCTATCTTCTTTCTCTCTCTTTCTCTTTCTATCGTCTTTATTTTTGACTTATTTTTGCTATAAGAGATATTTTTAGAATCATTCTCTTTTTACCTCATTAAAGATATGGCCATAGGGAAGCAATATTGAAAGACTGAAATAAGACTTCTGTTAAAATAGGAAGAAAGTCTACTGGTTTATTATTAGATCTTAATACCTGCCCAGAATTCAGTTATTCTTTCTTATACATTTCATTCCATGGTATTTTCAACAGAAAAATACTGCATCAATGCTATATATCTCAGCTTCCTTTTGCCACCACCAGTCCATCTTCTGCACTATTTTAAATATGTTTCTCCAAACCAGGCAGTAAAATCCAGGTAATAGAAAATGTGAATTCCTACTTCTCAGAATGAACACTTTAACCACAAAAATAAATTTGCAGGCCAGATAAAAATACTCTTTTCTTTACACATTTTATGAGGTCAGGTCTGACTGACTTTAGTGGTTGTTATATACAGTATGTACAAAATCATGCTGAAATCAAATCTGTAATATTTAAGGTACTTATAATGGAATGGGGAACGATCCCAAGAATTGACTATAATTATAATGTCTGTCCTTTTTTGTGATTTTTTGCCCAGCTACATTCAAGTTATGACATACTGTATTTTTTCCTGTAGTAGATCTCATTATTCCTTTGGGCACATTCCTTGGAATAAATTAAAAGGATCCATAGAGAATAATTCTGCTTTGGGTTTTCCCCCCCCTAATGATTGCCAAAAGCTGTTTGCAAGGATAGTACAGAATGTTTACAGATGCCTTAGGAAGAAAACAGCAGAATGTGGAACTAATTGTGTTTATTCAAGATAATTATGAAACACAAATGACCATTACTTACAACAAGTCCCCTGACAACTAGACTTTGGCTCATGGGACTGAGATCACACTAGGTAGAAAAAGGCCTTGATATTCAGCCACACTATCGGTGTGCGTGAAATGATACGATTCTAAACCATGTCTTAGAATATTTCAAGCAGATGTTGTACAAAGAAAAAACGGAGCTTTGCAGACAACATTTAAAGCAAACTTGTTTTCTTCTAGACTAATAAAGCAATACGTTCTGTCACATATTAAGTAGGCTGCCAACGAAGGCCAAAGTCTGTATTTTATAATGTTAAAAAAAGAATTAGAATCGAAATGACAAAATCAGGCAAAAAAGAAGAAGATAAAATTGTACTAGGACTTACCAGTACCTCACATCAAAACTATGAAATTAAAAAATATTGGATACTTTCTCCTCTAATTTGTAGCAATGTAGGTAAAGTGACCAGTATTCTTAAGCTACTTATAGGTACAGTGCTTAGACTACAAACCCTTGGTTGCTTTCATTTGAAGCTGAGCAGATTTGATAGGATCTGTTCAGTCTAAGGCAGTATATATCTGAGATATTGTGGAGGCTTCCATCTGGTTTGGGGATGCCCTGATAATGTGGGCCAACTGCTGAGTAAATGGCACAAGTAGATTCTGATTTGTGACTAAGAATATAAGGAGAGCCAAGATGGATTAGATCAAAGGTCTTTCTAGTCCATCATTCTGTTCCCACAGTGGCCAACCAGCTGCCTCCAGAATCCTTTGTACAGTACATAAAGCCAACAGCATTCATATCCTCGTGTTCTCCAACCACTGGAATTCAGAAACATTCTGTTTGGAAGGCGAGATATAAACATTTATTGATATCTTTCATGAAGTTTTCTAACCCTCTTTATTCCTGAAACTATTGCAAATCATTACAACTATTATTTACTTGCTTATTCACATACGTAGCATCTTCTACAAAGCTGCACAAGCATGAATTTCTTGCAGCATCAGGAAAAAACCCAAAGTGTTGGATGTTTGTTAAACTTTTGCATTATTTGTAGGAATAAACTTGTAGTGCAACATAGCCAACAACATCTGATTATGCAAACATTCATACCAATATTGGACTTTATAATATGATTTGTGGGGCATAATGGTACATTATACAATACGTAAAATATTAACTTGCATTTATGACTTAAGGAGCATTTCTACCATTTTAATACTGCTATTACTATAATAATATTTTAGTAATATTACTACATTTTAATGAATTGCTCAGTGTGCCAGGATTTGAAAGCCACCACATCAGAAGTGTTATTCAGCTGTTCCCGCCGATTCAGGCAAACCGGTAGCAGTGGCTGTGGGAGGCTCCGCCCACCCATCCCAACGTAATGCAGAAGGCGGTGCGCATGTGCAGACGAGGGATGTGCGCTCACATTTGCAAACTGGTAGGGGAGGTAAGTGAATTCCACCTCTGCACTGCATCTAATAATAAGTCAGCAGTTGATCTCCAGATGAGTAATTTAAATATTATATAATGCCTGACATTTACATTGGAACAATTCCATTCATTCAACTATAGTAGCACCGTCTTATTTTGAGACTTTGAAGGCTTTGAAGACCACATTCTCTGTCTTTCCTTCAATCTAAAGAGATAGGACCAAAACTATTCTTCTTAATATACTTTCTTTCTGTTAATAAAAGAAAGAAAAAGTAGAGGAAAAATACAGTAGAGTATTCGGCTCAAGAAAAGGCCTAACTTTCAGGAGGAAGTATCAGCAAAGATAAAATGTCTAGTCTTCAAAATGGAGACCAAGCCTCAGTCAAAATAACTGAAAAAAATGAACAAGACTTTCAGTCCATTCAAAATAAACTCTAATTTAGTCTAAGTAATTATTTACTGTATCTATAAATCTCATGGCATAAGATTTCCATCCAAATGTCCTGGAACATTTGTATTCTTTAAACTGAAAGGTGTTTAGGTGCTACAAGAGCATTAGATGACCCCAAAGCAGAGGTGATATTCTGCCCGTTTGCCCCAGTTCAGGACAAACTGGTAGCGGCAGTAGGAGGCTCCGCCCACCTGCCCAGATGTAATCATGGATGCTCTGAGCATGTGCAGAAGGTTCTGCATATGCGCAGAAGCATTGCGCATGAGCACGTGCTCCTGATTCTGAACTGGTAATGAAGATAAGAGGATTTCATATCTGCCCCAAAGAGATAAAATTACTGAATGTTTTTTTGCTGCCATCTAGAGGTCTAAATTTATGTTGCTAAATGAGACAGTTGTTAAGTGAATCACCTAACAACTTAATCACTTTGGCCCTCTTTACATTTCTCGCCACAGTTGTTAAGTGAATCACTGCATGGTTAATTTAGCAACATGGCTGCTAAGTGAATTTTGCTTCCCCATCTTTTGCTGTCGCAAGGTTTAAAGAGATGATCCCATGACCTTGGGACACTGAAACCATCATAAATATGAGTCAGTTGCTAAGTGTCTGAATTTAATCATGTGACCATGAGGATGCTGCACCAGTCATAAGTGTGAAAAACAGTTGTGTTACTTTTTCCAGTGTCGTAACTTTGAATGATCATTAAATGAACTGTTGTAAATTAAGGACTACCTGTAATAATGTATACTCTTATAACATTTAAATCTGTAAATCCTACCACTATTTGCCTTGGGACTGGAAAACTGAATGCTGGCACATCCATTGATCAGGAGTCCAAGGTCACCAAAAGTCTTTACTTTTTGTCTCATATAAACAACGTGATGATACATTGGACACCAACCACTGGCTGTTGTTTCACCAATCCTTGCCAGAAAAAACAATCAGATTGAATTGATAGCTGCTCTGCAACTGGAGATTCACAGTCCTCTTTAATAGAAAGTAATGAGGGCTATTGAACATCTAATGTATTACATTTGAAGCAATCTGGTGGATCTATTTTTATATAGATATACTTCCTAGACACTAAAGTTAATCAATTCAAGTAGAGCTCTACTCAAGACATAAAAAGTAATCAGTTGAAATATAAACTTACTCAAGGCATAAAATTTATTAGTTAAAGTATAGTTTGTTGGGTTCTCCTTTAAGCTCTTAGTTTCAATGGACATAAAAAGCTGAACAAATAACATTTTCCTTGACTGTCCTTGATAAAGTGAAAGCAAGTAACAATAAAATAGGACATAGTTTTATATCTTACTAGCTATGCCCGGCCACGCGTTGCTGTGGCACAGTCTGGTTAAATGGTCAACCAATCTGTGTGTAGATCTACACCTGCACACATACACACAACCACCGTATAAACCCCAACCTACCTACCTACTGTATTTCTCCCTCTCTATCTATCCCTCTACCTACCTACCTACTGTATTTCTTCCTTTCTCCCTCTATCTACCTACCTACCTACTGTATTTCCCCCTCTCTATCCCTCTACCTACCTACCTACTGTATTTATTTATCTCTCTCTATTCCTCTACCTACCTACCAACCTACCTACCTACCTACCTACCTACCTACCTACCTACCTACCTTATTTCTCCCTATCTATCTATACACCTACCTATCTACCTATCTACCTACGGTATTTCTCCCTCTCTGTCTATCCCTCTACTTACCTACCTACTGCATTCCTTCCTTTCTCCCTCTACCTGCCTACCTACCTGCCTACCTACCTGCCTAACTGCCTACCTACTGTATATCTCCCTCTCTATCTATCCCCCTATTTACCTATCTACCTGCCTACCTATTGTATTTCTCCCTATCTATCTATCTATCTATCCACCTACTTACCTACTATATTTCTTCCTTTCTCCCTCTACCTACCTACGTACCTACTGTATTTCTCCCTATCTATCTATCCCCCTACCTACCTACTGTATTTCTCCCTATCTATCTACCTCCCTACCTCCCTACCTACTATATTTCTTCCTTTCTCCCTCTACCTACCTACCTACCTACCTATCTACCTACCTACCTTATTCTCCCTCTCTATCTATCCCTCTATCTACCTACCTACTGTAATACAATAATACAATAGCAGAGTTGGAAGGGACCTTGGAGGTCATCTAGTCCAACTGCCTGCCTAGGCAGGAAGCCCTATACCCATGATAGTGAACCTATGGCACAGGTGCCACAGGTGGCACACGGAACCATTTCTTAGGGCATGCGAGGCATTGCCCTGCCAGCTTCAGTGTGTATGTGTGCCCTGGCCAGCTGATTTAGGCCTTCTTTGGAGGCCATTTTTTGCCCTCTGGAGGTGGGGGGAGGGTGAAAACAGCCTTCCTATAAAGCCTCTGGAGCCTGGGGAGGACGTTAAAAGCATGCCAAATGCAGGGGTCATGCACATAACATTATGGATGTGGCACACCTGTGCACATCGCCCCTGCACTCCCCCTGCTTTTGGCACGCGAGCCAAAAAAGGTTAGCCATCACTCCCTAAACCATTTCAGACAAATGGCTATCCAACATCTTAAAGACTTGCAGTGTTGGGGCATTCACAACTTCTGGAGGCAACGTCTGTTCCACTGGTTAATTGTTCTAAATGTCAGGAAATTCCTCCTCAGTTCTAAGTTGCTTCTCTCCTTGATTAGTTTCCACCCATTGCTTCTTGTTCTGCCCTCAGGTGCTTTGGAGAATAGCTTGACTCCCTCTTCTTTGTGGCAACCCCTGAGATATTGGAAGGCTGCTATCATGTCTCCCCTAGTCCTTCTTTTATTAAACTGTATTTCTCCCTCTCTCTCTATTCCCCTCTCTACCTACCTACTGTAATACAATAATACAATAACAGAGTTGGAAGGTACATTGGAGGTCATCTAGTCCAACCCACTGCCTAGGCAGGAAGCCCTATACCGTTTCAGACAAATGGCTATCCAACATCTTCTTAAAGACTTCCAGTGTTGGGGCATTCACAACTTCTGGTGGCAAGCTGTTCCACTGGTTAATAGTTCTCACTGCCAGGAAATTTCCACTCAGTTCTAAGTTGCTTCTCTCCTTGATTAGTTTCCACGCTTTGCTTCTTGTTTTGCCATCAGGTGCTTTGGAGAGTTGGAAGGGACCTTGGAGGTCATCTAGTCCAGCTCCGCTGCTCAAGCAGGAGACTCTATACCGTGTCAGACAAATGGTTTTCCAGTCTCTTCTTAAAAACACATCCAGTGTTGGGGCATCCATAACTTCTGGTGGCAAGCTGTTCCACTGGTTAATAGTTTTCACTGCCAGGAAATTTCCCCTCAGTTCTAGGTTGCTTCTCTCCTTGATTAGTTTCCACCCATTGCTTCTTGTTCTGCCCTCAGGTGCTTTGGAGAATAGCTTGACTCCCTCTTCTTTGGGGCAACCCCTGAGATATCGAAACACTGCTATCATGTCTCCCCTAGTCCCTCTTTTATTAAACTGTATTTGCTGTCAGATGGGTGGTTTTTTGTTACAGTTTGGTTCAATTCGTATTCAACAGTTTAAAGCAGCTGCCTGCCTCCATGTTTTTACCTCAGAGAACAGTTGAGCAGTATTTGTCCCCCCACTCTCTCTATGGACCACCTGGGAGTTTGCTATCCTCTGTGCCTTTTTGGCCCTAAGAGGCCACCATAAGAGGCCTCTTCCAACACTGACAGTTGAAAAGCAGTCTGATGGGCGTGGCTACAGGGAAGTGAAAACATTTTCAGTGGTACCTTTTATTTGTGTGTAAGTAGCACACAACACACGTGGGCTAGGCACAAAATGAGTAGCTATTCTATTATCGGAAGTCCTTGGCTACATTGTGTGAAAGTTTGGTGTAAATCGGTCCAGTAGTTTTTGAGATTAGTGGATTCGTACAAACTATTTTACATTTTTATTTATATAGATAAGAAAGGATTCAAACAAATGTTCTATTCCTGGAGTTTTCAGAGGGCTCTGGAGGATTTAAAAAGGCTTTGAAGAGAATTGAAGGGCAACATCACTATAATTTATCAATTGATTATTAATTGCTAATCCGTTTCCTAAGTTATTCAAACAAGAACAACATTAACCTAGGCTGGACAAGATGTAAATATCACATTATGGGTGATTCTGTCCTTGACAGATTGTTCACTCTTCTTTTTCTTTTCTTCTTCACTCCCTGATTGCCTTACTTTTTAATTTGTAAGCCATACAGCAGTTTTTTTTAACTGAGGCAAGCTGTTATGAGGAAGTAGTATTATTTAACAAAGGTAAATCAGTTGTTTTTTAAAGTGTAATCCTAGCCTAAAGCTATGCTATTATAGGTGAGGATTACAAAAAAATATCAACTTTGATGATGGTATTGCAATGGTATGCTGTTGAATCCTTGAATCCGGGTAACCGGTTTATTATCTTAAATACAACATTGTCCAGAAGAAATGGGAAAATTAGAAGTTAATTATACACAGAACTTATTTTTCCTTCCCAACAAAGTCCCATCAATCTTCTATTCCAGGTTATGGGAGTAAAATTCCTGATGTAACTAAATATTTAACTCAATAAGCCCAAGGTTAACTTTTAACTTTTCTCATTTCCTCATTCTTTAATTGTTAAGGTACTCAAATGGAACAATGCTAGCTTTGAAACTGATCCCGATGTAATGCCATAATTACTAAGAACATAATGAATTGTGAGTTCTTTTATTTAAATGTTTCTGTGCTGTATTTCATGGAACTGACACCAACAGAGTGTCTACCAACCTGTGGATATTCAAAACTTAATGGAATGCAATAACACAAGTATTAAACAATCAAAAGAAAATAAACCTGAGTGGGCAAGTTAGAAATTGCATTAATTTAAATGCTTGCTGAATAAAGGTATTTGAATTTGGTACTAAAATGCCTGTAATGAAGCTCATAGTTTAGTAAATGCATTGTCAAACTGGGATAAGTCCATTGAGAAAGCTATCTTTATAGGTGATAATTAATTGTATTTTCTGCTCCTAGGCCTACATGTAGAAGTGCAGCAAAGAAGAAAACTTTGATAAACGACTACTGTGCACAACCTCCCAAGGCTAATGACAAACACAGATGAATAAAGCATTCTATTTTGAAGGGAGTATGTTAGATACCATGTTTTGTAAGATGCTTATGGATACATGCTTGACTATACAAAGGTGATCACAAAATTAGCATGGGCTTCTGGCATAATGGATCTGACAAAACTCAGCTAATGAAGGAACCTGCCATGCTAGTTTGGAATTTTAGAAACTGTAGTCCAGATATATTGGGAAAGCACCAGATTATGCAACAGAATCTCTTACTAAGCCAGGTTAAAATATTGGAATATGAAATGGGGTTTCTCAAAATTGACTCTCTGTTCCATTTGATATAGTCCCAATTCTAACTGGCTCCTGTTTCATTGATTATATGGTACTTAAGTTTTTTTTTAAAAAAAACATGCACCACCAAATTATGTATTTAATTTATTCCATAATTTAGTACTAGGAACCTGGAGACAACAATTAGCTTACAACACCGTCCAAAATCTGGCAAACAGTTCTTGTTTGATTTTATTCAGATTCAAATTTTTGAAAAAGCTGCAATGTGTGTGTTAGGAAATCATTTCTTACATTGGGAAATGAGGCAGCTTGGATCTAGGCTCAAACAAGTTATCAAGTACTTTTAAAAACAGATGTGTTAGTAGCTGTGTACTGTATTTATTTTGTCTACATAAGGAACAGAAATTATGGGCAAACACTATCAAGAGAGTGATCATCAGCTTCTATCTTGGTTTGCAACAAGTGCACTGATTATCACAAATGTGCTAGAAAGTGGTAGTGCAGTGTTACAATAATGTAATATGATAACCTTTACAAATGGTGCTAGAAGAGTCAGTTCTGGGTCTCCATATTCCCTTAAATCAGGACTATTCTCTGAATCCTCATTAGATGGCAATAACTGTCAGATCTTTCTGTATCTCTTTGTTGACACCTAGTGGTCATTGAGACTTTTGCAGTCCATCTGGTAGTCCTGAATAAACAGTAACTGCTCCAGTCATGACGGTTATTTGCATGACATGCAAATTATAATTTTATCACTGTTTGACCTGGTCACTACAGCTTGTTTAACAAAGCAAATGATTTATCCAAAATTAGAGCCAACTGAGTTGCAAGAGGAGGGTTTTAGTACTTTTCTGAAAGGAAGAGATATATTTAAGGAACTTCTGTTTTGCTCTGCACTCCTTTTGGTGATAGTGATAGTCTTTTAATGTAATTATTTAATGTAACCTTTTATAACTGCATGTAGTCCTTGGGTTACTATGGCAGTTGGGACCAGAATTGTAGTTGCTAAGAGATAAGGTTATAAGCTATGATGTCACATGATTGCATCACTTACTAATGGCAATTTTGGCAATTATGGTTGCCACTAGTAAGCAAGGTCTACATGGGTTATTAAGCAAGGACCTCACCTGACTGTAACTTCTGACTTCCTGCAGGCTTTCCCATTGAGTTTGCTTGTGGGAACATTGGAAATTGTAATCACATAACTGTGGCATGCTGCAATAGCTAGAATTTCAAGAACTGGTTGTAAGTTCCACTAGTCAAGCACCATCATATTTGAATAGTAGCTTAAAAACTATCCATAATGGAAGAATCACCTCTTGATTTGTTTTTGAGGATAAAAAAAATATGTTTGTTCTCCAGTTGCGGAAATTCCTAGGGGAAGATAATTTGTTTGTTGTAAAACATACCTGAGTTACCCTCACATTGGACAATTCTGATTCATATACTTCTGTGGTCGCTTATTGTTTAGTCTAGAAAAATCCATGCAGCAATTTTGGAAAAAGGCCAATATGAGCATTGCATAGTTTTCTCATAGACTTATACAAAGTTCTTTTTAAAAAACTTGACACTAAATATTTTTAAGATTTCCCTTCTTTCTTATCAAAGTCCCTCTACAGCAGAATTCTAAAAAGAGGCTTTGCTCAACTTTCCTTCCTTGAGTGATGTTAGACTGATAGGGATGAGGAGTATGATTCTCCTGGTTGCTTCCTCCTCCTCTTCCTCCTCCTCCTCTTCTTCTCTTTTGTCTTCTGCCTTAACCCCTAGCATGCCCCTCCTCTTCCAGTATATTTTGAATTCCTGGAAATTTTCCTCTTTCTCTGAAGGCCAGTTCACACTACAAGTAAAACTAGAGAAGTTATTAGAGAAACTAAAAGTAAATTCCTAATATTAATCTTGATCAACTGGTTTGATTGTAATCAACTAGATATTAGATTATGAAAATGACACTTGGAAGTTTAATTCCTGCCTAGGAATTTTTATTGGATCAAAATCTTTCTTAAGAACAGAATGGAAATCAAAGACTTGCTCCAATTGCAGGCACTGGTCAGGGTTTTTTTTTTCAGATGTTAAACTATTCGTTTTCTATTGACTTGTAGGAATGGGAACAAAATTAAGCATTCAAACAAAGAAAAGTGCTAACAAGTCCTTGGTATTCTTAAGAAAGCTGGGCTGTCATCACAGTTGATTTATTCTTATTTTTATGAATGTTCTAATTTTTAACTACAAAGGTCACAGGACAAAGGCAGAGTCAAGGGTAACTATGAAAGAGGGTGTGTTTTTTTGCTTAACTTTGAACGTTTTTCTTAGCTGATTACTGCTTCAAATCTGATGCTCAGCAGGCATAACACCACTCATGTGGAGCTTAACGGATTAGTCACTCACTATCTTAATCAGATTAATCTGATTGAGCACAGTATATAATTCTGGTTACAAGAGGGGATACTTGATAGCCACATGGTAGCCTAATTTGAAAGAGGGTTCTCGGGATAGACCAGCTGATGCAAAAATGATCCCAACACATTAGCAATTACTGCTCATTTGTACTTATATACATGCTGAATCCTCTCGTCCTCCCTTCCTTGTCATATTTCTGATTTCCTTTCAGAACCCCATGCAAATTGGGGTTTCGTGTTCTTTTTTGACTGTACAAAATAGCATTATGGATAGTATTTCCACCTGAGATGGCCTATACTTCTGGTATTAATATAAAGAAGGGCTAGAATTGCAACATATCGTATGAATTGCTGAGTCCTTAAGACTTTTGTCATATAAACTCCTATGTTATTTTGGAAAGGGCAGGAGAACAAACAAAACAAAAATACAATGTAGTGTGACTGTATTCAATATTTTGCATCTTGTTTTGTTCATGAAATTTTACCAGAAGTTATACTTTATTTTTTAACTTGTCTGCAATTTGGTACAATTTTGGTCTTCTTTTTAATACAAATCATCCAAATATTCAAATAGAACCTACTGAGTAGTAGTTCTAGGATCCCTTAGACCAGTGCTTCTCAAATAGTGGGGCGTGCCCCCCAGGGGGGGCGCGAGACTCCGTAAAGGGGGGCGCGTTTGACCTCGGCAAACACTGTCATAACAAATCGGGCTACCGCTGCTGACATTTGCATCGATAGTGAGCATTAAGCCAGTACATGTGACTGTGCATGCTCCTCCCTTTCGAGGAGAACAGACCCGATTGGATAGACATGATGCTCTATCCTGATTAGCCAAACCCGCCCGTGTGACTTTTAGACCCGGATGATACTATTTACAGTCGTGCGGGGGGCGCGAAATGTTTTCTTCTTCCTAGGGGGGCATGACAGAAAATAATTGAGAAGCACTGCCTTAGACAGAAGCACCGTCCCTTCGTCCGCTCTGCTCCCACAGAGAGGGGCTTCTCCGGGTACCGTCGGCCGGGCAATGCCGGTTGAAAGCAAGCGTTTGTAAACATTTGACAGTTTTAGTATTGAAGATGTACAGTAATAAAATCATATGCATTAATAATACCTAAACATGAACATCTCATTTCTTTGTTTAAAAAAAGGTATGTTTGCAGTTAGAATATTAAAAAATCTTATGTGTTTCTCTTGGATCCTATGGAAGATATTCTCTTACCTATCTTGCACATAAGGAAATAATTATGAATAGCACCTCAATTTTTTTCTTTTTCAAATAAAATAGAAAATTTAATGGGCAGAAATACATAGGTAGTATTCCCCCCCCCCCCTCCATTGTGTCTGATCAAGTCCCTGCAGTTTTCTTGGCAAGGTTTTTCCAAACTGGTTTGCCATTGTCTCTTAGCCTGAGATAAAGGTTTTCTTAATCAAGATCACATAGTGGCTTTGTGCCTAAGGGCGACTACAATTCACAGTCAGCCAGTGGGCAGCGCCCAGGGGAAGGGCCTTCTCTGTGGTGGGCCCAACCCTCTGGAATGACCTACCCCCTGAACTTAGAATGACCGCAGACCTCCGCTCCTTCCACCAGAAACTAAAGACTTACTTTTTCCAACAGGCTGGCCTGGCCTAATTTACCCCACCTAGCCTGTAGTCTGAACCTAAATTGTTTTAATTGGTTTTAAGGGAAATAGTTTTAATGATTTTATAAATTTTAGCACAGGGATAATAATTTAATCTGGTTTTAAATTTTATAAATTGTTATGTTTATATGGTTTTTAATTTCCTGTGCACCGCCCCGAGTCCCTTCGGGGAAAGGGAGCGGTCTATAAATCTAATAAAGTATAAGTATAGCCTAATGTTTTAACAACCACACCTTTTTAGTTCCTTATTTAGGTCTAAAATTATAATGGGAGATACTTAAAGGTAAAGATAAAAGCTCCCCTCGCACATACGTGATAGTCATTCCCAACTCTAGGGGGTGTGCTCATCTCTGTTTCTAAACCAAAAAGCCTGTCCTGTCTGATGACAATACCATGGTCATGTGGCCGGCATGACTAAACACCAAAGATGCACAGAACGCTGTTACCTTCCCATCAAGGTGGTCCCTATTTCTCTACTTGCATTTTTACATGCTTTCGAACTGCTAGGTTGGCAGAAGCTGGGACAAATAATGGGAGCTCACTCTGTTACATGGTGCTAGGGATTTGAACCACCGAACTGCCAACCTTTCTGATTGACAAGCTCAGCATCTTAGCCACTGAGCCACCGTGTTGTAAAAATGACTTAATTGTATAGTTGTATGAAAATGACTTAAAATTGCTGATTGCAAGATTATAATATGAGGGAATTCCCATACAGACTGTTTTCACTATTCAGTTCCTCAAACAAGATCTTGAAAATGACCTTGGAATTACTAGAAAAAGGGGAGCAAAATCACTGCCCTCCCAAGAGTTGCTATACAGCCTTCCCTGCCATACATTAATTGTTTCATCCCTATAAAAATTAAGTGCTGGCATTAACTAACATCCTTTCTTCATGCTTCCTTCATTACTGTAACGCTCTCTACATGGGGCTCCCCTTGAGGTGCACTCGAAAGCTACAGTTAGTTCAGAATGCAGCTGCGCGGGTGATTATGGGTGCCCCAAGGCAAGCCCACATAACACCTCTCCTGCGCGAGCTGCACTGGCTGCCTGTGGCCTTTCGAGTGCGCTTCAAGGTGTTGACGACCATATTCAAATCGCTCCATGGCTCGGGGCCTAGCTATATACGAGACCGCCTCCTGCCCCATACATCCCTTCGTCCAATCCGCTCCCACAGAGAGGGTCTTCTCTGGGTACCATCGGCCGGGCAATGCTGGTTGACGATGCCCAGGGGAAGGGCCTTCCCTGTGGCGGGCCCGGCCCTCTGGAACGACCTACCTACGCACCACCTCGGACCTCCGCCTCTTGGGCCAACGTCTTAAGACGTATCTATTCCAACAAGCCGGCCTAGCAGAGCCCCCCATTTCTGACTTTTATCTATAAATTGTTAATTTGCAGGGTTTTAAATGGGTTTTTTTAAGCACGGGATTTATAATTTAATATATTTTTAATAATGTATACTGTTCTTTTGTTATGGTTTTAATAATGCTGTGCGCCGCCCTGGGTCCTAACAAGGAGAAGGGCAGGGTATAAATTCGAAAAATAAAAAATAAAAATAAATAAAATGCTGTGTAAAATAGCTAATGCTGGGCAAAAATAACTGAATTGGGGGAAATGCAGGATATTCAAGCCACTTTTCTTCTTGAAAAATTTGCTTAAGGTGGATAAACCTAGGAGCTAAGATGAGGTGGCAGATATTGAAAATTGGGAGGGGGGAACGACCCCACCGACTCATTCAGTAGAGTTGAGCATTGCAAAGAAAAAATTGCTACTATGTTTGAAAAATACCAACGCTGAATCAGAAATCAGATGATGCTTAGGAAGCACTGAGTCCTGGAGCTGGATTTTCTATGGAAGTGCCTTAAGTCAGGAGTGTGACACAGCTATTTAGAAAGGCAAACATTCTCCCTCTAAATATTTGCATTAGCGCATTCCACAATGCAGAATAGATTTGGCAAAGGAAAAAGTAATTATGACTTGCTCAAAACAGCATTTGATTTTAATTTAATATAATGATGCTAATGTAGCAGACCAATAATGGGAAGAACAGATTCTATGAACACCAAAAAACAGATTAATAGATATCTCCATTCTCCAGGTTCCTTTTAGAACTGAATTTCTCACTGACAGGGTAATATCTCCATATTTTAATGAGAGTTAGAAGGGGATGTACAATAAGAAGTATAAATATGTAGTTTCATGAGATCTAGAATCCATATCTGATTAAGGTCATCTAGTGATCTGAAGGTGTTTTTAATTGCAATTCCCAAGGGTCCTTTGATGTTACTCTTGGTGGCTGAGGCTGAAATCCAAACCATCAGGTTGCCTAACCTTAGTATAAATGCTGTCTTTGGAGAGGTGACTCTTCTCCAGAACTTGCTAGTTACTGCTAAATGTGATGAATGCAGAGTAGAACACCATAAAATAAAGGAAAATGGTTAGATTTGATGAAGAAAAAGTATTTACATGTAGAAGCAAGATATATCAAAATGAGATAAAGCAAAATAGGAAGAGTTGATTAGACAAGTTTGAATGAGGCCACAGCGGAGGGAGACCTGTAAAATCTATTTATACTATCTGTCATCTTCCATCAATTATTATTGCCAAATAGCAAGCATTCTTTCTTTCTCTCTCTTTGTAGGAGATAATTTCAGGCTAAAAAAAAAATCAACCGTGGTCTCCCAGTGAACTTGGTCCTTTATTTTGGAAACATATGGATTCTGCATGCAAGCTTTTTTCCCTCCAGATTCTGGGTTATTCTATATAAGCAGCTTGGCTGTTCTGGCTGTAATTATGCTCCTCCTTTCTCTGTATGGTACTGGATGTTTTCCTAGCAAAAGCACTGTTCTGCTGCCATCTGTTTAATCAGGAGATTCAATTCTCTGCCAAAGGACAGTATTGAAATGCATTATTCATCATATATAACCTGAGCTATGGCATTGGTTGTTCTTGAGTTGGCACTGTGGGCTCTTCTTGGCAAAATGCCTTATCTGTTATGTGTGTGGAATGGGTTAAATGATACCATCAAGGACATGTCATTGAAGTTCATGCTACTGCATACTGATTGGTCCTTTTGATGAACAGCTAATTTGGATGCCTGAGAGAAAGAGAATATGATTGGTAAATAGAGAAAGAGGTTTTAGAGAATCATTACTTGAGTTTTAGGCCATGGAATAGATTTGAAACTTCTAAATTAGAATTTTGTGTCTCTTGTGGATAACATGTGATGGTATTTGAATAGGGGAAGTATGATTCTTCCAATTCCAATGGATATTTCATCCAGGGTTATCCATGAGGGGTGGAACTGGGGAGAGGGCATGTTATTTAGTGGCTCTTCCAGAATGGATAGTTCCTGGGAAGGGAGTGATTGAAACCTAGGTGGTGCCCAACCCTCTCTTCTCCCTTGTTTAATAAGTACATGAAGCATGAGTTATCATCAATAAGCTGATAAATCTCAATTGAATGTTTCCATTGTGAGCAGAACAGAAGATACAGTCAAAATAACTGAAGACTGTTTGGATCTGGTTAAGGAAAATAGACTTGATATTAGCAAGACAAGTATCTATCATTGTGGAAGGCATTCAAATTCAGTACAACTGCACACCTCATTGTAGAAAGCTTCCGGCAATTTGAGAGTCTTCTTGGACTCATAGTTTCTTCTGAGGAGTAGAAAGAGACTTTGACCAAGATGACTTTTCCATTTTATGATCCAGTTGCAGCAACTTCTGGATTAATAACCTTGCAAATAGTGGCTCATTAACTTTGTTACCTTCTATTGGATTATTGCAATATATTCTACATATGGCTTCCTTCTGTGACTAGTTGGGAGCCACTGCTGATGCAGAAAGCAGCACTTTGAGTATCATCAACAAAACTCCCTTTTTCCATTTTATATCATTATCACAGGCATTGTGTGTTTCCCAAAAACATTATGGAGTAATTTGGGTTTTGGTGAATCCAGAAAAGAAGGTTCTAACATCTAGGTATGCCATCATCAAGCCTTCTCCATGGCTGCTTCTTAATTCTTGCTGAAGAAGTGGCCTTATAAGATTGCTGAGGTTTATCTTTAACAATATGGAATTATTGAACATTGTATTGTAATTTTGGAAACACGTGGAAGAGGCCGTCATTCTGCAGTGGAGAGTCAATGGCTAGAATGAAATAAAATTTTGTTATTTTGGGTTTTAAATTGTATCTTAATACAATTACTGTATTGAGAAGCATAGGCCTTCAGTGTTAATTTTGATTAGAATAGCATACCATTCATACTAAGTCAAACAAGTAATTTAAGGTGGATGAACTCCATAATTTATATTGTTTAATGTTATATCATGTTTTGAAATTGCTTTTAGGAGAACACTAGTTCTTAGTCTAGAATATGTTTTGGTATAGTCTAAATATGGTTCATTGAAGATTTTACATCTCCTCCACCCTGTATCCCCTGTATATTTTATTCATCTCTAGCAACATAATAGCCTTCCTTCCTTCCTTCCTTCCTTCCTTCCTTCCTTCCTTCCTTCCTTCCTTCCTTCCTTCCTTCCTTCCTTCCTTCCTTTAATTTCTTCTGCTTTATTCTCTGGACATGAGAATTATGTATGTATACAAGGGAGATTAAGCATATAATTTATTTCTTTTAAAAAAACCCACATGCTTAATTTATTTTAAACATGAGTATTAATTGAGAGATTACTATATACCTTTGAACAGTTAATTAATTAAAATGAAATTTGCATTTAATATTAATTAATTAATTTAATTTAATACATGAATTACATGGATTAAGTAAGAGTATAGCTATTAGTGAAAGTCAGAGTTCCCTGCATTAATGTTAACTCTTGGTAAATATAGGTTATCATTTTAGTTAAACTACAATATTATCCAGAAAATACAGTGAAAAGAAAAATTAAATAGACTTCCTGCTGGAAATGGTATTTTGGTCATGCATTTGTATTTTTTTGCTTCCTGAACTTGATATCCAAATTTGAAATTATTCTGATCCTTATTTATAGATATTCATAAGCAGGGAGAATCTTCTCTTAGCCAGTTTTAAGGAAGAGCCATATTTGAGAAATAAGAAGAAAAATAATAACTGCAAATGTGTTTTAGAGAAGATGCTTGAAATTGGATGAAGGCCAGCTTCTACCCTGGAAGACATTCCAGGCTTGGCAAAGGCCTCACATGCACATACTGCATTTTTTTGTCAGCTCTGTTTTGAGAGGAGGGTGGTTTGGGGAGCTAAGATGTAATAACAATGAGCACAGTAGTATGCACTTATCTGCAGATTAGGATTTAATACAGGTTAGGAATTAATATATATTTGTTTGGCATCAGTTCAGGTGCAGCAGGAAGACTGTAATATTGAATTTGACAGAACATATATAGAAGCTACAACCAATTGCAATCACTTTTTCTTGCTAAATCTGCTCCATTATTACTTGTAAAAGATTGTGCTTTGCAACAATATTTTTTTTAAAAGATACATATTTGTGTGCTCACAGTCAGAAGAAAATACATTTGTGACTCTCCCTCCCCCTGTCAACCCCACAATAGAGTGTAACAGAGGTGGATTTTTGTCAGGGCAGATTGAGATGCAATAAGTCAATTCATTACCAAGATTTGCAAAGACAAATTCTGCCCCCAAATAATAATCCTTCCATAAACAAATAATCCTGCTTCTATTCCTTGTTTGAAACATGAGGATAAGCTTGCAGCAGCTTTCCTGCACTACTGTACTCTGTTTTCACTACCAGCAAAGGAACACTCTTCCCTCATACAATTTGCCATGTTTTACATATACTGCCAGGAGAGAAGAGCCTTTTATTTGGCACAAACTAAACGTTTTTCTCTCCTCATTTCTTATATTGAACATAAAAGCAGTTGGTGTAGGGGGAAAAAGGCTTTTGATTAACATAGAACTTAATAAATAGAATGTCGTTCCCAAAACCTAGTTTTACATTTAATAGAAGCCTGTGTTAAAGCTATCTATTTACAAACAAACTTGCTTCTACTTTGAGCTGACAGTCAGGAACAAGAAGTGTGTTTATACACATATGTGTGTGCGTGGGTAAGGTGGTGGAACAGCTTTGTGTGAGCGGTTTGCTACTTTCTTGCTTCAGCTGAATTGTTGTGGTTTAATTTTCTGAGGTAGGTTGATGACAGCTGAAGAAGACTGTATTTGTCGAAGAGAAGCATGATGGTAGCAGAGTTCCTAAGGGAGATCTAATGGTTCCTTTCCTTCCTGCACAGAGATAAAGACTTATAATAAGCGTGTATGTTCACCATCTGGCTCTGTGCATGTGGTCCTTATGGAGGCGAAAGCCTCACAATCTGCAAATGATCAGGAGCCATAGCATTCTCTCCAGAGAATCCACGATGCAATCAAGGTGACAGATGGCACGGCCACTGCTGTGGCCTCATGGAGAAGATCAAAATCACCTTCAATAAACTCTGACTGAAATGGGCATGGGCACCTCAAAAAAGTCAGTTTGTCAATCAAACTGTGACAGCACACTGCAGGGAGGGGGGGGGGCAACATAGCGGCCAGTTCTCGGTTTTCAATCGTTTCCAACTGACTGAGCCTGAACTATGATCTTTCTCAAATTGTCCTTTCTGTTTAGCTGAAGCGGGCCAGCAAATTGCCAGATTCATAGCTTTATTGAAGGAAATTGAAAACATGATGTCCTCAATTCAGCAGACAAACAGCTGGCAGGTGTTTAGGACACCCAAATGCCAAAAACAGACCTGCGGCTTTAGGATAAGTTCAACTGATTTGATCGGATTCAGAACAGAGATCGATAATAAAATTCTAATTTATGCAGAAGGGAAAAGCATTAGCCAACAGCATTTATTAGACTGGAAATGAGCTCTGTGTCAGATTTTGAAAACTGGATTCATTTTCTTTATTTCCTGTATATATTATCCTTTACTAATTTAGATGATATTGATATCGGTACTGTTTGAATATCTTTATATTAGCTATTATATCACCAGTAAATAAGACCTCATCATCTAAGATCTGATTATATAATTGTTAGAGTATACTAAAAGAGCACCGTACCTAAGAAAACAAGGTGAGATTCTGACCCATCTCACAAATTTATAGAGCCAAAGAGAACCTTGTCCTTAGAAGAAAGCTGAACATTATTATTTACATAATAATTTTCTGTAAATTAGTTATATAGATATGCAAACAAAAAGAAGGCAACAATAAAAATTACACATTACTGTAATAAATAACTACACACATATAAAAACTCCTCTCAAGAGAACAATGACAAAATTTAGAATAAAATAGAATTTGAAAATCATAACCAGAAAAGCTGTCTTTTCATTTATATCACTAGATGGATTTATTTATGGATATTCAAGTTTCTTATGTACCCTCATATAAGTTGAAAACAGCAGCAATGTTCTTGAATACAGAAACCCTAATATATTACTTAGAACTCATTCCAATAATTGTGGTCCTGTTCACCTCAAAGTTACTTCTTGATTCTGCTGCAGTTGGTATTCAGTTCAATGGGGCTTACCGAGGACATTTTATTTCTAGATTTATCCACCATCTTTAAAGTCCAACCATATTTTAAAAGTGACATAAGATTCCAATGCATTTCCCCACCTATTTATTTATAATTTTAATTGTTTACTGCCATTCAGTATTCTGGATAGTTTACAGAGAGATAAAACAATATAATCAATTATAAGGTAGTGATAAAATGGCCCTCTCAGGGCAAAGAGCCAGAACAATTAAAAAGACAAAAGAATCTCACTGCTGGAGTCATACCACATCCTGGTCCAGTTCCTCCAGCAGGAGAGCCAAATCTTTAAGACTCTCTTGAAGAACAATGGAATCAGAACTATACAAATCTTGCTGGGAATACTGTTCCAGAGGACAGATGAAGGGACAGTGGAGGTACACTTCTTGAGTCTCATAGGGAGCCTCATAAGGTGACACTATTCAATGGACATAATCACTGTTAGATCTTATAGGATGAAGAGACAAAATTGAGGGCAGATGGTTCTGCAGGCATTCAGACCTCCAGGCTCAGCCAAATGGCGATCTATAGATTGGAAGAAGTGTTGACTAGAATCTCAAAAAATGAAAGTGGCATAGTGCTCTCTCATGCCAAAATTACACATTGGTGTTTGTGTATGTGTATGTGTGTGTGTGTGTGTTACTGAAAGTGGGAAATCTAATATTTATTTATTTATTTATTTAATCAAATTTCTATACCGCTCTATCTCCCTGGTGGGACTCAAGGGGGTATATATATATACCGCCCTGGAAGGGATATAAGAGAAACAGTATGTCTCCTCCCTTAATGGGGCCCTAACAGGAAATTGTGAAAAACAATTATCTATACTAAATACTCCTGTCTTAGCTGATGCAATGGGTAGGGCAATGGGTTTCCCCCCGCGTAGAATTGGAAGTATCTTCACGACGTTTTGATGAAGTTTCATTCATCATCTTCAGGCTGGTGCTTCCGGTTTGGTCCTGGAAGCACCAAGCCGGAAGCACCAGCCTGAAGATGATGAACGCATATATATATGCGTTCGTAGATTTTCACGGGTGTAGGTATGCTGGCATTGCTTGCTTTGGGTATTTTCCCGTGTATAAGGCATGGAAATGTTATTGCAACGTTTCGACAAGATCTCACTTGTCATCGCCAGGCTTTGGTCTGTGACTGTGACTACAGTCACAGACCAAAGCCTGACGATAACAAGTGAGATCTTGTCAAAACGTTGCAATAACATTTCCATGCCTTATACACGGGAAAATACCCAAAGCAAGCAATGCCAGCATATATATATCAGCTCATAAAACTAACACACACACACACACACACAAATATGTTAGTTTTATGAGCTGATCAATAAATTAAATTAAGAGAGACCAGGATATATATATACTTAGATTAACTTTCTTCTAATTTTAAATGAATTCCTGAGCACATCCTGTAGCACCGAAGGCTGAAAGCTGAGCACCTTGACTGAGGATTACAACAATGTTACATCATCTCTATCTCTCAATTTAGAAGAATCTCTACTGTTGTTCCTATTGTCTGTCCTAGGAGGCTGTCACCCAGAGCCCAAGGACATACGTAAAAGCCCAACTATCCAAAGAAATCACACACATGCAGAAAATCAGATTGTTTAATGCTAATATTCCCCATTTTTAATGCTCACTTGTACAAATATCGTTTTCTTTTTCTCCACAAGTGAATTCAGGCATTTTGTTTTCTTCCTAAAGGGGAAAAGCACATGTATTTATTTTAAAAGAAAGTGGCTTTGCTGCTCATGGTAAAATGGATGATTTGCCCGTAAGGTCTAGAAATGTGCAGATTTACTTTCAGATCAGTGGTTTCCACTGCAAGTGAGGCAACACATCTAGGCAAAGTCCTGGCAACTCTAGATATAATTCAAATCAATTTCAAAAATTTTCTTTCTTTTATATGCTTGTGAAGGGAAAAAAAGAATCTAGTTAGCATGATATAGTTGTGGCTAATTGAAAAATGAAGATTAGAGATGGGAAATTACATAATTAATGTAGAATTCAGGAATATTTGCTATTAGATTGAGAATAATATATCAACATTATGGCATTCACAAAACACACTAATGCTAAACTTGGAATAAAAGAATTGGCATGTCCTTGTAACATGCTGTGCTTGAAGCAAAATGGCTTAACATAGTTCATACAAGATACAAAAATAGCAATGAGATTCCTATAATATATCAAACCACCAACTTAGCTGATCTTATTTCCTCTTAGACTAGTGTATCACATGGACGCTTTCATGTTTTATTGGCCATTGAATCTTATATATGGTAATTTATACTTTATATTTAAATTAAACACATGGGACCTGTTTGGGTTACATGTTATCTTAAAACTGTTTTCTGGGCACCCTGGGGCACCTATGACTATGTTGCTCAAAATTCAGCTGTATAATTGAACAACCGTAGCATGATTTCCCATTCATTTTGGATGAGAAAGAAAAGGAAAGAAGCAAACCTGATTAAATCTAACACATTTAGAAGAACACTACGATCAGTGTTCTTCCCATCCTGCTTCAGACAAGATGATTAGGGGACTGGAGGCTAAAACATATGAAGAACGGTTGCATCAACTGGGTATGTCTAGTTTAATGAAAAGAAGGACTAGGGGAGACATGATAGCAGTGTTCCAATATCTCAGGGGCTGCCACAAAGAAGAGGGAGTCAAACTATTGACTAAAGTACCTGACGGTAGGACAAGAAGCAATGGGTGGAAACTAATCAAGGAGAGAAGCAACCTAGGACTAAGGAGAAATTTCCTGACAGTTAGAACAATTAATCAATGGAACAACTTGCCTCCAGAAGTTGTGAATGCTCCAACACTGAAAATTTTTAAGAAGATATTGGACAACCATTTGTCTGAAGGGGTGTAGGGTTTCCTGCCTAAGCAGGGGATTGGACTATAAGATCTTCAAGATCCCTTCCAACTCTATTATTCTATTCTATTCTAAATATAAGTATACAGTACATTCCAAAAATATTAACAATGACAATAACACAGTGAATCCTCTTTTATTGCAATACTGTTTTTTATTTTCTATGACCAATATTTCTGATTAGGGTCTGGCCAGCCTGAAACTACATATTGATTCAAAAGCTTCTCATGAGTTTCAATTTTGGGAAAGGGCACACTTTTTCTTTGTAATATCTACAAAGTGCTTTCTAAATAATCCATTACACCAAGACCTATTTTTATTTTACCTTTTTTTTAAAAACCAATAAAGTTGCTTCCCTAGGAAAATAACAGGTTTAGCCCAAGTATGACATAGAACAATCTGAATGAAGATGAATATATGTGTCCAAGAATAATGTTGCAAGATCCAATCTAAGTCAGTCACTGGGACCACAGTTTTTGTCTTCCGAGCTTTTGGACTCATGCTGGAATAATCTTTCTATAGAACAACCCATGCAGAATTCAATACTTTATTTTCTTACGGACATGAAACAGAATCTTGTCAGACTAAACCCTTTGTACCCTTAGCCTAACAGATGTACCTTGGGAAATTCTAGGGAATATGTCAGCATTCCGAGTAACACATCCAAATCCAAGGCAGAAATATTTATCAGAGAACATGTTTATTGGACACATCATATCGGCAGGTGTCACAGGTCACATTGTCCAATCAAAGTAGGCTCCCTCGATCTCTTCTGCTCCTCCTCCAACTGTCACCTGTTGGGATGACCTTGGTTCCCGCAGGAGAGCTCTTTATTTTGTCTTTGAGATGGTGTAGCTATTTCCACGTCATCCCCCCCCCCCGCACCCATAGTGTGTGGCAACTACAAAGCAGCACATGATGGCTTCAGACAGGTTCAATTCAGAGTTGATAGAGTACCTATCTCTGCCCACTGTCTATCTTCTATCCAGCTCTGAATTATGCTATCTTTTGTCTCCCTCCTCCTTTCTGGCATATGGGCTTCCTGGGAAATTGCCTTTTCATAGAATTCACCATATTAGTTCCCTCCACGGGCACCATCTCTCACAGGAAATGGAGAATGAATTTGCTTCCTCTCCTGAAATATAAAATGTTTCATGTACAGTAGAACCTCTGGTCACAACCATAATTCATTCCATAACTTTGGGCATAAGCGGATTTGGTCATGACCCGAACCTAAACAAAATTAATGCAAAATTAATGCAGCAGGTCAAACAACAGAAAATTTGGTGCTTACAAAAAAATCAATTTGGTCATGGTCAGAACCGTTCATGACCAGAGGTTCTACTGTATGTATGGATTTTAAAAGAACATATGCAAACATATAACCAAGAATTATAAAAATAAATAGTTCAAAAATCTTGCTGAGTGCGACTTACTAGCCAAGCTATGGGTAAATTGATCAAAAGGGTGATTTTTAATTTTTAAAAACTTCTGAGTACAGCAATGGAAGCAAGATTTCCAAAATGATATTTAAGGTAAAATAAAATATCCCATTGTATCCTAAACCCAGAATATTTATGGAATGCCTTGTTGGGAACTTGGGACAAAACTTTTAAGTTTATGCTTTGTTCAGAGTCCACAACAGTAAAAATGACTGCTTTGATTTTGAAAACATTTTAAACATAATAGTCTGTCCTGGTCTTCATTTGTCTGTAGAATGACATAAGCAAGACATGATTAGGGTGCTAAATGTCTTTGCAGGGGAAATCCTCTATTTTAAGACCTTCCAGCTCAAGCTCAGGGCTAAGTGGCTAAGATGCTGAGCTTGTTGATCACAAAAGTCAACAGTTCAGCGGTTCAAATCCCTAGCGCTGCAAATGGATTGCGATCCTGTCACTGGTCCCAGCTTCTGCAAGCCTAGCAGTTCGAAAGCATGTAAAAATGTGAGTAGAAAAATAGGAACCACCTTTGGTGGCACCTTTGGTACAACTGTGACCTGAATGGCTGAGAATCTCTATAGAAATCATTTTTAGTGTTAGGGTAATATAAATTTTAAAGAAATGTTTTAGAAGAGGGTGAAAAGAATTAAATAAATGAAAGTGATACTTTTTAATTAAAGCTGAAGTGAATTTTTTTAAAAAACAGTATTTTAGAGATTTGTATGGGAATGTTACTAATATATTAAAAAGTAGAATTGAAATGATTGTTATAAATATTATTGCCCAAGGAAAAAAAAGTTAAAATGGGTAATAAATAACCTGAGAATATGTAGGTGTAGCTGCTATAATCCCAGAAATGTATTAAAAATGAAGAAATGTTAACAGAATGTGGTGAAAAGGATAGAGAATGTTTAAAACATGCAAAGGGGTGGTAGATGAGTAATTGGTAATATGCCATTGGCTGTGAAGACTGAATGATTGTTCAAAGCAAAAATGGCTTTGTCTAGTAGTGAATTTCTATTTACTTTGTGGAATGGAAATGACAACTGGGTAAGTTGGGATCATTAAAAATAAGCGGAATGCAGTGGAAAATGAGGTACTTAAGTGTATGCAAGAGAAGAAAGTGTAGGTTCAAAAATGAATGGACGGTGAAAGAACGTAACTTGAATGTAAAAGGAAGTGACCAATAAGAAACACAGGGGGGTGGTCTGATCATGTAGAGAGAATAAATCTGGACTGAATCACAAAACAATCACAAAACTAGGAAGTGCCATTGAACTGAGACAAAGGGGAAGATCCAGAAGTCATGAATGGTTGTGTTGATAGATGCTCGAAAAGAGGGAGGTGATAATTTAAGGCAGTAGATGAAAATAAGGTAGTCTATATATGGGGCAGAGGCATGAATGGTTTACAGAGATATAGTGAATTGTGCTGATATAAATTAGATTTAGCTATATATCTTTCCATTTTCTAATCACACGTAGTTATTACTTATTCCTTCTCTATGCTTTCCGTAATGTTGCTGGGCTTATACATTGATTTATATCTTGCAGTGAATATACATACATATTAAAGAATGAATAGACAAGGTGAGGCAAGAATGCTTTGCAAGGACAGAAAAATATGGAAAGGTGTGTGTAAGGATTGATGTTGGTGTAAAATCACCTAAACAGAAATACTGTGATGAGACTATAAACTAATAATGCTTAAAATGCATGGTAAAGAACACCTTACAATCCTGATATCTTTCCTTCTTCCTTGCCCCAATGGCTCATCCTTGAACAAAGAGGTTAAGAAAGGGGAGCTATGGAAGCTATTGAATCTAAAGAGCCAAGTCCTGCATGCACCATCCTTGACGGTGCTTTTTTCCAGATTCCCTGGCACAACTTCAGATAGATATCAAACGAGTGAAAATGCCAAGACACAGGGCAGAGCCCATGGGAGTACTAGCCTAGTATCAGTATTAGGTCTCCTTGCATTCTGAGCAAAAGGGGAATGCATGCCAGCTGGATAGGAGCAGAGACCTGAGAACTCCAGTAAAACAAAGTTCCCACTGAATCAATACAATGCTGGCCATAGGGTCTATTATGGCTTTGATTTTACAGGAACATCTAGGATTGATCAGACCACAGTTAAATGGCTTGTGTAGGACAGCTTGCTGATCTTTGTGCTCATAGATTGCATTAAATAAAAATCTGAGAGTAGGAATGCATGGCCTGGGATAGAAAAAAGGTAGCTTCTTTGTTTGACAAAATCCTTTTTTTTAATACACAGCAACCAGATGGCTGTTTCATTTGAGTGGGGCTGTGATCCAGGCAATATGGCAAAATCAAGGAAAAAGCAGCAACCTTTCTCTTCTTATCTCTCCTTCTCAAACCTCCACCACAGAAGAAAATTAATGTACAGGCATAGTTAATTCTTCAAATAGGGAAGCAGAATGTGCCCTATAAACCTTATTGTACAATGATCCATTTGCTTTAGAAAATAGCTGTGGAAATACAATTAGAGTGTACAAAAATCAAAGGGAATTGAAATAATAAATGCAGGCTCAAAAGCAGTAATAGCAATGTAAGATTGTACATTGGGATAATTTGGCTTGATGGCTATACTTTAGAAATAAAATGACAAATGTTTGCTAAGATTCTCCATTATTGCTGAGAATATGCTTTTATTTCTTCTGGGTTTTTCCAAATCCAACTGAAATGATTCCTCAGCAATAAATATTTATCTTATGGAATTAATTATTCTAAGGTGTCATAATAGGCATGGCTGGCTTTTTGGTTGTATTCATAAAGGTGTCTCTTAATATTCCTAGTTATTTTTTTTTTAATCTAAAATTGAGACAAGTTGTTGGATGGTTTGCAAAAATATCTGAGGTTGAATTTGGAAGCAAAAAGTGACATTTTGTTGTGAATTTTCCTTAGATACATGACACCAAAGAGGAAGAAAAGCCTTTGGATACAAAATGGAGATCGTTGTATCTTGTTCTTAAATTTATTTTTTTAAGGCACAAAAGGGGTATGGTTGTGCAAAAGGGCTCATGTGAGGGCTGAAATTAGATTTTAAAAAAGCATTTTGAAAGACAAACTGAAGTTATACCCCTAATCCGAACCCCTCTTTTTTTTGTTCATCTTTAAGAAGTCAAAGAACATCTTTTGGCAAGGCAAAGGGAGAAATATGAGACTGCTCTCAGCTCTATTGTTCCCATTGAAGGATTCCCTATAGAGCAGGGGTGTCAAACTTGATTTCGTCACGGGCCACATCAGGGTTGTGTTTGACCTCAGGGGGCCAGGATTGGCATGGCCAGCTTGACGTCATCCGTGTCAGGGGTTCCTGTGGTGGCCTGGGCACTCTGCCAGTGAAAGTTTTTAGCTGGGACAGCCTCCTGCAACCCTATGCCAGTGAAAACGGAGCTTGGGAAAGTTGCAGGAGGCTATCCCGGCTGAAAACTGAGATTGATAGCCCACTTTCACTGGCAGAGGTACCATGGCAGAGATGGGTTGCTCCCAGTTCAGGCAAACTGGTAGTAGCGGCAGCAAGAGGCTCCGCCCACCCACCCGGATGCTTCCGCACATGCGCAGAAGCATTGCACATGTGTGTGAACATGAGAAAACTGGTAGTAAACCAGTTAGGAACTCCTCCCACTGCACCACGGGCCGATCTTTTGCTGTTTCCAGAGTGGCCGCGTGAGCCAGATCTAAGCAACCCTGTGGGCTGGATCCGGCCTGTGGGCCTTGAGTTGGACAGAGTGGTAGAGACTGCAACTGGGAAACCATTTCCATAAAAACCTTCTCCTCATTTTGAGCAGTTAAACATATTCTGTAAATTGGCTTAGGTGTGTACTGTCAGGGTGTTTTAATCTTTATTGTGTTAATATCGATAGTAAGTTCATTTGTTATAGTTAGAACTTATAGCATTATAATATTTATTTATCTAGTTTTTTATTTGTGGAATGGTTATAATTAAAGTCATTTCATTTTACACTGGCCTACAAACTAAAATTGGAGTATGATTCATAAACAGAAAGGAAGGGGATGAATTTAAAATTATAGTAAGACTAATTAGAATGTCTTTGTTCTTGTTGTTCAGAATGTTAAATTTCATCAAATGCTAAAAGAGTGCAGCTGCTTTGCATTTTACTGCTTTAGGACCAACATTGTTTACCCCACTACTATAATATTTCTGCCTTTCAGTTCTATGGTTTTCAAAAGCAATATGTTTTTCCTTTTTGTCCATCCCAAACCTCTAGGCTTCTCTATTGCACTCAGTGGAAAAATATCAGCAATGATGGTTAACATTACAGATTCACTGTGCAGAGCCCAGTGGGGAAAAACGTTTGCTCTTTCCTGCCTTTTGTGCATTGGGCCATTTAGAATCTATGCCAGCAAAATTACTGAACTATCATATTTCATAGACTGCTTTGTGTCACACTTGGTTTGAATACAAATATTCTAGAAGACACACTTAACCATAAAAACATTTGCAGTCCCATCAGCTATGGAAATAACAATACGAATATTTAGATTTCTATAAATTTCACGGAATGGAATTGTCATTACATAGTATAAGGACCATATCTGTAATTCATATTTAAGCAAATGTAACATGCAACTCCACTCTTCCGTAATATTAAGAAGGGGGTTCCATGAATATATCCTTTGAATAATGACTTAATAAAGCAAAAATAAGGATTCTATATTGGATTTGAGAGTTAGAGTGTATCATTTTGTATTACAGATAATGATATGGATAACAACAATAACAATAACATCAACAATGAAAGCAGGTAACAAGAAGATCTGGCAATGGCTAAGAGCAGAAAAATTGAAGAAAGAGACTTAGACCAAGTCTCAGAATAAGACTTGCACAAGACCAAACCTTAAGGACAAATGCATACAAAGCCAAAATTGAGAAGACAGGAACACACAGTAAGTGCTGCCTATGCAAAGAAGCTGAAGAAATAGTGGACCACCTGGTAAGGTACTACAAGAAGATCTCCCAGATTGACTACAAGCAGCGGCCTGACAAAGCAGCAACAATGGTGCATTGGAAGATCTACAAGAAATATTATTTGCCTGCAACAAGAACTGGTGGGACCATAAAATAGAAAAAAGTCATAGAAAATGAAAAAGTTAAATTGCTCTGGGACTTTAGAATTCAAATAGACAAGCACCTGCCACATAAGACCCCAGACTGATAAGATAAGTCTTGTTTATAAGAAAGATTTAAAAAAAACTCTGGATAATGGATGTGGTGGTATCTGGAGAACAGAAGAGAGAGAATTGTGGAAGATGACAAAATACAAACACCTTCAAATAGAAATAGAACGACTGTGGCAAAGACAAGCAAATGTAGTACCAATAGTAATAGCCACTTTTGGTGCAATCCCAAAGCAGCTGGACCACCATTTGAACATCGTTGGCATTGACGAATTCACCATCAGTCAATGGGAAAGTGAAACAAGCTGTGGAAGAGGAAAAATACAATTTAAATGACTACATTAAAAAAAGCAAAAGAGCCTTTGCTCTGAAGGTGGTGGACAAGGGTAAAACAATGAGATTTTGAAAGGAAAAATTGGGCATTGAGTTTCTAACTGAAAAAAGAAACCTATGCCAGTCAATGAAGGACATTGAAGGGAAGGTAGATACAAAGCTAATATGGAGATGGTTGAGATCGGGGTGCTGAAAAAAGAAACTGAAGGCTTCATTTTGGCTGCCCAAGAACAAGCCCTGCAGACCAATTCCATGAAAGCAAAAATTAAACATGTCAGTGACAACAGCAAATGTCGTTTGTGCAATGAGAAAGATGAAACAGTGCATCACCTTATCAGTGGCGGCAGCAAAAACCTCACAAACTACAATGTCATGATTGAGTTACCAAAATCATACATGGACAGCATTGGCAGAAATTTGGGTTTGAATGCAGCCCAATTATTGGAAACACCAAAGTTCTTCAAAATTAATCGGTCAAGATCTTGTGAGACTTTTGAATCCAAACAGACAGACATCTAGCCCAACACGCCTGACATCACTATTGTGTAAAAGAAAAAGTCTGGCTCATTGATATTGCAATACCAGGTGATGCATGATTTGAAGAGAAGCAACTAGAAAAAAATAATGAAATACCACGATCTGCAAATTGAAGTTGAGCGATTGTGGAGGAAGAAATCAATGGTTGTTTCAATAGTAATAAGAGCCCTTTGGGTAATACCCAACACCCAAAGGGCTGCCTAGATACATAGAAACTTTGAACTTATCAGACCTGAATATTTTGCAAAAACCCATCTTACTTGGAACTGGCCAGACGTTAACTTAACAGCTTTTAGGTCCTTGGTTAGGACTTGAACTGTTACGCTTTTACCAGTTCCAGACTGTGAATTGAATTGAAGATTAAATCTGTAATAATAATCATAAAAATAAGAACAATAATAATAGTAATAGTTTTAGTATTACTGCTCGTAGTAACTTTTTTTATCCCCTCTATGGAAACTTCCTTGTTGTGGAAAGGGGCTAGAGATGCTCTGATGAGATTGATTATTATGTTTGTAGAAGTAGACACCGATTCTACCCTTTATATATATATATTATCAGACAGTAGCTGCAAGGGAACTCTGGTCATTTCTGCCTGTTTAAATTCAAGAAGGTTAAATATAAGAGCCATCTATCTACAAAACAGACATCTTCAAATTCTGGAGAACATGCTTGGACCAATTCTACTTGAATCTTTCATAGCATTTTTCTAGGCATTGTAAAGTAATATTGGCTCAGAAAAAAAGTTAATCTTCATTGTGTCCTTGGAAGCCATTTACCTTCTTAAAAAATGTCCAAATACTTAAACACTTATAGTGTTAAAGAGATGTTTAATCTTTTATTTGATTGCTTTATAAAAAGGTAATTTTAATGACAGCATAGTAATTATATTAAAGCACCTGCTTAGTTTATAGGATTAAATCTTATTTTGAAAAATTATAATGTATGTATATGTTCTTTTTTATTCTTTAAAGAAGAGGAAGCAAACAAATGTGAAGTGCATTGGATGTGACACAAAAGATTCTAGCAGCTCTTTAGCCGATCAACTGTAGCAATACATATTTTTAACAATTTCTGAATTTTGAGTTTTAACTTCAGTAAACCATTATGGTCTATTTAACAAATGCAATTGGATCACGTTGTTCTGTGAAATGGAGCTGTGACATTGTTGACTTGTTGATGCAAGTAACAACTGTGGTGTTGCATCTACACATTGGTCAGTTCCTGAAATGTTAATAAATTCTCAATCTGGCAGATATTTCTAAATATCCTTATTGGAGGGTCAACAAGGTTTTGTTTTGATTCCTCCCCCTCTTTAAACAGACAATAAAATGCCTGTGATGTTTCCAAATCTCAGCACAAGCAAAATATAATCATGGGTGTATTTTGATCACTTTTAGAAATGTCTCATTGTTTCAAAGAAAGGAATTGTTCATGTTAAACTCCGAATAAAAACTGCATATGCATATAACACAAAAAAAAGGCTATCCTATCTTTCTGTGTCTCTCTTTCTCTGTATGTGTATAGTCATACACGTAGACACACATACATGCATGTACATATATTACATAGGAGAACATGGTATTCAGAAAAAGGAAATGAAATGAACCAGAAAGTTCTCACATTTTCCTGGCATCTGTGGAGTGGTGCCATATGAGAACCATATGACTGCTGGCAGACTGGCATGTCAGTTCAAGCATGTACAACTTGACCTCACTGAGCTCTCTGTTTGTCAGTTTATAACAGGAACATTGATAAAATTTTATCTGCAGGCTTTAATCACAAGGACTAGTTTTATCCCTTTTCCCATTTTCATTCTGTCCTTCATAGAAGCTAGAACCCCTATTTCAGAAGTATAGAACCACATCGCTATGATAACGAGGGAAAACAACAATAAAAAATATCTCTAGGTAGTGAATCTGTGTTTTCTACAACAAGCTTAATTTAGGAGTTTGGTTAGAAATATCTTCTGGCTGAAATTCACTGTTAGATAGAATGAAAACATTTAGAGTGAGAAGAATGCAACAAAATAAAGTAATATATTTTGAACAATTGAAACTTTTTCATTATTCACCTTTTTGTAATCATTTTCATAACTGACTAGAGCTATTTTCAGTCATTTTCATAATTGGTTGGAATCTTTTCTTTTTAGTTAGGGTATCATTGCTTGTTTAGAGACCCCTTGAATCTTCTGCTGTTGATGTGGCTGTTGATGCTTTCTAGACGAACTATGAGGATTTGTGGGGGGGGGGGGATAATCTTAATCCTTCAAGACAATAAAACTAAAGATATCTATTTTGTAGGAAACTGGGAAAGTTTATGAAATTGTTTCAGTGATGGGATTCATTTTTTTTTTGTTACCGGGTCTGTGGGTGTGGCTTGGTGGGCATGGCTTAGTGGGTATGGCATAGAAAGGATATTGCAAATCTCCATTTCCTCTCCACTCCAGGGGAAGGTTACTGCAAAATCTCCATTCCCTCCCGATCAGCTGGAACTTGGGAGGCAAGAGAATAGATGGGCGGGGCCAGTCAGAGGTGGTATTTAGCAGTTTTCCAAACTACTCAAAATTTCCGCTACCGGTTCTCCAAAACTGATCAGAACCTGCTGAATACCACCTCTGATTTGTTTACTACTTTTAGTGGGAAATTTGTTTACTCCTTTAGTGCTTGTAAACTGGATTTTCTATCCAATTTTAAAAGCATATAATTGTAATCCACACCTCTTCCTCTGTTCTCTTCTTGGTGTAATTTACTTTCTCTAACCAAAGAGCTTTCAAGGAAATGTCTCCCAGAAGACTCAGTCATGACTCAAAATGCAACCATCCTATCTTTTCTTCCTAGAATGACAGAAGAAGCCATGAAAAGATCATAGCATACGGACCCCCTTATCATCCACATTCTGTGAAATGTAGCAGAGGGATTCACCTAGAAGTTCCATTATACAGACAGTTCATGCAGGCCTTTAGCTACAACTGTCAAATAGAATTCATTTGATGATTTTTCATTTTTTAAGAAAAATATCTACCATCTCTGTACAGAATTGCATGATGACTAACAAATTTATTAACAGAATTGCATGATGACTAACAAATGTATTAACATTTAACAAGAACCATGGTGGTGCTGTGGTTAGAATGCAGCATTGCAGGATAATTCTGCCCACAGCCAGGAGTTCGATCTGATGGGCTCAAGGTTGACTTACCTTCTATCCTTCTGAGATTAATGACTAAAATGAGGATCCAGATTGTTGGGGAGGCAGTATGCTGACATTGTAAACTATTCAGAGAGTGCTATAAAGCACTATGGACCAATATATAAGTCTAAGTGCTATTGCTATTGTTATTTGATGACTCACAATTGTACATTTCAGCTGACTACATTGAAAAAAGTTCTCAGAGTTAGTGTTGTGAAGTAATTAGCAGGCAGGTGGGAACCTGTGGCAAGTAAAAACTCTCCATTTGGCCCAGGGGATCTCTGTATATGGACAGTTAGCTGTCTCTGATTTACTAATATACTACCTTAATTGTGCTGTCTCCAACCTGGGGGAAAATCTTCTTTAAAAACATCCCTTGATGCTTAATAAATCTTAAGGTCTATTTGTTCCCATCTGACATTAATTTTTTAATCTCTTGTCTAGGGAGGGAATTAATTTCCCAACTGGATGGCTGGCACATGAATCTGTATATATGTACATCCACGAATGTGACAATGTCTATATGTGATGAAGAAATAAATAAACAGATGTTTGAATATGTCTGGATGTGTTTCTAACCCTCTTGAAAATGAAATGCCTATGTAAAGCACTAAGCTGCTGTTAGTAGAAATTTCAGTGCTTAAGCCATCATCATTTTATGTTACACCTGCTGATCATAAACCCATTCTCTGAGTGTGGATCTTCCAGGAGAGGAAGAGGGGGAGTACCATGTATTAATAAGAGGGAGGTGCTAACACATAGGGGAAGTGGTAAATCAGAATTGCAGAAATCCAGAGAGATTTTTAGGGGGAAAGGCAGGAATTAATAATGTTTTGTCTGAAGAAAAGACTAGAAAATGAAGGAGAAATTATGGAATAGAGTTTTCTAGACATGAGATTACCATGACTGGATTTTATCAGGATGTTGCAAATCCCACTTAAAAGAATATAATTTGCTGTTTCCTAGTTTTTATGCAAAACTGCTAATTTAAAATTAAATATTTGGTTGGGAGCAAAGAATCTTTACACTTTAATGATTTCATCTATGTTTTGGTCTGTAGCAAAGAAACAAACAAGACAGTGATCGTAGAGGGAATAATCAATCCATACTGGTTTAGATCCACTCAGAGAAGAATGCTTTTTATTACTTGTTGGTTTTAGTAAATGAGAATTGGAAAGTAACCTTAAGTCATGCTAAACCCAAACATTTAAATTATTGTTCCTGGAAGTTTCTCGCAGTGGAATTTGTAAGGAATGTCAATAAAATCAAATTTGCCTTTAACAAATTCAGTTGTCAAAGGCAACTGCTCTGATTGAGAATTCATAGAACTCACAATTACCTTGTATATGCAAACATTTCTTTCTAAGAAGCCCTTGCAAAAAGACAAGGGCTGAATTATTACCATACATCTTTTTTTTTTTTTGAGTGATTGCAAATTGTAAATTGAAACATAAACTGCAATTCTATCCGTGCTTATCTGATAGGAGTTGAATTCGGCAGGGTTTATTTCCCAATAAAGATGCATAGAACTAGCATGTTTATAACTTACTATACAGTCCTCATCTCTCTTCCTTGGAAATAATGTGCACTGAATTCAATGGGACCTAATTCTGCATGAACGGGACTGTATTATAAGAATTTCTCTGGATGATTGGTTTCAGTAACAGACCTTGGCAGAATAGTTGAAGTTTTAAAATGATTGGCTGGGTATTTGTGCATTTCTATAAAAAAACAAAGGAAGCTGAAGATAAGAGTTTAACTGATATTCCAAAGAAGACTTGGAAAAAGTCATTCAAATGACAAAGAAGCCATATTGCAGCATGTAGATCAATTGGAGAGAGAACAGATTTCCATCTTGAAATGAAATATGGGCCGGGGGGGACACCCCCTTTTTCCAAACACACTATGACAGATTACAAGGTTTGCAGCTGGAGTTAATCCAGATTTCTGTTTAATTAAATAGTAGCAATCATTCTGCCATATTATATCAGAATTGCACAAAGGTGAGATGAAGGTGATAGGCAACATATGTGTGTTCACCTCCTTATTTTCATTGGAAAATACGAACATTGAGTTTTAAAATAGAAAGAATGTGCATACTATGTTTATCTCCAGCTCGTTGGATCCTGAATGTTTAGGACAGTAGCAGGACTTTGTCAGTGTACAAATATATTTGATGTGATCCTTATTTAAAAGACCTGTTCCTGTTCCCATGAAGGCGTAGTGAATTGCCAACAAACAAAGAAAAAAAAACCCACGAAGGAAATAGCAACCAAAAATATAAGTTATAGTGCTAATTTATATGAATACATTCAAAAATTCATATAATTTCTTAAATAGAGGTACAATATATCTATCCATCATGGGGAAAATTACCTATGATCCCCACCATCATGTGGAAAATGACCTATGACTGTTAGTGTCATATCATGAAACTAAATAATATTGAGGAATTAAACTTTTCTTTCTCTACAGTTCTTATTTTTGGATATGACAACTCTTCATATCCAAATTCTAACAGGACTACCAGATTCTGTAACAGCTTTGTTCCCTATGCTGTCCATCTGGTAAACTCACAAGATTCATTTTACTCGCCATGTACAAGTATACATCCAAACTATACTGTTGTTTCTCGGTGTCATATAATATATGTGGGTTTATGCATATTTATTTGCTTAGTCATGTTTATGTAGTGTATAGTGGAGGTGGAGACCCCTTGAGAGCTTGTGCAACAGAATTTTATTTTAATGTATGCCAATTAGTGTACATTCAAAGTGACTATTAGTTATTCTAAATCTAAGTCTAAGTCTAAGTTCAAATAAAGGCCTATTTTCTGTAAAGTCAATCAGGATTTCACTGAATTGTGTATTGTGTATTTTTAGCTAAGTAAGGTTTGTACAGAATATTACATTCCAGAATGTAATGGAGCAAAACCATTTTCTTGTTTAATATTAAAAGAATAAAGACCTTAGATTACAGTGCCACTAAAAAGAGACAAAATGCTCATTAGGGAACTTGTTTTTATTGCTCCAAATGTTCAAATACTTACTCAGAGCCCACATGTACATGTTTAGATGCTATACATCCGTGATGGCGAACCTATGGCATGTGTGCCGGAAGGGGCACTCAGAGCCATCTCTCCAGGCACGTGAGCCATCACCTCTTCCTTTTCTGGATTCTGGCATGCTGGCCAGCTGGTCTTCATGTGCGTGAGAGTGACGGAAACCAGAAGAGCAGCCGTCTGGTGTGCATGAGCTGGTCTTTACGTGGGCATGCTTGCCAGAAACCAGAAGACCAGATGGCTGGTGCACAAGCGCACTCTGGAAACCAGAAAATCATCTTCCTGGCATGTGCATGTTCACCGGGCGGCTGCTCTTCTGGTTTCCGGCACACATGTGCACAGTCCCATTTTGTCATTTGGCGCAAAAAGTTTCGGGTGTTAGGGGTAGAAAAAAACCCTGTTGGATAAATAAACAGGCGGATTAGTGCAATACACTGGACAGCAAGAGATACGTTGCTTAAACTACACAATAACTATCCAACATTGATAGTAGAAAAATAAATAGTCTTTACTCTTGATGTAACTAAAATACTTCTTTCAAACAGTGATACTAATTCCTCTAACAATAAACAGTCCTTCACCAAAACACAGTTATCTTACAGTCAGTCAAAACAATGATTATCTTCCGTCTTCATGTTCAGCTTCTTCCTCAGTGGCAATCAGGAAGCAAAGGAAAGCAAAAAGGGATGAACTGTGTTTCCAGCTGCCTTTTATGATTGAGCTGGGAAGCACAGCCAATCAGATTCCACATAGTCCTTAAAGTTACATATACTCTTTAAGAATCCTGACTTATATATATTGTCAACCCAACATCAGGATAATTATCACCAACACTGCTATACATGTTTCCTTGCATCAATTTATCATTCTGAAGACTAATATCAGTATTTCTCAACTTCAGCCCTTCTAAGATGGGTGGACTTCAACAGAATTTCCCACTGGCTCTCATGATAAAAGTTTTTATGGTAATTTTAATGCAGTCCAAACAGATTTGTTTTCTCCTCCACCTTCTGCTATAACAGCCTAAAACTTACAGAAAGCAAAAGTAGTCATATTTTAATGAGATTTTATATGACTGACTGATTTTAAATTCTTAGTATTAAGTAAAAAGCCAGGAGCAACCCTAGGGTATAATAAGCAGCCCACTATTTATTTCTGATCATATCATTTGTCTGCCTTTGAATGAGTTTTAAGCATAGTCTATACGTACTTGAATGAAATATATTTTTTCTTACATATTCTGCCTGTCTTTAAAATTACAGCTCTTTTAACATCAAATAATTCATTAGTCACTCCTGCCTGCCATTTCGTACTTGTGTGTGTAAACAACATACCTTTCAAAAGGCTATCAGAGGTCATCCAACCAGCTAAGAATTGAGGAATTAAATAACATGTCTTCACAAGATTCTGCTGGGCACTTTGTCATTTTAATAACACTTTCATTCCAGAAACTTTCAGTAGCTAGAGTCACGATGCTTAATTGCTCTCATTTATCTCTCTAATAAATGATGTCATTGACTTACTATGGTTGTAAAGAGACAATTGGCAAGCCAATATGTAAATCTGCTACATTTAACCATGGAAACCATAGTGAATGCAGAGCCCTATGCAAAAGAGCAAGTGTCTTTAAATAGGAGCAAAGCTGTTTTCAACTAAATCATCCAAGTTTGTATATTTAAAAAATCCATGCACTTCACACATTGTCCAAGTATCTGTTATGAAAAGAACAGAGCAAAGTAGGTGCAGTCATATGGATGACTTTTTGAGAGGGGAAGTGTTATGTTGGGAAGGGGTGGTGGTGTGTTTGGTAGAATATGGTGCACATTTCAATAGATAACTATTTTTCACAGATTAGTTCTGCAAATTAGGTCAGTTCAAAATTCAAGTCTTTTTCTATTTTATATCGTAAAACTGAATTCCAGACTAATGATTAGGTAGAAAAGACTTCCTAGTTCCTAGTATGACTCTCTTTCTCTGGTAAGCTGCCCAGTGTTGGCAGAGCTCCCATGATAATCTGTAGGCTTCCTAATTTCTCTTATTTATTTCTGATAAATTGTGGTTTGGTTAGTGAATACTCAATTTAACGGAATGAAGAAAAGAAAAGGGCTGAATTGGGGGCAGCGTGGTACATTTTGTTTTAAAGCACTGTTTGCAAGTAGAAAGAGGAACTTAGGGCAGTAGGCCATTGGCTTTTTTGCATTAGAATTTTATATAGCTTTTTTTACTATCTTTAAAATAGAATAGAATAGAACAGAGTTGGAAGGGACCTTAGAGGTCTTCTAGTCCAGGGGTATCAAACTCACGGCCCATGCGCTCAATACTTCCTGTGCTCGCCATGCCCACCCCTGGTTTAGCAAAGAGGAAAAATTCACAATATGTCATGTGATGATGTGATGTCGCGAGTTTGACACCCATGTTCTAGTCTAATACCATGGTCAGGCAGGAAACTCTATACCATTTCAGACAAATGGTTGTCCAATCTCTTCTTGAAAAATTCCAGTATTGGAGCACCCACAACCTCTGGAGGCCAGTTGTTCCACTGGTTAATTGTTCTAACAGTCAGGAAATTTCTCCTTAGTTCTAAGTTGCTTCTCTCCTTGGTTAGTTTCCACCCATTGCTTCTTGTCCTGCCTTCAGGTCCTTTGGAGAATAGCTTGACTCCCTCTTCTTTGTGGCAACCCCTGAGATATTGGAACACTGCTATCATGTCACAAGTAGTCCTTCTTTTGATTAAAATAGACATATCCAATTCCAGCAACCTTTATCTTCCAAGTGCCCTAGAACAACCTCTTTGAGCAAACAACATTCCAGAGCAAATGTTTGCCCTAGCTAATCCTTTACTTGTCCAGCATGTCTCAGAGAGGGAAGGGCATAAGGGATAAAAAGAGAAGAAATGCATGAAATGTGATTTACTGAATGTAGCACCTTCCCTGCAAATATGGATATCATGTAAGGAACTCACTTGCCACATGACTTGCAGTTATAAAGGGGAGGGGAGGCAGAACTACCAGGATAATACATTAAAGAAATTGCAGCTGATGGGGTAGCCAAAATTGTGGTGTGATCAAAGCCTCAGATATTGTTTGATAAGCAGAAAACCCTTTTGCAGGAAGTTGACATTTAATGAAGCCAGTAAAATCATTTACTTGATTACTATTTTATTTTAACCATATGTGTATTCATGTACAGTAGATATAGAACGTCTACCCTGCCTTATTAAAATGCCAATTTTTTGAGATGTAAAAATATCAGACCACAATACAACGGGACCTCGGGTCACGACCGTAATCCATTCCAGGACTTCGGTTGGCACCAGATTTGGTTGTGACTGGAAATAAGACTGACAACTCATGCGCGCATGCGCGCGCACACACACACACAAGAGGCACAGAAAAAGAAATCGCTGTGGCAGGGGAAATATCTGCGCCTATGTTTGACTGCCATCTGAGGATGTGTTCATGAACAGAGTAAAGCATTTAGCAGATTTTTGGGTTGGCAACTGATTTGGTCATGGTCAGAACCATTCGTGACCCGAGGTCCCACAGTAACTCACTTCAGAATTTTTTCACCTTTAATGTGCCTTATGTAAGCTGTATGATTCAACTGAAAAACAAACAAATCTTTTAGGGATAAACATAAAAAATGAATAACTTACAATAGCATGTTTGTATAAGTGTGCACGCCCTTAAAATAATACTTTGTTGAAGCACTTTTTGATTTTATAACGGAATTCAGTCTTTTGGGGTAGGAGCTTATCAGCATGACACATCTTGCCTTGGGAATTGTGCCCACTCCAAATCTGTCAGATTGTAAGAACATCTTCTGTGCACAGACCTCTTCAGGTCATCCCACAGATTTTCACTCGATTCAGCTCTGTGGTCTGGCTGGGATATTCCAGAACTTTGATCTTCTTCTGGTGAAACCATTGTTTTGTTGATTTAGAGATATTCTTTGGGTTGTTGTATTGAAAGATGAAATTCTTCTTCATCTTCAGCATTTTAGCAGAGGCCTGGAGGTTTTGTTTCAAAATTGACTGATATTTGGAACCATTCATAATTTCCACCACCTTATCTAAAATGTTTCTTCCAGCTGATGAAAAGTAACCTCAAAGCATAATGCTGCCATCATCAAACTTTGCTGTAAATATAGTGTGCCTTTATGCAGTGTTGTTTTTGTGTCAAACATACTTTTTTTGGAATTATGGCCAAAAAATTCAACCTTCATCTCATCAAACCAAAGCACATTTTCTTGCGGGGGGGGAAAGTCCTCTCGCCAAAGGAGCGCTGGAACTACGGACGTTTAAAGACAGACTGAAATGCCAGAGCTGGAGGACCGTACCGAGGCTCAGAACTTTGTGGATTGTAAGTTTTTTGGCTTGATGTATTCAACTTTTTAAAAAGGAAATTAGAGGGGGGAATTTGTAGAAATCCCCTCTCAGAAAAAAAGCTGCGTTTTAAAATGCTCCCCGGGCTCGGGGAGAGAAAGTAACATCCGACTCTCTATAAGCTAAAAGTGAAAGTATTACCATATATGGAATTACTGCTTGAGACTTTGTATCTGAGGCTCGTTAGAGTAGAAATGGAACTTTATTAATTCTTCAAGACTACCAAAGTGGCGGAAAAATGGCGCTTCTTTGTTCCCAGCAGAAAACCTTTTTCAAGATTTGAACATTCCTTCAATTTTACAAGACTAAAATTTTTTATATGCAGAGCCAACTCAAGTGACTCTCAGTGTTTCTCCCATTGTGTGTCCTTCTTCTTTTTGGTTGAATTGGAGTTTACAATTGTTTCTCTGGAATTTATACAGCACTCATTTTGAACTTTGATATAGACTTTGCCTTTTCTTGGACTTCACGGACTGTTTCACCCACCAGACGCCATCTTTAACAATAAGAATCTAAAACTTTGATAATGGCAGCGAGAAAGCCCCCAACTGGAAAATCCCTTTCCGCACCTGCTTCTACAAGAGCCAGTCCTCTCTCTCAACAAACAAAAATCACTGCAATGTTGCAAAAAGAGGATACAGGAGAGGCCACTCAGCAAACATCAATAGATCAAATGCTACAAAGCATAATGCAGGAAATAAAGGAGATCCGGAAAGACATGATAAGCTCAAGACTGGAACTGTTGGCGGCACAAAGAACAATAACAGATAATAAACAAAAAATTGATGGGTTGGAGAGTGGGGCAGTTGAGATAAGGGAAGAGATAAGGGAATTTCAAAAAGAATTTACAGATATGACTGGTCATATGTCTAGAATGGATTTTGAAAGAATGTCTTACTTTTTAAGGTTTCAAAATGTTCCTGAATTACCTTCAGAAAATTTAAAAGATTTAATGAGCACAATTTTAGCATAATATACCAAAAAGAGTAAAGAATATATTTGGGGGAACATATACCTGATTTATAGAATAAATTCAGCATATACCAGGATAAAGGATATACCCAGAGAGATACATATTAAATTTATAAGAAGGTCAACAAGGGATGAGATTCTGAGAGCACACTGAAAAGGCCCTTTGATATACCAGCAGAAAGAGATCTTTTGAAGCAGATCCCGAAAAAGATTCGAGAGATAAGAAAGAAATATTCCTTCTTGTCCACAAAATTGCATAAAAAAGGGGTGTGGTTCAAATGGTTGATGCCTGAAGGAATGTTGGTGTTCTGGGATGGGGGGAGAGTAAGAATTAAAACAATTGAAGAGGCGGAAGCCTTTCTTTAAAAACCTTCCTCAACCCTGGAGGATGAAGATATGGGAGCGGGAGGGGCCGTGGCTCAGCCCACCGGTGGGAAGGAAGAAGATGAAACTATAGCAAAGAGACTCAAATCACAAAAATGATTTTTTCTTTTATATATAGTAATTCCTTAATGGATGTTAACAAAAACAAAGGATTGAATGCATGAATTTATGATATAATATGTATGCACTACTTTCCACCTTTTATTGAAATTGTTTTTATATGAAGTCAATCAATCAATCAATCAATCAAATTTTATTTGTATACCGCATCCTCTCCCCATGGGGACTCGGAGCGGTGCACAGGGAAAAATTTAAAATACTATAAAAAATACATACATAGAATAAATACGATAGATAAAAACAAATTAAATTAAGATTATCCCTGCGCTAAAATCCCCAAGTTGTAAAGTTAAAATTCCCTAACACCCTAAAGGTAAAGACTAACCTAGGCCGGCCAAGCAGAAAAAGTGTGTTTTAAGTTTTTGACGGAAGGAGCGGAGGTCCGTAGTTGTTCTGATTTTGGGGGGGAAGGTCGTTCCAGAGGGCTGGGCCCGCCACAGAGAAGGCCCTTCCCCAGGGCGTCGCCCGCTGACATAGTCTAGTGGACGGCACCCGGAGAAGTCCCTCTCTGTGGGAACGAATCGGCCATGAGGATGTGTGAGGCAGGATCCGATCCCGCAGATAACTAGGTCCCGTGCCATGGAGCGCTTTAAAGATGACAACTAGCACCTTGAAGCGCACCCGAAAGACGACAGGCAGCCAGTGCAGCTCGCGCAAGAGCGGTGTTATATGGGTGAACCTAGGGGTCCCCATTATTGCTCGCGCGGCTGCATTCTGGACCAGCTGAAGTCTTTGGGTGCACCTCAGGGGGAGCCCCATGTAGACAGAGTTACAATAGTCCAGTCGGGATGTCACGAGGGCATGAGTGACTGTGCAAAGGGCATCCCGATCCAATAAGGGGCGCAACTGGCGTACCAGGCGAACCTGGTAAAATGCCCTCCTGGCCACGGCTGTCACTTGATCTTCCATGGACAGCCGGGTATCCAGGAGGACACCCAAGTTGCGCGCCCCATCCACAGGGGTAAGATGTTCGCCCCCTATGGCCAGTGATGGAGTCAACTGGTTGAATCGGGCGGCCGGAAACCACAGCCACTTGGTCTTGGACGGGTTGAGTCTGAGTCTGTTACTTCCCATCCAGGGAAGTCCCGGAAACGATCACCATCTCCGACACGAAAGCTCTAAAATATTTTCATTGTATCCTATATACCCCTTTCCCTTTATAAAATTGTAAAACCAATAAAATTACTTAAAAAAAACCAAAACCAAAAAAACAACCAAAGCGCATTTTCCCACATGCTTTTGTCAGACTTGATGTAGACTTTTACAAAATGTAGCTGGGACTGGATGTTTTTCTGTGTAATAAAAAGCTTCATTTTCCACCCTACCCCCAGAGTCCAAATATATGAAGAATACAGGTGATTGTTGTCACATGTAGTACACAACCAGTTTGTGCAGCTCCTTAAATTTGCTGTAGGCCTCTTGGCTGACTCTTGGACCAGTTTTCTTTTTGTTTTTTTTATCCATTTTGGAAGGACATTCGGTTCTTAGTAATGCCATTGGACTGCAATATTTTCTCCACTTGTTAATGACTGTCTTCACTGTTTTCCATGGTATATGTAAAGCCTTGGAATTTTTTTTCTACACTGACACCTTCCAACAACGAGATTCCTGTGATATTTTGTAAGCTCTTTGCAGACCATGGTTTTTACTGTAGAAGGCAACTAAGTAGATATCAGAAAACAGCTGAATTTTATAGGTGTGATAAGAGTCACTTGAATTGATGGCAGATGTGTACTAACTACTATTTAACATAGGTTTGAATGTGATTGGTTAATTCTGAACACTACCACATTCCTACCTATAAGAGGGTTTGCACACTTCTGCAACCATGTTATTAATTTTTTATTGTTCATTTTCCTCCTAAAATATTTCAATTTGTTTTTCAATTAAATTGCACAGCTGATACATTATATTAAAGATGAAAAATATTCTGAAGTGATTTAAGTTGGTCTGATTTTTGTTACATCTCTAACACCTAGCTTTTTAAGTCGGATGGGTAGACTTTACAGGACTGCTTAGAAATTGAATTGAATTGCTATCCAGAACACTATTTTACTTTTCAGAAACATCCTTTCATTATTCTAAAGTGGAAATCCAAGAAAAAAAACTTAGAAATTGCATTTACTTTCTCAAATTTTTCAAAGGGCAAAGGATTTATAAAGCCGCTTCCAAAATAAATATCTATATTGTTATTGCAGCATTTGTTTTTGACTTTGAATATCCTGTGACAGAGTTAACAAAGCAAAAAGGAACAGATACAATGAGGCAGGGGACAAATGCAGCTTACAATTCTCCTAAGCGGAAATGAAGTCTTAATCCAATGGATAACATGAACAGAACACTTTTCCAGGTTGTTCACTGGTTTGTGTGCTACTAGTGAAATTAGCTATTTGGTATGATAGTGCCAATGAATTGGGAGCCAGGATATTTCCAGAAATTGATGTAAGAAGCAAATAAGTTTGGAGATAAAAAGTCAGATGATTTATTCACTGCGTGGAAAAAAAAAAGCATAGGTGCTATTCTAAACAGGGAACATAAAGTAGTGGTGTTTTTTTTCACTAAGTACAGATGGCAGTTCTGACAAGGAGGACAAGTTATTCTTGGTAACTTGTCAACTTTGAAGATTCTCAGTTCAAAGAATACACTATCAGTAAAGTACATATTGTGTAGTGGGCTTCAGTAGGCAGGAACAGACCAGCATAGATACAACAGCATTTATTGATTCTAAACTGGAACTGAGGAAATGCAGGCAAATCCCTGCAATTTATATTCTGGGCTCAAAGGGCCTTAACCAATCATAATCCTTGAAAAAGCCCACCCAAATTCAAATGTTTTAAGCTTCTCTCCAAAACAGTTGAAGTAAACAGTTAGGGTCATCTAAAGATTAGCTTCACTTTAGCAGGGCTTAACAGAATTTGTATATTCAATACATAACATCACAGACTCTGAGAAATTGCAAGGCCTTTGAAAAATGTCTGTGTGACTCAGGACTCATTTCGGAGAACTGCTTGGCTTTTGCCTCAAATGTTGTTGTAATGTTTGCTAAGTTCAATGAACGGAGTGTTGAAAATTCTACAGGAGAAAGGAAGTGGTACTGACTTTATGTCCTATTCAGCACATGCAACAGTTAAAACTGCGGCAAAGTCTCCTTTCTTTGATTTCTAGTGAGTTTTTTTTTTACTGTAATCATTTGAAACAAGTGCCAAAGAAAAAGAACTCGAAAGTTCTCACCCTACAGCTTGATAGTTAACTATGTCTCACACATTGGAATGGGATCTAAATGTCTGAGATGAGTTTAAACGAGTTTAAGTTTAAATGCTATTTTATATTTTGTTAGGATATAAAATAGACTCAGATAACTCATTTCTTGGTTTGGGCTTTGAAATTAAGCTATTGATGTTGGTTATCCCCCCCCCCCCCGTCTGTCTGTCTGTCTGTCTGTCTCTCTCTCTCTCTCTCTCTCTGTGTGTGTGTGTGTGTCTACCTCTAGAGAAGAATTATTGAGTCTGTCATCTACACCTCTATAACTGTCTGGTTTGGCTCTGCAACTCAGACTTCAACAGATAATAATAACTGCATTAAACAATTGCTACCAACCTGCCTTTCATTGAGGACCTGTATACTGCATGAGTCAAAAAGAGGACTGTGAAAATATCTACAGAACCCTCAGATCCTGGACATAAATTGTTTCAACTTCTACCTTCAAAATGACACTATAAAGTATTGCATATCAGAACAACTAAACACAAGGACAGTTCCCTCTCCCTCCATGGCATCACTCTGCTAAACAACTAATTCCCACAAAACTGTCAAACTATTTATTAAGACTGTATTACTATTATTCGTCTCATCCTTCCTGTTACCTATTTCCTCCCACTTATTACTATAAGCGTGTTGCTTGTATCTTTATGATTTATATTCTTTTATTTAGTTTCCTAGTATGATTTGATTGCTTATTTAGTATCCTATGACTATCACAAAGTGTTTTAACGTATGATTCTTGATGAATGCATTTTTTTATATACACTGAGAACATATGCACCAAATTCCTTGTTTGTTCAATCATACTTGGCCAATAAAAATTCTATTCTATTCTATTCTATCCTATCCTATTCTATTCTACCCTATTCTATTCTATTCCTATTCCTATTCCTATTCCTTTCCTATTCCTATGTGTGTGTAAACTCTGCACTCTCAGTATGTCTCCATTAATTCTGGCCAAGTTCAGCTCAAATGGACACATTATTTCTGTAAAAGTCTCAATTACACACATTATCCAACCTTTTATCGGGTGCATTCTAGAAGCAATGAATTCATTTAAAAAAAAAGTTCCTTTGGATTTTACTCCATTAGTCATTGCCGACTGTAAGAGGCAGTGCTCATCTCCATTCCAGAGCTCACCAAAGATATTTCTGCAGTAATGTGGCCAGCATGACGTCACAGAGCTCTGTTACCTTCCCACCAAAGTGATACCTGTTTATCTACTCACATTTGTATGCTTTCACACTGCTAACTTGGCAGAAGCTAGGGCTAGAACAGGAGCTCACCCGTCACGTGGTGCTCTCATCTTGAACCTGGGTTACTGGCAAGCCAACAAGCCCAGCCAACAAGCCCAGCATCTTAAACAGAGGTGAAATGCTCTGAAGTCTGCTACCGGTTCACTTTGCTACAGGCTTGCTTCGCGTGCACTTCATGCACATGCATACCATACAGGTATGCGCACCACAGGCGCTACTGCTGAAAAAGGAGGATTAAGAAGCCTTCTCTGAGTTTGCAAAGCAGGATTTCCTGTTTTCTAGCGAATATAAATCGCTGATTGTTGCACAGCTGATCGGTATCATAGCACGGACATAATTTGACATGTTTCTTGACAACATTCAAAATCATAAACAATGAAAAGTTGTTTATCATAAACAATGATAAACAACTTTTCATTGTTTATGATTTTGAATGTTGAACTATACATATATAGTTGAAGAAACAGATTCAGAAAATATAAATTGTTTTCTATGCTTTCAACTTTTATAAAGCACTGACCACACTTTCTTTTACTTTTCTTGTGGCGAGGTGGGGTGTTTAAAGGAAAAACTACAAATTCCTTATCCTAATATTCTGTTCTTTTCTTTGCCAGTTGAATATGTTTTTGGTGGTAGGATTTAGAATGACAAAAGAATGTGCACTTACCACATTTTGTCCTGTCCATATCCATTTCATGACACTCTTACTTCAGAAACATCCATCAGTAGAACTGGCAGCTGTGGATGAATTTATGGCAATAGAATTATTGGAAGTATTGGAATTATTGGAAGTTACATTTTCCCATGAATTCCTTGATGCTTTTGTCCTGAAGAATAAAAGCAACAATGTTCCCTATTTAGGCCTACTTGTGAAGAAAACACACAAACTTTTGCTTATAAAACAAAACTCTGATGATTGTACCATACTGTTCTACAAAGATGGGTATCTTTTTTTTTCTTCAAAGAAAGATAAACCATTTTTCTGTAGAAAGTATGCAGTAAAAATCTCTGCCTGTAATAACAATTCTGTATTTTGTAAATAACCTTATATCTAACAGATGCAGATGCAGCAATCAACATCATTCCTGACATTGAAATCGGTTTCATATCTATTTTTTTTCTTTAGTATTTGGCTGAGCAGCCTGTTGTCTGTCTTCCTAAGACTCTCCTCTTCTCTGAACAATGCTGACCACAAACTATAAATCACCGTTCCACAACACATTTCGGTAACATGCTTTCAACATGGTTCAGGAACTCATCAGTATTTAAATCACTTGATGATTCCTAACAGAAAAGGGAATGTGATTCAATCTATTTGCATCCACTCTGTACAAAATGGTTTGCATCAATGTCTCTTGAAGAGATTCTGTATCTCATTATGAATGACACCTATGGCATGGGCGAATGAACGGATACATTAAGGTTTGCACATCTATAGTGTGCTAGTATTTCATTGCACTGTAATTCTGGATAATTCTCTTCTATATCTGTTCCAAGCACACATCCACCAGAGCCTGTGCATCTCTTGAGTTAGGGCTCTCTGATTGTTGCATGAATTTTTCTTTTTATGAACTTATGTTTTCTGACATAAATTTCTCTGTGGAACTTGTATTGCTGCAGGAAGCCTCAGGAAATCCTCTATCTCATTTTTTGCTTTTTTACATGACATCTCTGGATAAAAACATACAAATATACAGGACATTTAACCAAAACCCCTTTACTAAGTGAAATACTGTATGTATACCTTGCATCAGAGGTGGGTTGCTCCCGGTTCATGTCGGATCGGGTGAACTGGTAGTGGTGGTGGTAGGAGGCTTCATCCACCCACCCGGATGCTTCTGTGCATGCACAGAAGTTCCATGTGTGCATGAGCGCGTGTGTGAGTGCACGAGTGAACCTATAGTAAAAAAAATGGAAACCCACCACTGCCTTGCCTAGCATGCTCTGCATATGCCTAGATTGATCAGGCCATGCATGGAGATGTAATGAAATGTCTTTTGCAAGATACCCCTTAGTGCACGCCCAGAGTAATACCTTTGGATGTGCTTCAGGTCTGTGACTGAACACAGATACATTCTCGCAATCTAGGCCTGGGGACATATCCAGACACATAATAAATGCCCTTGTGCAGGACGTGCTTTGGGCATGCCTGCAATCATTCTGAGAGTCTGTCTGTGCTCAGTTGTAGACTTATAGCTAACCCTTTCCACACAGGAATTTAAAAAAAATTGCTAGCTTTTATTTTTGGTCAAGCTCAAAATGGAGTAAGTTGCTTTATTCATTTTTTAAAATTGTTGTTGAAGAGTTGGAGAACGTGAACTAGTCAATGAACGAGAGAGGTGTGCATGTGTATTTTCAGTTAAACTTTTCAAAAACATGTGTGCCTTTATTTTTCAAGAAAAGCAAAAGAACAGGCTGTAGCTTAAAACTTTTTCTTGCTTTTTCTGAAATGTAGGTGTTAATTTTTAAAAATTAGAGTTTAGTCAGGTTTTACTTCAAAACTTAAAGTCAAATCCTAAATAATCAGAGGTCAGTACAAAGAGGTTTGGCCGGTATGCAACCTTTCTTGATGAGATTAGGAAACATGATCATCAATAGGTTTCATGACCAGATGGGTTTTGATTGTTTAGTTTGATGATATCAGTGATTAAAATTATTGATAATCTCCCATTGTAAATTAATATAAACTGCTTTAATCATACTGTAGGTAAGTTGCTGTGAGAGACCCCCTCACCGGAAAAGCAGTAAAATATATATATATATTAATTGCAGTCAATTGCATTGTCCAGCTATTATTATGGTGATATATCACTAATGAAGAAGATACACTTTATATTGTCATAATAATGTCAGGGTAGCATTATAAATTACTGGTATGGAAATGATTCCTAACAGTTCACACTATTAAATTTCTGCATCTATAAAATGGAGTAGTTTAGTCTTTTATTGAAAAATCCCACATATTTTTTTTATGAAACAAAAGTCTACCTGGGTATAAAGCCTTATTAAACAATTTAAACTTTAGTTAAGAATTTTTGTGCTAAATGTATATCTGCTCAAACTATATCATGCACTCCTTAAGAAAGCTAGTATGAAAATGTCAAATTGCATATATGCCTGTTCTTCTAAGGATGCACATTATTCATAGGTCAGTTTTCATTTTATTTTATTTTTTATGTGTAGAAATTGGAATAGTTTAGGACAGGGGTCTGCAAAGTCGGCTCTTTTAAGACTGGTGGACTTCAACTCCCAGAGTGGGGAATTCTAGGAGTTGAAGTCCACCAGTTTTAAAAGAGCCGACTTTGCAGACCCCTGGTTTAGGAGAATATAAATGCCATTGCTACTACAGGATATATATAAGCATATATATGCTCTGATTGGATGGGGGCGTGTTCTGTTTGGGTGGGGGCCTGGTTGTGCTTGTGTTAGTCCGAGTTGCAGAGGGATTTGACCTGGTGAGCTGCGTTACTGTGGTTTGGCTTCGCGTTTGTGGTCGTGCCACATCTCCGTGGTGGGCATCAGTTTGCTTCATGTATGGATTGGAGGGGTTTAAAGTGGCCCAAACCCACACCGATGATGACCACAAACCAGAAGCCAGACCACAGCTGCATTATTAGCCACTTTAAACCCCTCCAATCCATACATGAAGCAAACTGATGCCCACTACGGAGATGTGGCATGACCACAAACGTGAAGCCAAACCACAGTAATGCAGCTCACCAGGTCAAATTCCTCTGCAACTCGGACTAACACAAGCACAACCAGGCCCCCACCCAAACAGAACACGCCCCCATCCAATCAGAGCACAGCCAAACTCCCATCCAATCAGAGCACAGCCAAACCCCCTACCAATCAGAACACACCTCCACCCAATCAGAATGCAGCCAAGCTCCCACCCAATCAGGTCACACCCCCACTGGCAGGTAAAAAGAGGAACCGGCTGAGATCTCACATTGCTCCTGGAAGCACCAAGCCGGAAGCACCAGCCTGAAGATGATGAATGAGACTATATATATATATATAGGTAATTGTTTCACAACAACCTGTTATTATTAGGCCCCAATTAAAGGGAGGAGACATACTGTTTCCCTTACTGCCCATCGGCTCATCGCTAGAGACCATCCAAACAGCAAGCCAAGAATTACGTTGTATAATATTTTAGATATGTGTGTTAGTTTTATGAGCTGATCAATAAATTAAATTAGAAGAGACCAGGATAGATCTATTTCGAGCTTATTAGCTCTCATCAGCTGGCCATACCCCTTACTGGGATTCGAACCGGGGCTATGTTGCATGCAAGGCGAGGAACCTCACACTTAAGCCAAACCAGTTCCCCTATTACATCAGCTTAGACAGGGTATATTAGTATAGGTAATTATTTCACAACAACCTGTTATTATTAGGCCCCAATTAAAGGGAGGAGACATACTGTTTCCCTTACTTACTTATTAATCATCCCTTAAAAAACGTAACATCTATCTATCTATCTATCTATCTATCTATCTATCTATCTATCTATCTATCTATCTATCTATCTATATATCTATATCTATATCTATATCTATATCTATATCTATATCTATATCTATATCTATATCTATATCTATATCTATATCTATATCTATATATATATATATATATATATATATATATATATATATATATATATATGAAGAATAATTATCACAGCTCCTGTTCAGAGGTCCCTTTAAGGGGAGGAGACTCAACGTCATCCCTCTCTGCCCTTTGACTCAACCCTGAGTCATCCAGACAGAGAACCAAATTAGATTACTGCTGTGTGACATTTATTAGATATGTGTTAGATTTTTAAGGGCTGAAAATAAAGAGACCAGGATGGATTTTCAGCCCTTAAAAATTTATTTTCAGCCCTTAAAAATCTAACACATATCTAAAAAATGTCACACAGCAGTAATCTAATTTGGTTCTCTGTCTGGATGACTCTGGGTTGAGTCGAAGGGCAGAGAGGGATGACGTTGAGTCTCCTCCCCTTAAAGGGACCTCTGAACAGGAGCTGTGATAATTATTCTTCATTTAAGAGTCCTGTAAATTGGCTGATATATCAGGGATACCAGATAGCTCAAGGCATAGAGAGCTTGCCTCAAATGCTGGAAAGCCCTGGTTCAAATCCCAGTAGAAGGAGTATGGCCAGCTGAAGAAGGCTAATAAGCCTGAAATGGATCCATCCTGGTCTCTTTATTTTCAGCTCTTAAAAATCTAACATATATATATATATATATATATATATATATATATGTTGATGTCAACATCCCGATGTTGCCATGGGACTTATCTGGTTGCCTTAACGAACTGAAAATTCTTGACATTCCTGTGGCAGGAAAGGAATCTCAGGACAGCCTGTGACTGCGCATGCATGCAATTATTTTCAATGCTAATTGGAGAATGTAATTTATGACAAGCAGAGGGGAGGGGGCATAAGGGGGTAAAGTGCAGAAGCCATCCAATTATTGCCAGTCCTGGCTGCAACCGAAGCTCGCCATGATGTTATATTCAATAAACGGACATTTCTTTGAACTCTTACGTGAGGCCGTGAATCATTTGAAGTTTTTCTTGGGAGCTTGACAGTTAGATTTTTAAGGGCTGAAAATAAAGAGACCCGGATGGATCCGTTTCAGGCTTATTAGCCTTCTTCAGCTGGCCATACCCCTTCTACTGGGATTTGAACCGGTGCTTTCCAGCATTTGAGGCAAGCTTCTCTATGCATTGAGCTATCCGGTATCCCTGATACATCAGCCAATTTACAGGACTCTTAAATGAGAGAATATTATCACAGCTCCTGTTCAGAGATCCCTTTAAGGGGAGGAGACTCAATGTCACCCCTCTCTGCCCTTCGACTCAACCTAGAGATCATCCAGACAGAGAACCAAATAGATTACTGCTATGTGACATTTTTTAGATATGTGTTAGATCTTTAAGGGCTGAAAATAAAGAGACCAGGATGGATCCATTTCAGGCTTATTAGCCTTCTTCAGCTGGCCATACTCCTTCTACTGGGATTTGAACCGGTGCTTTCCAGCATTTGAGGCAAGCCTCTCTATGCCTTGAGCTATCTGGTATCCCTGATACATCAGCCAATTTACAGGACTCTTAAATGAGAGAATATTATCACAGCTCCTGTTCAGAGGTCCCTTTAAGGGGAGGAGACTTAACGTCATCTCTCTCTGCCCTTCGACTCAACCTAGAGATCATCCAGACAGAGAACCAAATAGATTACTGCTGTGTGACATTTTTTAGATATGTGTTAGATTTTTAAGGGCTGATTTAATAAATAAGAGACCAGGATGGAACCATTTCAGGCTTATTAGCCTTCTTCAGCTGGCCATACTCAGGCCGGTTCAAATCCCAGTAGAAGGAGTATGGCCAGTTGAAGAAGGCTAATAAGCCTGAAATGGTTCCATCCTGGTCTCTTATTTATTAAATCAGCCCTTAAAAATCTAACATATATATATTTTCAAATCCCAGTACTGATTATGAACAGGCACAAATAAAATAGTTCTGCTTTAGCTACATAATATGAGAAAATTTGAGGCAAAGTGTTTGGATTTTAACAGCCTTGACTTATATTAATTTAAACTGACTTAACTGAATTAGTGGGGAAGCTGTAAGACTGTGGCGGAGGACTAAATTTTTCATAGATGTCCCCATATAATCTGTCTTCATTACCTAGATTTCCAAAATGCATTTTGAAGAGTGGCTGTTTATTTCAAGGATAGTAGACTTTAAAATGGTAACTGAATTGGGTGTTTCATGGTTGGAATATTTCAACCTTGAACATTTCTAATTATAGAAATAATAGAAGCACTTTCATTGTGAAAATTATTTCTGATTCCTCTTTGCTCCATTAATTCAAGTTGTTATTTCCTCTATTATTGGAGAATACAACAGAGAATTTGTTAACTTATGGGTTTTATTACATTCTGACATTGAATATATTTCTATCACTAAGTTGGTCAACAGTCCATCAGTTAGTAAATAGGACATAAAAATTTAATCATATATGTGTGTGTGTGTGTGTGTGTGTGTATTTGAATACAAAATATTGTTCTTACTAATTCAGCTGTTTTCCCCTATCTATTTTAAAGCACCTACGGATGATTGTTCTCAGCAAATGTGCATTGTAATGCCCATTCAGAAATATACTACTATAGCGGTCATATAAATATCTTCATTAATTCTGCAGAAAATTCACTGGTTAGACCAAGGGTGTCAAACTCAAAGCCCACAGGCTCAATGTGGCACACAGGGGTGCTGTGGAAAAGTGAAGGACCACCTCTGTCAGTGAAAATGGAGCTTAGGAGGGCTGCAGCCCCCCACACTCTGTTTATGCTGGCAAAAGGCAGTAGGAGGCTGTTGTGACCGACAACAGAGTTCATGAGTCCATTTTTTTCTGGCAGAGTGCTTGGGCCACCATACCCCAGTGATGTCAAGATGTCCATACCCAATGTGGCCATGTCCCCCCCAGGTCTCCAGAGATCAAACACCACCCTGATGTGGTCCTCAATGAAATTGAGTTTGTTACCCCTGGCTTAGACTTTAAAAGGGCTAAAATATTTGTTGTTATGGATAAGAACTGTAAAACATGTAAGTATTGAAGAAACATTTCCTCATTTTCAAATATAATCCAATTTGAAATTTGACCATGTTATAAGGATATTTCATATAGGATCAAGGACTGCTTCATTATATTGTGTGCAGTTTAGCTTTTAAAATAACATCAAACAAGACTGTTGTTCAACTTGTTGCTCTTCAGAGATGTCGCTCTACAATCTTCATAAGCTATACTAGGGTTTAGAAATGTTTCATGCATATTATTTCACTTTGCCTGTCACTTATAGGTCATGGACAGATATAGAACAAGCATCTTAAATGGTATTGCTGTGTTTCACTTTATATTTAAAGGGTAAAAGAATCTTTGAAGTGTGTCTGGTCTTTCATTTAACATATATCTAAAACTTCTTAGCAATGAATTTAGTTTGAAGTTCCCTTATAAATGTTAAGAGCAGCCAGGCAATCCTAGGAAAGACACAGCTACTTTAAGGAGTTGCAGACTCCTGTACTTCAAAGCACCTATTTGCCTTTATAGTCAACTGATGAATGATTTATGAAACTCCAAAGAATCTGCATGGAGTTGGTAGTAACAAATATTGCAATAAATAGATGACAAGAATTTAAAATGATTTTTCAATCATTATTGAAAAGTGGCTAATATCCAGAATTGCCTATTAACAGTCTCATACCAACTTCAACAATATAACGATCATGTCAATTTGATGGCCCTATTGAAAATGGCTCTGCTTTGTCATCTTTAGCTGGATCTGTATAATTGAGTCACTCTTTTCCATGGGTTGAATGGAAGTAAATGACCCTGATCTGGTGGAAGTAACAGCCTTCAAGGGGAGCCCAGTTCGAACCAGGATAGCCTTCAAAGAGAATCTAATTTTTCCAGTCTGTCTTTTACCATAGAACTGAAGCTTGAATTGAAACATAATTGAATCAAGACAATCCTTCAAAGCTCTGCAGATTCCTACTGTTTAACAGAAGGTTGGATACTAACATTTACAGGTTATCTACAAGTTAATCTACATCCTGATGTACCACCACATGCCTTTCAAGAAATGAATTGAGAAATAGAATCAATCTATTTGTCTTTCTTCTTGTGAAGCAGTTTTGTCAGTTGCTGACAATGTCTATTTAATAAACTCTTAGCTTGAATAACCAGTGGAGGGTGCTGGTGGCAGAAGAATAAAAATTATACAGAGGGATCCATATTTGGGGGAAAAACAAAGAATATGTAAAGATAAAGGTGTAGAGAACATGACAGTCTGTCAGCTGAAGTCTAGGCTGATAAAGGCAGCCGTTTGTTGAAATGTGTTTTATTCAAATACAGGGAGGGTAACAAAGCATCCATAAGGGGGGAAAAGTGGCTGAATGAACATTTTAATTAATTCATGTGCAATTTTAATTAAAAACATAATGTGTCAGGGAAATGAATAATGCCTATGAGCAATAAAAGTAGCTGGATTTTCTGTTCAATTTTCTGCTTTGTTTCTGTTATTGAAGGTTTCTGTTCATATGAAAGATACGCCTTCTATCCCCAAACAACCAGCCATCTCTTCAAAACATTTTTTTTAATTTAAATTTATACCCCGCCCTTCTCCACAGAGGACCCAGGGCGGCGCACAGGAAATTTAAAAAACATACAAAAATACAATAAATATAATTTTAAAAAACTATTAAATAACCCCATCCTGCGCTAAAACCAAATTTTAAAACCCAATTTAAAACTATCTTAAGTCCCCAAGGGAGGTTAGGCTAGGCCGGCTTGTTGAAACAGATATGTCTTAAGACATTGGCGGAAGAGGCGGAGGTCGGTGATGGTACGTAATTCAGGGGGTAGGTCATTCCAAAGGGCTGGCCCCGCCACAGAGAAGGCTCTTCCCCTGGGCGTCGCCAGTCGGCATTGTCCGGCCGACGGTACTCTGAGGAGGCCCTCTCTGTGGGAGCGGATTGGTCTGAGGGATGTATGGGGCAGGAGGCGGTCTCGCATATAACTAGGTCCCGAGCCATGGAGCGCTTTAAAGATGGTAGTCAAAACCTTGAAGCGCACTCGAAAGGCCACAGGAAGCCAATGCAGCTCGCGCAGGATGGGTGGGAGCATCTAGTGGCTCCCATAATCACCCGCGCGGCTGCGTTTTGGACTAGCTGTAGCTTTCGAGTGCACCTCAAGGGAAGCCCCATGTAGAGAGTATTACAGTAGTCGAGTCGGGACGTCACGAGTGCTTGAGTGACTGTGCGTAGGGCAGCCCGGTCCAGTAAGGGGCGCAGTTGGCGCATCAGGCGAACCTGATGGAACGCCCCCCTGGCCACGGCTGCCACATGGTCCTCCATGGACAGCCGGGAATCCAGGAGGACACCCAAATTGCGCGCCCTCTCCACGGGGGCCAGTGTTTCGCCCCCAATGGCCAGAGTTGGAGTGATCTGGCTGAACCGGGGTGCCGGAAACCACAGCCACTCAGTCTTGGCAGGGTTGAGTTTGAGTTTGTTACCACCCATCCAGATCCGTACGGCTTCCAGACACCGGGACAGCACTTCGGCGGCATCGTTGGGGTGGTTTGGGGTGGATATGTACAACTGAGTGTCATCAGCGTACAGATGGTATTCCACCCCAAAACCACGGATGATCTCACCCAGCGGCTTCATATATGTGTTGAAAAGGAGGGGCGAGAGGACTGACCCCTGAGGAACCCCACATAGGAGAGGCCTCGAGGTCGACCTCTGCCCTCCCGTCAACACATATTGCGACCGACCAGAGAGGTAGGATGAGAACCACCGCAGAACGGTGCCTCCCAGCCCCAACCCCCCCAGTCGGTGCAATAGGATACCATGGTCGATGGTATCAAAAGCCGCCGAGAGGTCTAATAGGACTAGGATAGAGGAATATCCCGCGCCCTCCAGAGATCATCAACCAACGCGACCAATTTTAAGAAAATTGATGGTAAAGAATTAGCAAGCAATGTGAAAAATTTCTTTGGTTTCTATATATTAGTCCCAATGCTAAGATTAGATTGATTAGTTTTACATGAATTAGAACAGGGGTCCCCAACCTTTGCAACTTTAAGTCTGAAGGACTTCAGCTCCCAGAATTCTCCAGCCAGCAAAGCTGGCTGGAGAAGTCTGGGAGCTGAAGTCCTTCAGACTTAAAGTTGCAAAGGTTGGGGACCCCTGTTCTATAGTATAAGTCAAATGCTATTTAGAATAGATCTCAAAGTATTATTTCAGCAGCCTTTTGTAAAGTGCATACTTATTCACTTGAATGAAATTGATTAAAGGTATTTGACAATTAAGAAAAGAATATAATTAGCAGCCAAATTACTCTTATGAAAAACAAAATGGCAAAGAGTGCTCTACTAATTTTATCAAATTCTCTGCTTGTGCATGTGTAGACTATATTTTTGGTTTTTAAAAACCCTATATAAAAATGCTCTGATTTCCAACAGACTGCATCAGTTGAGGTGTGAATTTCTGCTGTTCCTCTTAAGGGGGTGTTAGATTTGAAACCTAGTTCAGTTCAATGAAATGCTAAAAATATTAGACAAGTTGTTCAAATCACCACAACAGTGCATAAGCCATTAAGATATAATTTGTACTACCTACTGTTCTCATGACATTTTCATTTAATCCTGGGTTTGTTATAAATTAACTTTTAAGATTTTGATAACTCAGGTGTAGATAGTAATAATCATGAACAGAAAAATAATCCTCTAGTTTTGATCCAAAATTGAGAATAATAAGATATATATGAAAAAGGTTTTTTTTCCTATCCCTTTTACCTTTTCTTGTATGCTAACTATATAGTGTGGCATTATGGATGGGGTTTTTTTGAGGATGTGAAGTTTATTTTTATATGAATTTACTAAAATCACATTTTGTCATTTTATTTATGATATTGAACCAGAATGCATGTGTATACTAAAATCTAAGGTTTTCAAAATATTGTAAAGCAATATTGAACTCCCAAAATACATACAAAATATATATAGATAAAAAAAGGTCTGCATATACTTCACATACACATCAATGCAAAGAAATATTACCAGGAAAAAAAACCCCGAATGCCAAAAGTCTAGAGATTAAGTACATTGTAAAGAATAGCAATGTTTGAGTGGATTATTTATTTATTTATTGGTTGAAGTTACAAACTGAGGGAAAATGCAAAGCAAATTTAATCAGTAAAAAGAAAAAAATCAAAAGTAAAAAGACCCAGATTCACCAATGTTTTAACTGATTTAGGTAATTGATAGAATAGTTGTACAATAAGATTTATAATATAGCAATAAAAAACTAACAGTGGGTGTAACTTAACATTAAAGATTAAAACTAGTTTATCTGTATTGAATGTATGAACAGGTTTTGGAACTATGTTCAAGGAAGGAGTTCATTAAAAAGTCCTCAGTAATTCCAGCTGTCCTTGTACTTTCCTAGGGATGCTTGAATGCTTATTAACATACTGTACATACTATTGGTGTAGCAGGCAGTGTTAAGGAGAAATGCTAACATACTTAATAGTATTAAAAGAAATATCTTTTTATAATAAATTATCAATGTTTCCTTCTCCCAGTTTACACAACACTTGCAAACATTAAGCTTTTGTTTAATCATTAATATCTTATTGAATGGTCTTGGAGCACAGTTCCGCTTATAGAACTCAGAGTATGTTCTGAGAAAACAGATCTAGTACTTTTCACAATTTTCTCAGAAGAAGAAGTAATGTTAAAATATTAAATGTTCCCCAGTCAGATTAACCTGACCGTTGGATATCTGGGAATGAATCACAGGGTTGGAGTGAGTCATTTAGGTTATTAAATGGAACCTCCTTATTAGTGCAAGAATCCAAATTAATACAATTTAAACAGAGTGTGGTCTAGTTTTTGCATTAACAAATCCAGTTAATTATCCCACTTCTCGGGATAATTGGTTCCACAATCAATTACTGTTAGGAGGATTCCCCACCATCACCACTTAATATGTAGCTAGAACCTGCCTTCCTGTAGCTTAAAGGAGCCTTGGTGGCACAGTGCTTAGAATGCAGTATTGCAGACTAATTCTGCTGACTGCCAATTGTCATCAGTTGATTCAGCCTTCCATCCTTCCAAGGTCAGTAAAATGAGGACCCAGATAATTGGGGGAAATATACTGCTTGAGGCCTGTAAAGCACTGTGTATATAAGTCTACAACCAAAGGTGGGCTGCACTTACCTTCACAATGGATTTGCTGGTTGTGTGTGCACATGTTCCTTTGGGACTGAAATGGAACTTCAAACGTGCCGCTAATCAACTCAGGCATCTCTGGTGAGTGCAGTAGGGTTGGTGTGAAACTCAGTTGGGCCCTGCATGGGTGGGAAGAACGGGTCAGAAAGTTAGTTATATATGGAAAGCATAGCATAAGGGCGGATGGGCAGGCCCAGGCAATGATCACAGCTAAGGGTTTGCCTGAACCTGCATGATCATGCAGCAATCCACCACTGTTTACAACCTACTATTAAAGGCCAGGTTGTAGTTACATATTAAGGGGAAAAACCTTCAGTCATGGAAACCTAACCAACACAAGTTTGTTTTTGAGATAAAAATTGCCACATATATCATGATAGATGAATTCCTAGAACAAAGGCAAGCTAGAAACTTAACCAATAACATTTGGTGGGTCTCTTCTTTGGTAGCACCTGCGTTGTAGAATCTTTTCCCTCCTGAGGTGAAGATATGCCAGCAAACCTGATGATGGTGATTCCAGGGGATAGGTGAATTGAGGTGGATCTTTTCATATAAACATCCCTTGTCTGTTATTTGTTTCTTCTGGGTTTTTAATATAATTTTAATGCTTTTATCATTAATGTGATTTTATGTGTTTCTTCATTGTTTTAGCTTTGTTGTGTACTGTCCGAAGTTGCCTTTGGTGAGAAGGAAGGCTATATCCCCCCCGATATCAGGACGACCACGGACCTCCGCTCCTTCCGTCTTAAATTAAAGACTCACTTTTTCTGTCTGGCCGGCCTAGGATGAGTCTCTCTGCCTCTGGGGTTTTATGGGGAATTAGTATTATTTAGTTTTAATGGGAATTTTAGCGCAGGTTATATTTAATTTGTTTTTAGAATTGTTGTATGTATTTGGTTTTTATTCTACCTGTGCACCGCCCCGAGTCCCTGTGGGGAGAGGGTGCGGTTTTACAAATTAAATTATTATTATTATTATTATATAAATAAATAACCAATAAATAAAATGGTTTTTCTCTTGTCGCTACAGTTAAAACTTTCTGAGATGGATCATTTACATTTTGAATTGAGATGAAATTGATTCCCCCAAAGCCTCCCATTGAGGCTATGTCCAAATTGAAAAGATGACAAATGCAAGGTTATTTCAGCTGCAGTCTGATGTGCACTCTTATGTAGGAATAATATCTGTCTCAACCTTCTAAGCAAATCTGATTTTGGGAAATCAGGGTTAGACTGATCCTTTAGCATTAACATATATAGATTCCTTTTGATATGTCATATTAATATCTAAATCCTAAGAGGGCTGTAACTAACAATTTGGTTAATAGTCTTCAATGCATGAATGTTTTACCAATCAACTATCTTGTTCTATCAGATACAGTATCTTGTCCTCATGTACTTTCTTTCTTTAGCATGCTGCTTGTCTTATCCATCCATCTATGTCCCCTCATCTCTAATGTAGCCTTTAGGTTCATTTAGCACTAAAAGTGGCATTAAAAACCATTTCAGGTTCTGCTAACTTTGTTGTTGTGAAGTCATGTCCGACCCATCACAACCCCATGGACAACATTCCTCCATGCCTTCATGTCCTCTACCATCTTCTGGATCTATTTAAGCTCATGCCTACTGCTTCGGTGACTCCATCCAGCCACATCATTTTCTGTCATCTCATTCTTCTTTTCCCCTCAATCTTTCCAGCATTCCCCCCGATATCAGGACGACCACGGACCTCCGCTCCTTCCGTCTTAAATTAAAAACTCACTTTTTCTGTCTGGCCGGCCTAGGATAAGTCTCTCTGTCTTTGGGGTTTTTATTGGGAAATTAGTAATGCTTAGTTTTAATGGGAAATTTTAGCACAGGTTATGTTTAATTTGTTTTTAGAATTGTTCGTATGTATTTATTGTTTTTATTCTACCTGTGCACCGCCCCGAGTCCCTGCGGGGAGAGGGTGTGGTTTTATAAATATTAAATATTATTATTATTAGGCTCTTCTCCAGTGAGTCCTTCCTTCTCATTAGGTGGCCAAAGTATTCAAATTTCATCTTCAGGATCTTGCCTTCTAAAGAGAAGTCAGGGTTGATCTCTAGGACTGGTTTGATTGTCTTGCAGTCCAAGGGATCGCAGGAGTCTTCTCCAGCACCATAGTACAAAGGCCTCAATTATGTGGTGCTCAGTCTTTCTTATGGTCCAACTTTCACAGCCATACATTGCAACTGGGAAAACCATAGTTAACTTAAGTAATGATTATATGGGAACAGGAGTTTCACTAGTATTGTAGCAAATAGATAGAAAACATTTAGCCATTTTTTCCCTGTTCATTGTCATTATGACTGCAGGATTGATTTTCATTATGACTACAAAAAAGGAGGAAATGACTTTTTCTCTGTCCAGGTAGCACAATTCCAATAAAATCTACAGTCCTTTCCCTGATACTAATGAAATAAAGCTTTGGCATATGCTTGATATATTTAGCATAAAATCTTGTTGGTTCTGAAATCAATTCTTCTTGTCTTATAACCAATGTTTTGCTTTCATGGCTACAGAGTCTATATAGATATGTCATTTGACTGGATCATTTCCCGAGTTTAAAGCTACAGAAAACAACCCATAAACTACAGTAGGCACTGAAAAATTCAGAAGTCTTAGGTTCACACAAATAGTTAATGTTGGATCTTGCAGATTAATGAATGTAATCTAACACATCTTGAGATAAACTAATATGCATATTGATATAAACAATAATTCCAATCTTTTAAGAGGAGAAATCTGGTGTTTATTAGAACAGTTCATAATCATTCCCATTTCAAGTTCTGCATGAGAATATGTACTAATGAGGAATTTAAACTCTTCTAATTAAACATGGTTTTTTTTAAAGCAAACTGATAATTAAAATAGTGAGAGTAACACAGAGAAGCATAAAGAGAAGGAGGGGGATCCCTACAAGAGGAAGCTTTGTGCCTCTACATAAAGAATTTCATGGATATATTTATACTGTTCTCTCTATTCAAGCTAATCACATTGTCCACCTACCTTTTTGTTTTGGTCTACAGAAAAGTCATGATTCATGTATGGAAGAAAGGGAGGCGCAACAGGGAAGAGGCAACGTGGAGCTCTATGCTCACATGTACTCTGGGACTAATAACTATGATACAAGAACTTTGTTGAGGCCTTTGATATAAACTAATCTATCCCTGCTCTGCAGCTTTTGGGAAGAAGGAAAGAGAAAGAATGGATGTTCCATTTACTGTGCCATAGACATTGCTTAATGTCTATGGAGATTCTAAGTCATCCAGGTCATGGTTGTCTCAAAGGTGCCCTTTTCACAAGGCAATTGGACTTTCTGGTAAGAAAGAAACATCAGAAAGTCTAGTTGCACCTTTGAATAAAGCACCTTTGGGACATAGACATTGCATGTTTGACATTGTTCACTAGAGAACTCCAAACATTTTTTTCTCATCATAGAATAGCAATAAAATAAAATCATGTTAATCATAACCAGTGGTGGGATTCATTTTTTTTCCTACTGGTTCTGTGGGCGTGGCTTTGTAGGCATTGTGTGGCTTTGTGCGCGTGGCAGGGGAAGGATACTGCAAAATCCCCATTCCTTCCCCACTCCTGAGGGAAGGTTACTGCAAAATCCTCATTCCCTCCCCAACCCACTAACCTGCTTTCCAGCTCCATTCTCCTGTTCAGGGCAGCAAAAGAAGAATGGCTGGCAGGCAGTGAGGGTGGGACCAGTCTATTTGATGGTTCTCCAAACTACTCAAATTTTTTGCTACCGGTTCTCCAGAACCTGTCAGAATTGGCTGAATACCACATCTGATGGTAACTAATAGTCTCTTTGTTGGTCAGTCACAAATAATTACAACTTGGTTCTCACTTGGCCTTTGAATGATATGCCAGTTGAACTACAAAGAGATAGGCCCTGGAGAAAAACTCAATCTAATTTAAAGGCAGTTAGTTTATATTTTTAAAATATCTTTCTGGGTGGTTAAAATTATTTTGGAGTTATTAATGTGACCATGTCTAGCCCTCCCTGGGGCCTTAGCGTGTCTATTCATGGCTTTTGTCAAATGGTATCAAGTCCATTCCAGAATACATCATCTTCTTTTTGGATGTTTATTGGGAGAAAAGACCTTCAGCTGAAGAGTGCCTCAACAAAGGGAGAACCTCCTTCACTTTTTTCTTGGTTATACTTGTTAATGACATTAATGATTTTTGTCCATCATATTCGAATAGGACCTAGACATCTAATTGAGGGGGGATGTCAAGACTTGCGTGTGAGGGGGAGGTGCGCAATTATTATATAAGCCCCACTCTCTCTTCCCAGGTTCCATCTTGCTCCAATAGCAGGACAAAGGTCAAGACAGTTGGAAATTGGCTGAGCGCATTGGCTAGCTATCTGCGGGATCGGATCCTGCCTCATACATCCTCATGGCCGATTCGCTCCCACAGAGAGGGACTTCTCCGGGTGCCGTCCACTAGACTTTGTCAGCGGGCGACACCCAGGGGAAGGGCTCTCTCTGTGGCGGGCCCGGCCCTCTGGAACGACCTTCCCCCCGATATTAGGATGACCACGGACCTCCGCTCCTTGCGTCTTAAATTAAAAACTCACTTTTTCTGTCTGGCCGGCCTGGGATAGTCTCCCTGTCTTGGGGTTTTTATTGGGTAGCTTTTAGCATAGTTAGTTTTATGGGAATTTTAGCACAGGTTAAGTTTAATTTGGTTTTAGAACTGTTTGTATATTTTTTACTGTTTTTATTCTACCTGTGCACCGCCCCGAGTCCCCATGGGGAGAGGGAGCGGTTTATAAGTATTAAATTCATTCATTCATTCATTCATTCATTCATTCATTCATTCATTCATTCATTCATTCATTAAATTCATTCATTCATTCAATTCATATTAATAGGGGTAGCAATAAAGACCCACAAACCATGATAGAATAGTTGTAATAGGTGAAGTTGGTGGGGAAAAAATCATTAGAAACTACTTGTGAGGACATCTGCAAGAAGATGTCTATGTAGCATTTTAAACAGTTGATAAATTACAACTCTGTTGAGCACTCTTTCAGGTTTCTTTCTCATTGGCTTCTTCTTTTGGTTCTGAGCCTTTTAAAAAGAAGCCTGAGGAAAATCTAGTTCAAAACTATTGCATGGCTAGATGATTATTAATACTGTCATGAAGGTGAATAAAAAGAAACTAAATGAATAGGATGACAAAATTGAATAGGATTAAAAAAATCCAAACACACACCAATATGGAGATGCAAAGACTTTCTAGTTCTTTGTTGTCCTCCAATGGCCATCTAGATATTTGCAGCCTCAATCAGGTAGGCTTGGAATTGTTATTGTAGTCACTAATTAATTAAAGTCACTAATTGGGCCTTGAAATTCCATTGTTAAGCAATACCACTTAGTGACAGCAGTTTTGGTAGTCCCAGCTTTCATTGAGCAAGAAGAGCATGCATTAAGTGAGGACCTAATAAGACCACAACTTGCTACTACATGTTGACTTCCTCATTGTCTTTGCTTGTCAGAAGATAACAGGAAAGCAAATCACATGATTGTACGAACACTGCACCATCCAGAATTCTGAGGACAAGCCATTACTAGCGCTAAAACTTGTTCAGTATTATTGTAAGATTGAACAGTCCCCCAAAAGTGATTTTTAAACAAGGATCACCTGTTTTGGTAAGGTAGACCAATGCAGACATTTTCAGCTGGCTTTTGATGTGATCCTTTTTTGGAGATCATAGTCCCTGTCTTACTTATCCCTACAGTAGTAAAAGTCAGTTCATAAACTCTGGGTGGAGCTGCCTCTGAAGAAATTCAAGACATTTCAATTGAAGTAGAATGAGGACTGTTGGCTTTTGTGTATTGATACTACATTAATTATACTGGAATTCTTGAATATTTCCGATTCCATTTCAAAGTACTTGTTCCATTATTGGTTCTTCCTTACACAGTATATTCCCAACTTATTTGATGGGCATTAACTATCAATGTTTCCAGATTTTAAGATGAACTATAAAGGATTTATTCATTTTATTTAGCATCCTCCTAAGTCACTTTTAGCCCTGTTTCCCTTTTAGGTAGTTGGGGGAAGAGCTACTGCTACAATCGAGCACAGAATGAGATCTGTCAAATCATAATTCTAGACCAAGTTTGTTAAGTTTGGTGAATGGAAGAGACTAACCAGATCTTGACAGCAACAGCTCTTTATTAGCACAGATCAACTATGTACAAACAGCAGCCCTTTTATAGGGAGCTGTCAGACTGTCAGCCAATTAGATTAAACCTCTGTTCCTGCCTGAACAGAGGACCTTGGTGTAAACCACTATAACTGTTACAGGGATGTAACAAAGTTTTCTGTGCTGGAATTTCTCACTGCATGCCAACAAGGCAGCAATCCTGCCTCACTCGAGAGATAGCCAAACTCAGGCAGCACTTTTAGAAATAAATAATCTTTTTACCTACAACTAAGGACAGCAACTATAATGTGGCAAAAAATTTAACATAGGTCAAGACCAGGAATCCGATAAACAAACAACAAATCTTAGGCAAAAAATAAGTTACATGAAATGGAATCCATAGTTCACAACTTCAACTTGAAAAAAATGTTCTCCCCATTTTCCTTCAGGAAATGAGGCCAACAAATAAATTATTTTGAGTTATCTCCTAAATGTAAGATGCTGAAGCATCTTACTTATTAGGTTCTAGTCTCTTGCTAGCCAGTTTCTTGGCCAGGCTATCTCCCCTATAAAGTTCAAGCTTCTGTTATTGGATCTTTAAAGTATGGCTGCTTGGGACTGAATCAAAGGTGGTATTCAGCATATTCTTACCAGTTCTGGAGAACCAGTAGTGGAAAATTTGTGTAGTTCGGAGAACCAGTATATACCACCTCTGACTGACTCCACCCCCATCTATTTTCTGCCTCCTGAGTCCCAGCTGATCGGAAAGAAATGGAGATTTTACAGTATCCTTCCCCTGACACGCCCACCAAGCCACGCCCACAGAACCAATGGTAATTTTTTTTGAATCCCACCACTTTACTGAATGGCTGGACTTCAGAGTCTAAGAGGCACTCAGTGGGTACAAGCACAGAGCCCTGGGGTTGCTAATCCGCTTTAGCCAGAGGTGAGTCATATGTTTAATCACTACTAAAATAGTTCCCTTCCAGATCTATTATCCCTTCAGGTCTATGGCTTTACCTCCTCTTTGAAAACAAATCAAACAGGACCATAACACCTCTTATTCAATCATTGAGAGAGCTATGACTGGCATTTATGTGCCTGTATGTTGTTATTAGATTATGTTATTTTTGGCGTTATTAGGCTAGTACATTTGAATCATTAAAGACTATGATCTTGCCTATTATCTGAACTTTGTCCTGCCACTGTGACACTTGTGCTAAATTTATAATATGCCAAGTTAGCATTACATAGCATCTGTCCTTTAGCTTTAGAAACATTTTACAATCTGCTTAAGAAAAATCAAGAAGCAACTTTCCAATACTGGATTGACTGCCTGAATGAAGTATTTACACCACATTTGCCTTTTTTAAGTTGTTGATAACCTGAATACACATTTTCACACTCACAATTATTTTCCTTTCCAAGTGACAAAGTGTGTCTTCCTACCTACCATCTGTGCCCAGATATTTTTGACCAAACTTGCTGCAGCTGACACAGCAGGGGACATTCTGCACTGCCCACTGCAGTGAATAGAATTGGAGGAATGAAAGATAATTCTTTTGTCGACCTTACTGTGATTTTTGAGGAGAGGGAAAAGAGCTACTGCTACAGTCCTGCATAGAATTAGATCTGTTAAATCATAATTGATTTGTACGTTTAACATTCTTAAGTTTCTGCTGGACTGTGGCCCTTGTTTAGATTTTCCATGGGAAGCCCTGAGAGAATAGCCCCCTTTTATTTCCCTGGATATTTCTACATTTCAGAGGAACATAGGTAAAAAGAAAGAATGATTTCCTTCCTTCCTTCCTTCCTTCCTTCCTTCCTTCCTTCCTTCCTTCCTCCTTCCTTCCTTCCTTCCCTCCCTCCCTTCCTTCCATCTCTTCCTTCTTTCCTTCCTTCCTCAAATACTATATCATTCAGATTCATTTTGATATATGAAGTTCTGTCTCAGAGATAATTGGCTGTGAAGCAGGATACACCTGTAATTTTGACAGATGTATCAAACAATACATATGGGAGGAAAAAAAGCTGCAAAAATTGAATCTGTTAAAAGCTTTTTGTATACTTACAATAGTAACAGAATTCTCTCCAAAACATATGAGCTCCCTGTCCATTGTAGTGTTTCTCACTCTCTTAAATATGTTTCACTGCATTGTAATGAATTTGTGTGGTGTTACCTCTTCACTGTTAAAATATTCTATTTCCATTCCCCTATTCCTTAAAAGCAGTTTTCAGAAGATTTGCAGTTGTTTATATCTTTGCTGATTTTCAAAATATTAGTAACACCATGAGACCACTTAGCATTCTCCAGAAAGAATATACATGGCATCTGCCAGTTCTCCTTTCCCCATTCCACATTTTTATGTCTAGATGCCCCTCACCCTGCGCGAAACTTGGTTTTGGTCCTCATGACCATATTGAGGAATGGAAGGTAACAGATCATGAACGTAAGGAGATATGTGATGGAGGTTTTGAAGAAGGGCTTTGCTAGAAGGGAAGACATACGGTAAATAAACTGGAAAATTGGAGATTACATGTCAATCTTTCATCAATATTCTTTTTTAGTCTTCTGTCTTCCCCTTTCATGCTCACTGCTGGTTGGCTGATCATAGGCCTGGTGATACCATGCAACTTGGCTAATATTTTCCTGAAAATTTTCTAGAGAATAAGGGCATGGGACTCTCAAGGTTATGGCTGTTGACCTAGTTGTCTATTGCTGGCACAAACACTGATAAGTAGACTTAACGATCCAGTCAATTAATGATTGACTGGATTAAGCAAGTTATTGAAAAAGGGTCATTTATGCACTACTCACACTTGTTATCTACCTTTCAGGAATGATTATGAGTCATAACATATTTATAACCTGGAATAAAATAGGTGAGAGTTAAGCATATATTTCCCTTTCATGGTGTGAGGCTTTTTGGATGGTTCACATCACCTTCATAGTAAAATATGGGATGTTAAAACACAAACATAGAGGAATCATTCAAAGGGTGATCTTGGACATGCTTAACTGATGGTGGGTTGAATACATTATTAGAGCAAGACAAAAGCACAGGACTTAAGATAATCATATTTGTTGTTTCATTTAAATTTCAGAGGGAGCCTTGCAGTAAGGTTCAATCAGTCCCTTCAAACTCAGCTTAAACAGTTACATCACAAAGTAAAAGAAACATGGAAATATATATATTGGGCAGCATATGTTATGGATTAATTGTATTATATTAAGATGATTTTAATTTTGATTTACTTCTCTTTTAACATGCACATATTTGCACAATGTATACATATATCTGTATTGTTTAAACATTGACTTTTGCTTAAGAATATATTTTTATGTGGCTGATCTATGCTTGGATGAATCTGTATCTGTACAAACAAACCAAAACAAACCAAATACTTTGGTGATAGGACACACAAATGATACAACTCTAAACCTAAGGTCAATTTTAGCAGAATCTTGGTCTTACCCACTTAACTGCTAGAAATCTTTCAGAATAAGTTATCATGATACAAAAACTGGAAGGGATTGTCTCATAATGTATGATGCTCATGTAGTTATTCTCATCTTCAGGAAGCATGTAGGGGATGATAAGGAGAGACTGATTTATGGTCCTTCCATACCTGAAAGGTGTAACATTCTATTTATCAAATAGTAGTTTTCTGGATTGGAAAATATTATGAACACATGGGAAAGCCCTCAGCTGGGAACCATAAACCATTTTCTTTTTTTCTCCTACTTTTTAATTTAGCTATCTGTTTTGCATTACATAAATAAAGCAATGAATCCCATTTTCTTTTGTAAAAATAAATCAGAGTGCCAAACATTAGAATGACTGGTTAGCTACACATTATAAAACTGCACTTTTAACAGACAGAACAACATTTCTCAATGAAAATCAATCAGTTTCCAGTGACCTTCATGTTGATCAGTGGGGGGGTCAGTCCTGGCATTAAATCATTTTGATTCACAGATGAGATCAACATATTCATATCTGTTTGCCAAATGTGTATTTTAATTTAAGCTTCTTCTGATTGATACATGTAATTTATGCTGCTTAGAGCTAAAGGCTCATATTTTCCCCTCTTTCTCTCCCCCTCTTTTCTTTTTAACTAACCAGGGGAGGCTTTCTTGGAAACAGATAAAGGAAAGACTGTAGTAATTTGTAGCAATGTGATTGTAGCCACACATGTTCTAGAATTAATGTTCTTCATTAGGGTGAGAAGTATCAGCTGTATATATACATCAGACTTTTAATTAACCAATGACCCTCGACAGGAGACAACACTCAAATTCATTAGCTTTCCTCCCCCCATCAAAATAAAAATGATGCCATATTTTACATCTTAAGAGAGAGAGACTGTACATCTATATCTGTCTATTTAAAAACAGGATTGCTGTTTGATAAGCAATATACTCCTAAACACAAAATGGATGCTGAATGTTGGCATTACCAAATCATTGTGTAGTAGTTGTGGTGGTAGCAGTAGTAGTTGCAGCAGTAATACTAATTATAACAGCAGCAACCACAATTAATTGATTAATGTTGTTTTGTGTATTCAAACACAGGTCAAAATGAAATAGTCAACACAAAGCACTTGGGGGATCTTAATTCCGGTTTGATATGCAATTCCTTGATATGTAATGCAATCTAATGTAATATCCATAAAATGAAAAGTTTTGCATATAAAAGCTGAATTACCTAATCAGTCTGAAGTGCATAGTAAACTGTTTATGGCCATACTGCATTTCTGGAAGAAGGGAAAGAAAATATTTAGAAAAATCACATTGCAGTTTTCTAGTGGTAGAGGTGAAAGGAACCATCTCACCCCAATGGCAACAGAAAATGAGACAACAGAGAATGAGGTGGCTGGATAGAGTCACCGAAGCAGTAGGCGTGAGCTTAAATGGACTCCAGAGGCTGTTAATGGACAGTAATGGGGGAACATTGTTCATGGGGTCACGATGAGTCGGACAAGACTTTGCAACTAACAACATCCCAATGGGATTGGCCTGGCCCACCCACACCAGCAGAGGGGGCATGCTGCAGGTCTTGTCTGGGAAATTTGGCTGCCAGGGTCCAGGAGAAAAGCCCTTTCTGCCATGGATCCTGCTTTTTGAAACTTCTTATCCCCCTGAGATAGCCTTGGCGTCTACCATTTTGATCTTCGGTAAGGGCTGAAGACCTGAATCTGCCAGATGCTTGGAGCCCCAATAGGGGAGCATCACAATGGAGGTGATTGATGTCCAGTTGCCATGATTCAACATCCTGCTGCCTTCTTCTTCATCTGTTAACTGCAACTTCACTTGGATAGTAATTCTATTGTTTTTAATGTTGTAAGCCATCCAGACTCATTTCGAAGTGAAATGAGTGGCAAACAAATTTAATAAAAATAAATAAAATGGCCCTACAAAAATAAGATTGGATCCTCTATTTGGGGGGACATCAGATAAAGTCTGCTCAGGAGTTTGTATTTTATATTGTATACTACTAATAAAATAAGGGAGGCGGTAGCTCAGTAGCTAACATGCTGAGCTTGTCGATCAGAAGATTGGCAATTCAGCAATTCAAATCCCTAGTGCCATGTAATGGGGTGAGCTCCTGTTACTTGTCCCAGCTTCTGCCAACCTAGCAGTTCTAAAGGATGTAAAAAATGCAAGTAGTAAAATGGGGACCATCTTTGGTGGGAAGGTAACAGCGTTCCGTTTGTCTCTGGCATTTAGTCATTACAGGCCACATGATCACGAAGACGTCTTTGGACAGCGCTGGCTCTTCGGCTATGAAATGGAGATGAGCACCACCCCCTAGAGTCAGGAAAAACTAGCACATATGTGCTAGGGGAACCTTTACCTTTACCTAATAATAAAATGAGAAAAAGGAATCTGGAGTTTAATCATTTGCAATATACATCTAGTCAGTGAAAGAAGATGCCAGAAAGATATGCTATTTCTATATAAATACTAATTTAATGACATATTTTATATATGCTGTTAAATCTTAAATAATTTAATGGTTACTATAGGCACATTATTTGTAAATCTATGTTCTCTTGTTTGGTGTATATACTTCCTACCTTTAATGATGCAGTCTGGGGAAACATTTCAGTTTTCAAACTCATAAAAAAATTGTCTATGGAGATTCTCAGTCATCCAGGTCATGGTTGTCCCAAAGGTGCTTTTTCAAGAGGCAACTGGTCTTTCATAAAAGAATTAGCAAATTCTTCTACCCCCAGAAGCTTTCAGCAACAGTTAAAAACAAATCTAGCTTGTTTTCTGTTGGAAACCTCATTACTTTTTTATGTCAGCAGTAAGTTATGCCTTATTTTTGTTTCTGAAAAAGTCACCTGAAATCTTTTTTCATGAGTACAAAAGTATCTTGGTCAAAAAGACTGCTTCTTTAACTGAAATTACAATTGTGTTTTATTACACAGAATATACTGATTCTGCAAAATACAAAAGGTTTAGCTTACTGGAACTGCGTCTAGTCTAATGGTGTAGACTGTAGAGCAGTGGTTCTCAACCTGTGGGTCAGGACCCCTTTGGGGGTTGAATGACCCTTTCATAGGGGGTCACTTAAGACTATCGGAAAACATATATTTTCGATGGTCTTAATACTGAGACACAAATTTTATGATTGGGGGTCACCACAACATAAGGAACTGTATTAAAGGGTCGTGGCATTGGGAAGGTTGAGAACCACTGCTGTAGAACACCAATGACCTTTACCAGGCTGCAGAGATGGTGAGAAAAAAATCTCAGAACTCAAAATTGAAAGTGAAGCAAATTAAGTATTCCTGGAGAGAAATAACTTCTTCAGTAAATTTTTCAATTAAGAATAGCAGGTACAGATCTGCTTCTCTATAATTATAACTAAAACAAAAGAAATCTAATAAAATGTCTTCAAAAAATAAAGGTGCCGTGGCACCTTTTTACATGCACTGGATGAAGAAAAATTCTCCAGAATCTTTTGCATTGACAAAATTAACAGAATGTCATCCAGTTGTGCAAGCATGCACAAGCTGAAGAGTTAAGCAAGTGGCATAGTTCAGCGCATGTGCTGCCTTTGATCTGTTGCATTTTCACCCTGATTGCTTAACCAACTTTCCTGGTAGCTAGGAATTCTAGAACTCTACTCCTATACACTTGAAAGGTACCAGATTGGGAAATATATACCTATATAAGATATTGATGCTATATATCTGTATTCCCAATATAAGTCATTGCTGGTTAACAAACTGATTTTCTTCTAGCTTGACTGTAATACAGCTCAAATGAAAAACTGGCCATTTGCAGTTAACAGTTTAAGAGAGTTGGAAAGGACCTTATAGGTCATCTAGTCCAATCCCCTGCTTAAGCAGGAGACCCTACACCATTTCTGACAAATGGCAGTCCAATTTCTTCTTGAAAGTCTTAAGTGATGAAGCTCCCACAACTTCCAAAGGCAGGCTGTTCCATTGTTCTCACTGTCAGAAATTCCTCCTTATTTCTTTTCTTAATCAGTTTCCATCCATTATTCCTTGTCTGGCCTTCAGGTGTTTTGGAAAGTAAATTGACCCCACTCTTCTCTGTGGTAGCCCCTCAAATATTGGAACACTGCTATCATATCTCCCCTGGTCCTTCTCTTCATTAGACCAGCCATGTCCAGTTCCTGCAACCGTTCTTCATATGTTTTAGTCTCCAGTCCCCTAATCATCTGGGTTGCTCTTCTTTGTACTTTTTCTAGAGTTTCAACATCTTTTTATAGTGTTGTGACTAAAACTGGATGCAGTACTCTAGGTATGGTCTTTGGAAGGCTGGAGTTTTATGCGGAACTGCTTTCACATTGCTTCATCTTTCCTTCCGCCATCTAAAGTTGGAGTTCATCACTGACTTTAAACTTAATCCTTCTAATCAGTTTCTAGTCACTCTGTGAAAACCACTCAGCTGAATTCCACTGCTTAAGTAAGAGTCAAGTGCCTCGACTCTTCTCTCAGCCTTCTTCTCAGCTTTTGTAAACTTGAATCAGGGTCTTGTGCTTTCTAAAAATATCTTGCCCTCAGCCAAACTATCTGAAGGAGTTTATCTGCAAGAAAAAATGATGTCTTGGTGGCCATGCAGTTTTATCTTTATATCAATATAAAGAGTTCATCTTTTTGTCTTGTTTTGTAAACTAATGAGACAGAATATATGACAAAGTTTCCCTTTCTGTTGGTGTGGGAGTGAGGGGCTTTTTGCTACTCTAAGACTTGCCATAGCTCATGGCGTGTGATTTTGACTAAACAAAGGTTTTTGCAGTCTTGTATTGCTTGGTTGAAGGTTGTTCAGATTAGTTTATTGTGTTCCCTGCCTGCCTTCAGCTAAAGTTGGCTGGAATAAAGAAGATTACATAGTCAACTACAATATTCTGGGGGGAGGGTGGTCATTGGGGTATGAAAATGGTGCCATATGGAAATACTCATGGTTGAATAAATATTGTAATCATATAATTTCCAATGCTTAGCCTTGTAGTGTTGGGTTCATACACTTTCTTCATTGAGTCTAATAATATGATTACATTTTGATTACATGTTCATTGTGTTCACTCATCTGTCTATGCAAATGTTTTGTAAAGGTGCTTTGTCCATACTATATTATATTGTATTATTTCTATGCAGATCTTCAGATCTCATAAATATTACTGGAACCTGGAACTGTATTGCTACAGTAAACTAAACTATAATAATTCATGACAAAATCCTTAATCCTGACTTTGGCAAAACTTAAAAATTACCTAAAGGAGCATCTAAGTAATCTTACTTCTGTGCTATGACATTGAATAATAGAAATAATTCAAAAATATTAATAGTGCCTGGATTTACAAAAGCAATAATGTATGGCTTGATGAATAAACACAATTGGCCAAAGTTCATTAAAAAAAAACCATTTATATATAATTTTAAGCTATTAATTATGGTTTAAAAATGAGAATGGCTGGGTTTTAAAACACACAAAGTACATTATATCTTAATGTGATATGTGAATGCTGATAGTGACTACTCACCATACTAATATTATAATACCATTATGTTTATAAATTAAGTACACATAGTTTATGCATTTAGGTAAACATTAAGCATTCATCCAACAAGACTGCAAAGTGCAATTATTTGTTTTCAGTATGATATTGGAAAATAAGTGAATGGGCTATGGCTGGTCAGACAATGTCATTTAGGTGCTTAGCCAGTATCTAGAGGTTATGAGGGCATGGATGGGGAGAAACCAATCCTGACTTAATCCTGTCAAAGAGTGACTTTGTGGTTTTGGCATTTCTATACCTGGAAAAAATATTATCTTAGACTTTTGATGGAGTAGCATTTCCTCAAGCAAAGCATGTAATTTGAAGCTATAGGACTTACCTCCTGGACTTGCAGCTGTTGCTTGAAGACACGATGTGTGGTGGGTCTTTGTACAAATTTATCTTGTGTGCCAATTACCTATTCCCTGATTAGAAGGCCTTGCTCATAGTCAATCACATTCTGTTCACTTCCTTGTTGGGTTACTGTAATGCATTGTACAGAGGTTGTCCTTGAAGATCATCCAGATGCTAAAACTGGTCCAGAATGCATTAATGTGCACAGTTCTGGGTACTCTGTTACTTGTCCAGGTTACAGCTGCTGTGTGAGTTGCTCTAGGTCCCAGGTTTTTTTCCAAGTACAATTCAAATTGCTGGTTGTCATGTTTAAATCCTACAGGCACAGATTAAGATTAATTGCAGGACTATTTCATCATTGAGGTGTCTGCCCTTCCCGGCAGACTTGGTGGGATGGGTGTAGATGGGGCTAGGGTTGTTCAACAGTTATCAACTACCTTCGGAATCGGAGATAAATGGAGCTGAAGAATGGCTGGAGTCTGTTCCCAATGTGCACCTGCACAGACCTGTCAGGAGAAGGGAACAATTAAGGAACAGAGTTGACTTGGGAGTAAAGGCACAAGCGGATGCTGAATCCCTCCTCCCAGGAAATCTATAGGAGCAAAAGGGGAGTGGTGTTTTCAGAAGACAATTAGTGTGAAGATTTGCTTATCTGAGAGACTCCTAGCCAAGTATTTCCTTGTACAGTCAGTACAGTGTGAATCTGAAAGCTGTCAAACTGGCAACTATGAAAGGACTGATAAGATCTGTGTTTGTAATTTCCCCCTTGAAAGACTGTTTGCAGGGACTTTGTGAACGCGAATGCAAATGTGAATGCTAGGAATTCACATTATCCAAATTTTTTTTAAAAAAAGGGGGAGTTCCAGGACAAGGAGTCTGTTTCATGGTTTGGTGAAGCCTAGGACAAAACAATAACTATTTGATGAAGGCATTGTTATTGAGGGGATGTAATGTGTTTTTCATGTTGTGTATTGCTTTTATCTTTTTTTGTTTTGCTGATATTGTTGTGAGCTATCCAGTGGCTTGTGTATAAGATAGGAAGCCATATAAGTGTTTTACATAAATAAATGCTACTGTATATATCAGCAGTTTAAATAAAGGAAAATATTAATTTAATGGTTTCATGGACTTAAGTGGTGGGTAGATAAAGATATAGAAAAATGATTATTATTCATTATGGTTTCTCTGATTTAATCTAAAAGCAGATTCCCATTCAAACATGCATAAACATATTTTTTCAACAACCTATATTTTTAAAAATACATTAAAAATGTAAGACAAGAAAAATACATCATCTTTTGTCTAATTGTTTGTGTGTGTGATGTGTATTTTAATCAATATATTGTGCCAAGGAATGAGGAGAAATGTAATAGGAGAAGCTATTATCTAACAATCAAGATGTTTTCATTAAATTTAAAGCACTTGTAGAGATTATTACCCGAAGCGATCTTGGCAATGAGAAGCCAAGCCACAGATCTTCTTTGTGAAGGTTAAGAATGCCATTTGCTAGGTTGTTGTTTTTTTTTTTAATGTGATGGTTGGAATAAAATAGTTACCAACCGCCTCGATCTCACTTTGCTACCATTTTGCATATTGTCCTACTTGCCACAAGTAGGAAATGTTGTCAAATATTTCTGGAAAAGAACTCACACTATCTCCATGTAGGTTGATTAGATGAGCCATTCATATATCGGAAATCTGACTAGTTTCCAACAACTTGATTTCACAAATGGAAAAACAGCATCTGTTTTCCTGCAGCTTGACATATGGCTATCAATGTTGCTTAGGCAAGCCAAAACAGGTAGCCCAAGAGGAGCAGCCTCTCCAGAGCCTTGCAATCCTTTGGGATAGTCATTTGCTGTCAAGGGACAGCAGTTTCCCAGGCAGAGAAAGCTGTATATTGAGCCTATATAGACAAAACTTCTGTATGAGTGGTAGATTATATGGCACACAATTCCAGGCTAATATTTTTAAGAGAGCAACACAACTAATTGTCTGTTCAAGGATGTTTAGAAATCTCATAGAGGTGCAAATGAATAACATATCTTTATTTAGGAAAGGCCAGACCAAAGGAAAAACTGTACTTTGTTTTCACTACAGTTAAAAGGGAAAGATCATACTGGCCTTCTATAGAGCTGCTGCCTTCAGGTGTTCTTGTATGTTTTCAGTATAAATGGACATTCTTTCCTTTATCTTTTCTTGGCCTCTATCTCATTTGGCAGGAGACAGAGCTGAACTGAATGTTTCTTTTAAACCAAACCTTTGTGCATGTTTGATTTCTTTTCTGATTTGGTTTGTGTTTGTGCCCATGAAGGTTGTGAGATTGGCAGCAACCAAAAGTGTGTTACTGAATCAATCCACAGGCCAGGTATTTTTGAAACAGATGCTCCCTTTCTCAGATTACTCTGCCAATGACCTCAATCCTGAATTGGAAGGACAAGTTGGTGCACAGAGATTGTAACCTCCAGCCGAGACAATGACGTCTGTTAAACATAATGCAAATTAGAAATAATACCAACAAATTGAAAATGAAACACTAAATATTTGAATAATAATTTAGAATTCCAGTTAGGATATTATATTCCATGCTGTTCCATTCCATGCTATTTGAGTCTGTTCCATTTCATTCCTGATTTGTTTTGCTCTGCATATATCAAACCATGTGTGCATATCAAACCATTGCTGGATGAAGGTCCCTTTACTGAAGGTTTTGGACTGTTATTTACAAACTGGTTCTGAAGGATTTGGTAGATCTTTTTATTTTCTAGTTTAGGCCTAAAATAAAGGGTTCGAAATCACCCAGTCAGTTTCCATGCCTATGGGAGAGCTAGAATCTGGGCCTCTGCCAGTGTTAGTACTGGTAATGTTTAAGAACTGATTGCTGTTGATTCCTACTGTTGCTACTATGCCATTAGATGTGAATTTGCTGATTGGTGTGCACCATGTACAGAGGCTCAACTCTGCTGTACACAGGATTTTTAAAATTCCAGGAAATGTAACAATTGGCTCTCACAAGTGGTAAAATCCAGTTGTAGTGCATCACCGATCTTTCAATTTCTAGTCCAGCTCCATATATTACATGATGCAGAGCTCAGGGTTGCTAGGAATTGGGTGGCATATAAATTTAAACAAATAATAAGAAGTTTAAACTTCTAGATTATGCAACTAATCACAATCATAATTATAACAATAGAAGTTGAATGACTGTGGCAAAAGAAAACAAAAATAATACAAATAGTAATAGGTGCCATGGGTGCAACCCCAAAAATTTGGAATACCACTAGAATATAATCAGCATTGACAAAACCATCATAAATCAATTGCAAAAGACAGTTTTACTTAAAAGAACTTGCATTGTGTAACAATACCTTTAATAATATCAAACAATAACATCTGCCTATCCCAAGTCCTTGGGAAGGATTCAATAGAATAAAATTGGGGGGAAATCTAAACATCTGATTGAGTCTGCGAGTAACTATAATCAGAGGTGGTATTCACCAGGTTCTGACCACTTCTGGAGAACCAGTAGGGGAATTTTTGCATAGTTTAGAGAACCGGTAAACACCACCTCTGACTGGCCCCACCCCCATCTATCCTTTGTCTCCCGAGTCCCAACTGATTGGGAGGAAATGGGGATTTTGTATTAACCTTCCCCTGGAGTGTGGAGGGAATGGTGATTTTATAGTATCTTTCCCCTGCCATGCCCACCAGGCCACACCCACCAAGCCATGCCACACCCACCAAGCCACACCCACAGAACCAGTGGTAAAAATATTTTGAATCCCACCACTGACTATAATAATAATTTGTGCAAGACGTTTGGTGGGAGAGGCCAATGCAATTGTTGTTCTAGAAGCATGTAGTATTTGGTTTGAGTGGAACAGGCAGAGATTAAGAATATAGATTGGATGGGTGAATGAAAGAGAGAGATAAACAGCAGGTACATTGAAAGATGCTGAGCATACAAAATACATTGGGACATGGAAGACAAAAAGTTAGGCTGGGCAGAAAGGAGGGGTTGCAGAAGGAGAGGCTACAGGCACAAGAGAGGATAAGGCTGAGCATGCATGAAGGTTAGGTCAAAGAAGGTAAGGGGAGATTCTAGAGTGGATAGTTCTTACAAACAAATAATGGTTTCTCCAGATTTTTCAACTAAACAATTTATACTCTTTCTCCTTTACATTTGTTAAGCTTAAGAATATACAAAGAAGCTGTTCTTATGTAAAGCGGTAGACATTCTCATATTTTCAACATATTGAAAATGTAGTCTAAAAAAATGGAATTCCACTTCTGAAATGATCAAAGTTTTGACAGAGTATCATCCATCCTGGCAAATGTTGACTGAACAGATGCTGAAGATCTACTTCACTTGGATGGAATCAAAGGTTTTGCTGTTTTCATTTCACAGGCCAGATGTAGCTCATCATCAGTTGGAGCTGATAGCAGAAGAGGTGCTAGGATCTTGAAGTCCAAGAGAGAATCTGAGCCAGCATCAAAGGAGGCCCTGAGAGAAGCGAATGTTTGCTTGAATATTCTCAGTTGTTCATTGAACCTGCTGCTGAGTTCTGGCAAGGAACTCTTATTGGTGCTGTAGAAGAGAGCCACTTCAGAGGGTTTTTAAACATCCGTCTCTTTCATAGCCATACAATCTGACTGTCTTGTATTTGTGGTCCAAGTATTTGGATGAAAATGTAAAGTGGTGGGATGGGAAGATGTTATATACAGGAAAAGTGTTAACATTATGTTAAACAAATCTCAGAAGCAGACTGAGTCATATCCAATAGTGGTTGTGCAGACATGCAACACAGGCATTGATTTTCCCTGCTTGCTATGGTGAACTGACTACAGCATCCCTGCCCTACCTGTATATATTTAATCAGGAAAGTGAAAAGAAATTACAGAATGGTATGGAATATTGGCTATTAATTTTCTTAGACAGAAAGGATTGATTAAAAAAGTATGTGAACAGTCCTGCAGGAGGAAAAGCACTTTTAATAGAAACCAAAACAGGCTATAACCCATAATTCCAAGATATTTAAATTAAGTCCCAGTGAGTCTTGTGGTCTCCAAGAACCTTGGTTATTGAGATCAATAAACAGTAAGATGGGTATAGAAATGTTTTGAATTAAAAAATAAAATAAGTACTGTTCTCAAAGACCTGTAGTAGTTAATGCAAAATTACAATTTTAATGAGACAGGAGATGAAAAATATTAAATATATGACTGAAATAATTATATCCAGTATATTGAATTATAATTAAATGTAAATGAAATGAAATCAAATTTAGTTTTTGTCTTAGCTGAATCTTTCATTTTGGGAGTCTAAACCAATCCAAGATGCTTTGAAAAAGTGGGTGAAATTTTAAGCAGTCTTTTTTTCTTTACTTTCTATCAAATTATTGCAATATATCTTCACTTATCAATGAAGAGACTAGGATTAGGTTAAACTGGTGATGCAAAATGAAATATTGTATACAGAATTTCAGAGACATTTCACAATGTGAAATTCTTCACCCACAGGCAAAGAATGAACTTATCATCTGGTTTTTCCACCTCTAAATGCCATTTTTGTCAAAGTAGAGGTGGCTGCTGATGTAACTCCGGCTGTACTATATTGTGGTGTATGTGACAAACACAGAAGAGTAGTCTCTTGCTATTTTATTTTCATTATCTATACCTGCAAGTGATTAAAAAAATCAAGATGGAATTCATGATGACACAGTTAAAGTTCCCTCTGATTTTTTTTTATTCATTGCAATTTAAACCAGGAAGAAGTTTGAATATACTATTGTGGTCATAATCTTGATTTTTTAACTATAAATTATAGACAATTCTGAATCTAGAATTTGGAAGATATGCAGGACTGCCCCACATTTATTCAGAAGGTCCACAAAGCTTCATGGAACATACATCCCAGAAATATTTTTCACACTAATTTTATACTTGAAACATAATCAGCCCTTAGCTAAAAAGTGACGGGGGTGGTGGGAAACATTTCACATTAGCTCACCCAGAAAAAACTAACTTGAAAATGTAATGACAAATAAAGCACAATTATTAATACTGAATATTCAGTGCAACGATTTGAAAAATTAGAATCGGAACAGCTCATTTTGGAATAGCTTCTTCATTCCTGGTACTATCTGAGAAAAAGGGAGTAGATAAACATGAGTTTTCAATCCCTTTTCCCTTGTTGGCTGTCTACCACTTTCCCATATCTTGGGTCAATGATCCTTTACTGTGAAAATTTAATTTTTGGAGCATTCAGGTGTGTATTATAAATTTTGGCCGTTTACTATTCTCAACTCACTGAGTTCCTTTATGTCTGGAAAGCCCTCCTACCAAGCATGCCAAGGACCAGAATAGTAGGTATTTTTTGTGGCCATGGATTGTTATTTAAGGGGGGGGATGGTTCCTTCAGAGGCCACCAAGGGCCAAGTTAGTGATGTCATGATTTCATTAGACTGGATGAAGCAAATATTTTCACTCTTGTGTTTGGGAAGATTTGGGAGGAATGATGGGAAATGCATGCCTTACACTTTGCATAGGCTTACACTTTTGATTTTCCCATAGTCCCCCTTCTCCATGGGAAAAGCAGCCAATTTGGGTGAAATTGAAATGAAAATGGGTGCTTCAAGCATCCATTTCACTCCTTATTGCCAAAATCCTTCAAAAAAGATGCGTGAAAAACAAAAACAAAAATCTGCCCATATAAACAGTACATGGCAGGCAACTAATTTTAGTTATGTATGAAATGAAGTTTCCATTAATTCACCTCTACCTATCTTCCTTTTTATGAATTACATTACATCTAAATAGCATTTGTGTTTGCTGGTTTGGGCTACACCTGTTCTACCCCATTAAAATATGGTTATCTCTCTCAAGCTAGACTCACAAAGAGATGGGCAGCAGAATGAATCAAAGTTCCTCTCCCTTTAACTGCAACCATTACATCTTTGCATCATTTTAATTAAATGAAATGTGTGTCTATAAGACCTGGATCTGTGCTGTTTATTTCAGCTACTATTCTTGCCTTTGGTAGCAAGACTGCTGGGTAAGCATCTTTATCAAATTGGAGAATTGGATTTAAAAATTGTCAGGGAGCATGATGGCAAAGCCTTTGTGTATAGATGCATATATGCACATGTGTACATAGTGGTCCACCATCTGGCAAATCAATGTAGTCTTCAAAGCCTGGCTCCCTATAATGAAGTACTGTATTTCATTACACCCAGGTCCCATCTGCTCCAATATCTTGTTCCTCATAATAAACCTCTAGAAGTCCACAAGTCAGGCATAAACACCATCCTGCCATTATCCCTCCAGCAACTAATATTTAGATCATGGAGGCTCTGTTTAATCAGCCCCTTCTAGCAACTATTCATAGTCCTACCCAACATGCCCTGGATAAATCCATTTTAAAATTGCCTGGAAATTGTTATTGCTAGATCTCATGGCCATGGCTATGCTTTGGGTGAGGAAGTATTTTATTCTGTGTGTTCTGAACTGCCAATCAGTTCCATTGGGTGACCTTGAGTTCTATGATGATATCAGTTTGCCATCTGCTTTTAATAGAATCTGGCCAAGAGCTAAATAACATATTTTACTATCACAACTCCATGTTCCTGACTGGCTGCTGACACATACTGGCTTCTTGGGAAGACAACTGTGATCACATGGAAATCTGATGAGTTTGTAAACAGCTGTTACAGCATGATTATCTGACTCTATTGATAGTGTGAACTTTCCACTTCTGAACTCAGCATATGCGGAAGATATCAGTTGTCCTGGCCTTCAAATTATGCAGATGATATACTGGAATTTAAATAATCACCTGAAACTCCTGAAATCTGGGAAACTAATGTAACCAAATCAGAACAAAGATAGTAAAACAGAGAGTATACTCTTGGGGAAATTTCTTGGTGAAATTAATTACAAGAAGGATCAGGAGAAAGAAGAGAATATTGGTTCCAACTCTTTGACCAGACATAGAGATCTAGATGCATGCCTTTACTTCATATTATTTTTGTTTTTAATAAGGAAATGAAAGTTGGTGAGAGAGCAAAAGAACCTGTGAAAATTAAGTGCTCTGAGGGGGTGGATACAAACACTATGTTCACTGGGGCTCTTAAAACAGCAGAAGATATAAAGCAAGAATGACAGTTCTGCTCTCGCTTGAAACTGAAAGGGTGCACCCTGTGGTCCTTTCTAGCTCAGCTGTTAACATGATGTAGTTCTCCTTATGCCTGACTCATAACTGTGGAATAATCAAATGCTAGTGTAATAAATATGAGATTTTTTTTAATATTCCCAAATACTTACATTTTATATTTCCCCTGCTTTCTCCTTCCTTCATAGTCTGTTGATTTAACTGAAGTATTAATGAATATTATTACAAAGTAGCCCTTCTGTATTTTACACCCCATTTGCTATGTCGGCAATACATTTACTAAAGTTATGCATGGATTTCTATTTATATGTCTTATAAAAATGAAAAAAATGGCTTCTCTGTCTCATATCTATCTCCTTTGTACTTTCCTTATGAAAGTCAGCAGTTCTTTTGGCAATGAAGCAGAATCAAAATAGGCCTTTCTTTTCTGCTGCCTCAATTATAGATTGGTTCCTATCAATTTCTGAAATATTTTATTATTTATATATCTGTGTCATTAAACAGGCTTGTCCTAACACTTTATGCATCAGCAAATACCTTCTTGGAGAGAAACACCATTAGCACTGCTAGCGTAATATTATAAATTATGACTTTACAGATGTTGGCATTCAAGCAGACAGAATAGTGCAAATGGAAGCTGGGAAAAACAGAAATCCTTTGAAGATAACCACCTTCAAAGGATTTCAAGTAACCCGTAATTCAACAACGCACTAAGTAAATTTGGCCCAAAACTGATGGGAAATTAGTGGGAAGTTACAATAGTCATGAAGCGCTGAATCAGAGATGAGGAATCTTTGTTCATGGATCCATAACCACCTGCTCAGTGGCCTGTCCGGATTACAGGGCCATGGTTAAGCATCTTTCCAATTCATCATTAAGCAATCATTTATTTGTTGGATTCATATCCTGATTTTTTATTCAGGTACTCAAGGAAACATATATGGAGTATCCTCCCCCCCCACTTGCTTTTGCCATATCAACAGTGCTTTGGTGTTGGCTGTGTAAGAGACTAATGAAGATGGTGTTGTTTTTGCAAAAAAAAGAGCAATTTTTGAGAGATGTGGGTTTAAAAGTTCAGTAGGACATTGGGACATTAAAGGTAAACTGTTCAAGATTGGTGTAGGAAGTTAGCACCCGCCCCTATCTTAGGAAAATGAGATATTTTAGGAAATATTAAAAGGGCAGAATATTTCCCCTAAAATGGAGGCATAAACTCAGCCCCCCACCTTTGTCAATGGGCCTTTAAGGCCTGGGCCAGTCTATTCCACATAACAAAGATCTACTTTCTTCGGGCAAATCCATAGTAGAAATTGCCCAAAGCCCTATCCTTACATTATTATCCAGCAAGGCTTAACCAAGCTTGGACTCAAAAAAACAACCTACAAAGTTACTTCTGCATGGCCTCATGGAAGTCTGACGACCAATCAGAATGCAAGCTCAAATTCAAAAGCCCAGAGAGGGCATAAAACCTAGGCACTCTCAGCATCTCTGCATTTTTTTTCTTTGCCCAGGATCTCAAGCCATGTGATCCTGCCAACCATTAAACCATCTTTCCAAGCAGTCTCCATGTTTCCAGTGTTTTCCCCCCACTTGGAACGGAACCCAGATGGGCATTTCTTCCAACACTGGAAAACAGGAAGAGACTGTTATTCCGAATAAGTGAGTCAGTTTGGTCAAACAGATTAGTTCACAGTTTTAACTACACAGTCTAGTAATATAGTGGAAAAATTAATTAACTGCTTGCCTCAATTTATTATACTTATGCTGCAAGGATTTTAAGGAAACAAAAAAATATAGGTTAAGAAATTAAAAAAGGACAAAAGGTAGTATGGAAAAAGGGGAACTGGGAAAAAGGTTAAGCATGGGGAAACAGGTTAAGCATGGGGAAATTCATGGAGAAACAGGCGTTCCGGGAAGATTGTCAAAGGGAGCTGCAGGAAAGGATTTGTGGTTTAGATGGAGGGAATAAAAAGTTCAAGAAATGTATTCCTTGATATGCCTACCTGTTAACCACCCGCTCTTGCAAGAATGTTGTCAACTTCTAAAGTTGCCATGGTAAGGAAGGGGGGGGGGAGCGCATTCCATGCATAGTTTCAACTAGAGTCGGATCTCAGATTACTGCAGCAGGTTTGGGAGGGGTGTACCTCATTGGGGAATGTGACTTATGAAACAGACTGAGGGGAGGGAAGGAACAGGGGTAAAGTTCAGTTGTAATTCAAATAAGGCTCAGATCTGACTGTATAAGGTCTTGCCAAATGGTGCTCCTAATAAATGACTAGTTTTCTTTTGAAACTTAGCTTGAGAGTCATGAATCAATTAGGGCATCTTTCGGAAACCTGACAAACATATTTTACATGCAGTAAACTGCTTGCTGTTTCACTTTATGATTCTGTCAAATTTCTGACTGGTGAGACTGTTTCTCACAGCTGGGCCAAGAGAAAACTAAGGCCACCCAATGAGCTTTCATGGCTAAGAGTGGACTAGAGCCTGGGTGACCTGAGGCCAATCAATAAGTGGCATTTTTCAGGCTAAGGCTCGTACCAATATACTAGGGCTCCTACATTTCAATATCTTTCTGAAGAAATGAAGGTGGATATAGCCAAATCCCAGCTAGGTTCCTGAAATGGAAAGGAAGATGTCTGAAAGTAAAAGCTGGAGCTTAAGTCCTTACATGTGCCATCTTAGTTTTGCCAATTAAATAGCTGTTGAGTAAGGAAGTGTTTTATTCTATTAGTGTTCTGTCTATTAGAATATGATTGCTAAATCAAACAACTAGCTGGGAAAGGAAGGGGAGGAAATTCAGCTGTGCCTTTGATGTAGTACAGCTTGCAGATGATAAATGTGGAAGAGGAACAGGCAGAAAGCAATCCTGTCCATTGGCCAGATCCATTTGTATCATCATATTTTTTATGACTGCATATGTGGAAAAGTAAAAAGCAGGGTTTGTTTTAAAAAATGTTCAAGGTTTTTTTTTTTTTACAAATGGAACACTTCTTTTTTTTTTAAAATAAGTGAAATTGACAAAAATTCTTCTCCATTCCCCTTCTAGCTTTGGTGATAGCAGAAAAAACAAAATTAAGGTATTTCTTTTTTTAATTGACTAATCCAGGAGGGGTAAAGAATCAGGGAAATCCACCAAACAAGAGCTGTGGTAATAATGGTTTGGGCAGAACATCAAACTGTCATTGTGGCCAAAGTGGAGGATGGGATGAAATCCAGAAAGATATTTTTTAAGCCAGTTTTATTTTCAACCGGTTTACACAAGGGAGTCCAGCAGTTTACAATTACAATGTGGAAGAGCCGTATATTTCAAACATGGCTCTGTTTCTGAACATTTTTGAAGTTGGAAACACACAAAAAAGGAGAGCCATAATGAAACATTTTGAATTTTTGTTTGAAATGTTATAATATCACATTAAATATAAATTATGATAGGTAGTTGCTGATTTGCATGAGAATTTTCAATGCCTTTTGAAAATATACAGTTTTCTATAACAATTGGAAAGTATTTTTGGCTAGACAACGGGCATAAGGAAAAGGGAAGTGAAGAGGCAGGAAGAATTAATGTCAATAGAGTTTTAATATGTACCCAGTAGGATTGTCCTTCTTTTATCTTTTCTATTTCATTTTTTTCTTAATTTGATATTTTTTCCTGTCCATTATGTTTCATTTTCTCTTTGATAAAGTTAGTGGCTTCGTTATAATTTTACCTTAAACATCTTATTTTTTAAATATTTCCCCTCCTTTCCTAGTATTTTACCATCAATTTCTTGCTGGGAATTTTTAAAATGTCCAATACCTACATTTGTCTGAATTTTCAGAACCTCAAATCCCTGTGGCAGATTACATATACAATTTTATTTCATTCGTTGATCTAAAGATGAAAGTTATAATAAACTTTTAAGCAGTTGGAAAACCTCAAAGAGAATTAGAACTAAAGGTAAATTACAACATTTATTTCTAACTTTATTTGCCAGAATGTTTACATAGCACACATTGATAATTCATATATGTTACCATTTATACAGGGGCGTCAAACTCAAGGTCCGTAGGCTGGATTTGACCCATAGGGTACTTAGATCTCCCCTGGCAGTGCTTCTGCCAGCGAAAACGGAGCACGGTGAGCTCTCCTGAACTCTGTTTTTGTTGGCAGAGGGCTACCAAAACAAAGCAAAAGGAGAAATTTTTTCCCTTTTGCATTTGAGCATGAAATAAGGGACAGGAAAGGAGAAAGGGAAAAAGGAAAAGAAAGAAAAAGAAAGATGGGGAACAAGGAAAGAAAAATAAAGAAAAAGGGGAAGGAAGAAGAAAGGAGAATGAAGAGGGAAAGAAAAAGAAGAGAAGAGAAGAGGAAAGAAGGAAACAAGCAAGCAAGGAAGGAGATTATAATGGGCGTGTCCAAGGGCAGTCCTATGGTGGCACTTGGCCACCATAGGTGCCCCCAACATGAGTAATGTCAAGCTGGCCACGCCTACTGTGGCCACTGCTCTCCAGGTAAAACACAACCCCGATGCGGCCCTCAATGAAATCAAGTTTGATATCCCTGATTTACATGTTTTATATCTCTTTGCACACCTTCCAGAGTCTCTCTGTGAGGGAGATGGGTGGTTCTTAAACATGTATATTAGACAAACAAACAAACAAATATTCTTGTACGGTCATATTCCATGGAATTAGCTTATGTATATTTTTATTTCATGTCTAGCACTGTATTTCTGAATAATATTCTTCCTTCATAAAGTAGTTGTTTTCTGACCTGAATTTTGAAGTACCTTTTCCAGTATGTGGCTAAGATGATGTTTCTATCTTCTTTGGCAGGCTGGAAGAACCCCATTTTCAGACTGCAGCTAACTGCTACTCAATTTTATTTGTAACAATAACAGTAAACCCAAGAGAGAAGTTTTGTACAGTATTCTAAGGTGTGACTCTGATCCCTTTGAAATGAGATAACCTATAGTTACTCATAGGAATCCTGGAGAGGACAGATGGACTTACTCAAGCCATCTGTTTGAATCCTAGTCGACATAGTACAGGCTGCTTCACCCATTTCATTTTGAAAAATACTCTCCTTGTAGGAAAAATAGTAATGTGTGAAGATGGCCCAGTATGTGTGAATGTTTAATGACTTGAAGCTAAACTTCACAAGAAAGACATATTGTTAGATTCAAACTATTGTGTACTACACTGTTGTAAGTCTTTCAACATAGTGGGAAGTAAAAAAGAATTGGTTCTGTCTACCAGATCCATTTGTTTTATTTGATCTGTTGAGTCCTATCCAGCACTCTCTATAGAGAAATTAAATATAGAGATGGCTAGATCAATCTATTTCTATCTTGTATCTATTTCTAATCCCTTTATTCATGCATCTGTACTATCCGAATTTTCTCGTAAGCTGCCAAATTCATATACAAATTCATATTAAAACTATGTTTAATAGATTTTTCACACAAAGGAGACATTTTAGCAATATTTTATACTAAGCATGGACTTGTGTAGGTGGTTTTAAAAATAATAATTTGAGCTGTATCACAGAATTTAAAGAACTGTGAAATGCAGCAGTTTTCTGAATGCACACCATAGGCCAAAAAGAACAAAAAACAGGAGCAAAATCAAATGTTTGAGTATCCCTAGTTCCAAGAAAAGATTTTAAAAACTAAGAGTGGAAAAACAGTGGCAGCAAATACATCTTTTTACTATTCTGAGATAGAAAAAACAGCACATCTACCAAGTAGATAATGCTATATTCAGATGAGATATTTGAAGCCGAGAAGTTATACTAAAACGGGAATACAAGGTTTGTGGGTGTTTGTGGTATTTTGATTTGTAGTATATTCATTTGCTTTTAGTCCTTAATGTACTTGAGAAGAATATTTAAAGGTACACTGGACTGTTTTAGGCAAAAAAATAAATATAAATGCATTAAATATATTTTTGTGTTTGATGACTCACTTAAGGGGGCATAGTTTGCTGGAAAAGTATGCGTGCTGGAAAAATCCATCAGGAGAAAAAGGGTATGCTAGATGGTGATTTAAGAACAACTTTTTCTAAAAGCTAAGATGATAATATCAACAATGCAGAAACAAAGAAGTGCCTCTTTCTCTCTGAAAGATCTGCCTAAAATATAAAGTATACTTTTAGGTCATTTTCTTTTTTCTTGCCTATGAAGAACAGTTAAAGAGGCTTCCAAAGTTGCTTTAAAAAAAAGATTGGAAGATTCTACAACATTATGTAAAGTGGGAATACTGACTGAACTTGCCTAAGCCTTGTGGAGAAATGAAAGTGAATGGAGGAGAACATAGTAAACAAGGGAAGAGGGGAGAAAAAAAGGACAGATCCCATCTGCAGTGTTACCATAGGCAACTGCACAGACTCATTGGGAATTTCAAAGGTGCCAACACAACTGCCTTTGGGGTCTGCCAATGAGCCAGATGCTGGTTCGGAGTGAATAATTTCTTACCATTTGCCATATTGTTTCTAGAATTCTAATTGATAGCTTTCTCAGCATAAGCTTCCTATATGGGGGTAAGCAAAGGCTCTTTGAAATGAGATAATCTATAGCCTACTCATAGGCCTTTTGGAACTTTTCCCCCCTAAAATCATTTTGGAACTTCCTCTCCCCCACCCCACTAAAATCAATTTAAAACTGCAAATCTTTTTACATATCACTGAAATCAGAAGATTTATTTACAAGCAGAAAACTAAACTACATCATAACTTCCTATAAACAAAAGAAACCAAGAGTAGACATATAGCAGGGATGTCCAAACTTGGGAACTTTAAGACTTGTGGACTTCAACTCCCAGAATTCCCCAGCCAGCTATGCTGGCTGGGGAATTCTGGGAGTTGAAGTTCACAAATCTTAAAGTTCCCAAGTTTGGACATCCCTTACAAAGCTTATCTGTCCTGTGAATGGGGAGCCATAGGATGAGGCTGATGTTAGTATTTTTCACAGGATGTGTGCAAAATCGCTTCATGTAAAAAAACAACAACACCAATATTGAATTTTGAATATCGTCCCTATAGAAGCCTGTTTTCTTCTATATATCTTAGGGAAGAGGTCTCTAAGTTCTTAGCCTGGATGTGAGGGTGACCTGGCTGTGACATATATCACCCCATTGATCACCAGGGTTGATTCAACTGATCTGACTGGCTAGACAATGTCTCCTTCTTTGCTCACCACTTCATGTGCATCCCTTCCAAAGCTGTATTCTGGGTGGAATAGGACAGCCATCCCAATTAGGAGTATACCAATCTTCAGTTAAGAGTATATGATAACTACTCTCCTCTACTAGTATCTTCAAGCCAAGCTCAAGTTCTTAGCCTGCATGGTTGTTTACCATGGTACCTGAGAATAATAGTTGTTATCATCATAAGTCTCCCAGATGCAAAAAGCTGCCTTATAAAAAGGCAGATTAAGCCTGTGTTTGAGCTTCTTTCTTGTTATGTAAATGTAAATTCATTGCATGCTATATGACGTATAGGTTGTTTGTTGGTTTAGTGCCCATTTCATAATAGCAGTTCTTGGCAGTTTCAATCCATTGTTCAAAATAGACCATTATCCTCCTTTCAGAAGCTAATTAGCTATTGTCAACCTTACAAAATAGACCAGATTAAGAAACTAGAGTCACATATGCCAATACTATTTTTATGATAGGGTTATGGCAACAGAATCTTTCAGGTCTGATTGTGCTTCCTTTCTCCCTTTACCTTCCCAAGATTTGAGGAGAATCTTTTCTGAGACTTTTTTTTAGGTTGCATTTCTAGCCCACAGTCAAATTTCTTTTGTCTGCCTATTGTCTTGGTAGTGCCACATGCTCTTCTTTTTCAATGTTATTCCTTCTGCCTGTTACATCCATAGTCTTCCTGGTCAACCTGTTGTTCATAGAAAGAAAGAAAGAAAATGTCAGAAATACAGAAAGTAGAAGAAATGGGTTAGCGCTACCTTTTACCTGTCTCAGGCCTTCTCACTACCAGCAGGGATTGGAGGACAATAATTTACTCAGTAGGATATGTAGGCCTCAACCAGAGAAAGAGTGATCCCTCTAAGCCACTTGAAATGGAAACTTTGAAGGATGGGCTATAAATGAGATAAATAAACTTAATACAAGGGTGAATGTTTGATGTTGCTCCAATGGCTTTTGAATTGCAGTGATGGATTGTTAGTGTGCAGACTTCCCTAATTGTCAAAAAAGGAGGACTGTAATAGGAGTATTAATGCAAAAAAAGAGAATTACTGAGACATGTGTAAGCTTTGTAATTTACCATGATTAAGTACTATAATGCATATATTTCAATGTGGATATTCTTTGATTCCCATTTTCTAATGATCTCCTTGAAAAAGTACCACTCTTTAAAAAAAAACCAAAAACCTCTGGACTTTGCTGTGACAATATAAGTGAATTTCAAATAATTGCAAAGAGAACTGTGGGACAGGTGCCCTAAGGGTAGCAATCTGTATCTGTCTGTTGATCAGCCATAAACATGTGGCACTTTTCTATTTAAAAAAAGTCCTTCTCCACCAGATGAAAGGATATAAAAGCAGTCACCTGTCAGCCCACTCCAGCAATGAAATCCAGCAGCCTATTGTCCCAATCACTGCTTTCAATCACCCTAAACAGTCTCTGGAGACAATCATTATTACAAGACATGCTCCTAAGAGTAGATAAATGGAACTCAACCTGCCAGCCCGCATAGGGAAAGATGGACAGTCTTGGCCCCAAATATGAAAGAGCCTGGAGCTTTATTGACATTTACATCAAAAATAGTTAGCAATGAAAGCAGCTGTTGTGGAGAGCTTTTGCTGCGACGTGTTTGGAATATGCTGTGAATTGAAATACAGACCTCCTGACAAGCAATTTACCTTCTGTCAGTCTCCATGTGCTTGCAGCATTACTGGGTACTTGCTGCAATAGCCCATTTAAAGCTGCACATGTGTACAGTTTGGATGAAAGATTAACTACAATTTGAGGCAGGAAGTAACAAATTGTGGAGTGTCATTCATAATGGCCAACATTGTCATCGGCAGGGTGACACTCAGGCAAGAGGGTGCCCCTGTTGTGGCGAGCTGGGAAAATCAGATGCCATTCATTCTAATGAAGATCTGCCTGTAATTCTAATAAGCCATCCGCGAGACAGCTCAGGATTTGAAACATTAATCTGCCTTGTTTGTTGACGTTAACATAATGACTAAAGTGCCATTATGCGCGAAATTCTTTCGAAACCCATTAAAAGAGGACAATCTTAATATAGAGCATTACAGATCAGAACAAAAGATGGGCCCAGACTTAATTTCCATATTCTCTTTTACATTCTACACTGTGTATGGAATTGGCATGACTTTTTTTTTTATTCCTGCTTCTTTTTAAATTATATCTCTCAGCTTGTTGATGCTAGAGATATAGATTTAGTGATAATAATAGCAGTAGTATTTAGACATACACCACTTCACAGTGCTTTAAAGCCCTCTCTAAGTGATTTACAGAGTCAGCATCTGGGTCCTCAGCTTTGGAAGGATGGAAGGCTGGGAGAACATTGAGCCAGTGAGAATTGAACTGCTGGCAGTTGACAGAATTAGCCTGCAATACTGCATTCTAACCATTGTGCCACCATGCTTAGGGGCAACAAATCACTGCACATTCAATCATCATCAATGGCCATTTTTAAGGTCATGCCAAAACTGATACCCAGAAAAGCAAATGGAAAAAAATAAACTTACTTTTAAAGTAATTGGGGGGTGGGGTGGGGCTTTTAAAATTGAAGTATTAGCTCAAGACAGCTTAGGATTCTTTTGTGAACAATTTAGAATTTATTATGCTGATTTTTCATCACCCAAGCTATCTTTGCATAAGACAAGCATTTAAAAATTACTTCAGTGAACTCCTAATATACTTCCAAGTGTCACTTGGCAGATTAAACATTTAATTGTATAAAGAGTCTATCTTCCATTCTGCCAGAAAAAATTCTGCCTACCTTTTTAAAGCATACCCATTTTACTTTATGAATGAATCTTTTGTTCAAAGTGAATATTGAAGGAGCTTGAATCCAGTTTACCTTCAAATTTCAACTCACAAAATCAATAGCCTCTTCAAAGCTTGGATCTACAGTTGAATTTGAATTAAGTTGGAGAGACTTAATAATACATCAGTTGCATAATAGCTTTGCATGATGGCTCAGTCACACTGCTAGTTCCACCCCCCCCCCCAGCCCCCATTCCTCCATCTTTGGATGGTTGTTAAATGCATGCCGACTTCTGTAATTGCTTTCTGTTTGTCACAATTTTTTGATGAGTGGCTGGTGCCCACGGCCAGAACCTTAGGTGAGGAAGAAGACATCCTGCAACAGGGGTGGTTCTAGCCCAATCTGATTGTGGCACAATTGTTAATTCCTCCTTAGTTAAACACAATTGCTAAGCAAAGTACTGTATCTTTCGGTTCCCAATATTCTTTAGCAGGCTGTTCGGTCAGGAAATGCATTTAGCTATAACCATTAAATTAAGGGTAGCCAAATTACCCCTTTCTTAAGGAAGTCTGACTCTTCTTCATGTCTTCCTGAATCTCCAACCTCCTTGTTTCATTGTTTTCACCTTCACCTTACCTGCTACATTCATATGAGTGTTTAAAGTTATGAAAATGTTACCATTATCAAAAAATTCTAGTGTATATCCAAATAATATTGGATTTTCCACTTGTGTCTGTGTGTGAGGCACAAATTATATGCATTTGGTGACTTTGTTTTAAAGAAACAGTAATTGTATGAAATAATGACCTTCTTATTTCCTTGATTGTGCACTGATTTTTATTTATTTTTTTTGCTACAGGGAAAGAGTTTTAAATCCAATCTTCCCTCAGGGAAGTATATTTCTACTATCTCTTTGGACTGCCTTTTGGAAAGAAAAGAAAGAGAAAGGGAAAGGGAAAGTTCTCTGTGTGAGCCAGCTATGGAGTGCCTGAAGATCTTGCTGGCAGCTGTGGAGGGAAAGTTATTTCTGGTTCAATCAGCAGGAACTTTGCAACATATCTCGGAGTAGAATGTGTGCTCCCAAGGGCAGCATACCTCTGAGAGCAGCTGTTCCCCATTCAGAGTCTGCACCAGCTGTGCACTTTGAATTGCAGGGCACCAAGCCTGTAAGGACATTTCCAAAATGTCTGGGACAGGCATTGCTCAAAGAATGGCAAAGGGTCCATACTTTACTCATCCCTTTTTTTCTCTCTGAGACCAGGTGAATGTGCAGAACATATTTTTGCTACTCTATGGCATTTGAGGGTAGGTGGGTGTATATTTAATTTCCTTGAACATCACATGCTTTGACTCCATCATTCAGGTGGTGAATTACAACTGCCCCAGATCTCAGTAACTTGGAGGAAGCACTTTGCACTTCAATGCCATGGTAACAGTGATGGGATTCTGGTTTCTTTTACTACCAGTTCTGTTGACGTGGCTTGGTAGGTGTGGCATGGCTTGGTGGGCATGGCTTGGGGGGCATGGCAGGGGAAGGATACTGTAAAATCTCCATTCCCTCCTGATCAGCTGGGGCTCGAGGTTGAGGGGGGGAGAGAATAGATGGGGATGGGGTCAGTCAGAAGTGGAATTTACCAGTTCTCTGAACTACTCAAAATTTCTGCTACTGATTGTCCAGAACTGGTCAGAACCTATGCATGGTAGTATCTGCCTTGCAACCTCTCCAAGGTCTTTCCTTAAGAAAAAGGTTTTTGGGTTCCTGCCTTATTCTTCAGACTTTCTTTCAACTTTATCCAAGTGGCGTTTTTGAGTGTATTTTGTAATCAGCAGGCCTAAAGTATACTGCTGCTGATATTGTGATATTTCTGAGACGTTTTTTTTCCACTCAAACAATCTGAGCACATTTCCCAATCTGAAAAAGCCCAGTGAAGGATGTTCATGATCGGATTGAAAGGAAGCAGAGAAGTGAAAGACTGTATAAAAGAATAAGAAAATAACTTTTGACTCATCTTGACAAAACGCAACTCCTATTTTGAAAGAAATTTCCTGGAAAAATATTCCTTCTTCAAATTATTTACAATATGGTAGTAGAGAATGTTTTATAATCTGATACTAATGCCATTGTGAGGTAAAATGAACTGAAAAACATGTGGCACGGGCAGTAAATGTGTGTGTGTGTGTGTAATGTTGCATGTAATTAAGGATACTGTCTTTGGCAAGGAATTTAATAGAAAAAAAATTCTGAAAAGAAAAACTGCCCTGAAGGAAATAGATCTGTGTGTTGAAAATAAATTGCAACTGAATATCAAAAAATAGGTGGGTGGTGAGATTTAAGTTGCATTTGGGGAGATATCATAGCTACCCTAGAATGAGATCGTTAGAGATTTCTTTATCCATGAACAACCCAAAAGTTAGAAATAATCTAGGTTGGGGAAAATAAGTACACAGACAGATTATGGGGTAAATATAAATGGATCTATATTTATATTATCTTTATTTATTTTTAATGTATTTTTTTATTTACAAACATGTAAAACACACACACACAACTTAGATGTACACCACATTTACACAATAGAATACGAACAGGAGCTTCCTGTTCTTTCTAATAGCAATTGCCAATCGATACCGCTCACCTTATATCATTTCCCCTTCTATTATATTTCATTACTATTTCACCATTCTTAACCCTCTTATTTTACTCATCTGTCTGCTATATTGGCTGATTACCTCTAGTAAATTTAAACCACTTGGATACATATATATGTGTTAATTCTCCTTAGCTACTATTTTTGGGGCTCTATTGGCTTCCTTCATTGATCCTTGTTTCTTTCCTCCATCCACCTATACCATTTATCCCATATCTGGTAGTATTCTGTTTCTTCTTTTCCATGGAACTTTTTTTATATAGAAATGTATCTTTTTCTATCTGGGAAAAAAATCCTCATCACCATCCAACAGCATTTGCAGCAAAGCACAATTATGTTAAAAGGATGGCATGCACACAATTATCTTAAGCATGTCAGGAAATGTCAGGTAAAGCTTGTCAGGTAATTTCCATGATAATGTTATGACAGATATTTTATCATTTGTCCCATATGGACTCTCCTACCACCTTCCTTTCAGGAATTTGGCACCAGCCACATGGCAATGCACAAGCTGCCTCGTGGCAACATTAAATTTGGGTTTGAATTGTTTGTCCCTGAAAGTGAAGTGCAATGCAGTTGCCATCAAAAATATTCATGATTACTTGTCATATGTATTTGTATGCTGCCAGTTTCCAAGGCGCTTAGCAGTTTATAGACCCAAGAATTGTTTTTTTAACTATGAATATCATGGATGGGGTAGAGAATGACAATACTAAGAAATAACCCAGAGTCCAACAGGCATTGCTTAGCATAACAAACCTACTTGTCTGCCTTCTGACAGAAATCTTATTGACAGGGGTAAGAAAAACAGATCTCTGTGTGGTTCCTCCCAGCTCAAAAGCAGGTCAGAGAATAAAGCACCGAAAGGCACTAATATTGCAGCTTCAATAGTAAAAAATGATGGTCATTTTCTTAAATATGTCTCCTTATGATCCATTGAAATATGTGCACTAGGAAGACTATGAAATAAATCATGAATTTCTATGTAATAAATATTAATGAAAGTCTTCACTGTAATAAGCAGTTTACTTATCAAAATTTACGTTAAATATCATTTGTTAAACAATTATCAATATTAGATTACAGTGTAATAACCATTATCAATTTTTCCCTACAAGTTTTACTTCCTGAAAAACTTCTGGTGGTTATGATATATCCCTTCAAATTGAAAAACAATTATAATTTCAGGCTGACTGCATTGTGTAGGAATCTTGAGAATTGTGAAGTTAATGTCCAACAACTATAATTTAATTGATAATATTTCCAACACGTTGCATGGATTCAACAAGGCTAAATGTGTTTTGCTGCTGATTTTCATTTGTACTCAGGGTCCGATGCATCTTGCTGCATGCTCCAACAATAGTCAGCCAGCATTGATGGATTCTAGTTGACCTGATATCATTTTTCCATTGTGGCAGTGTCCTGGTGAAACCTTTCACCATGTTTGTCACTGACTACACCTAGATGTTCTGTCCTAGAAGCAGTGGCCCTTTCTTTTTAATGTAATGTGACTCTCTTGCATGGCTGTGCAATTCACATGTGTACCACTAGCTGGTACATCCAACCAGAATTTCAAGCAACAGAGCCATTGCTTATAGATCTCCCTAGATATTCCAGTTGTACATGGTGTACTGGATATGCTTTAATAATAATGTTTTTTGTATGTTTCTTTCATGCGTGCAGTACAGTCAACGGGTACTGAAGGGTGCCATTTTGTAACAGCTTTGAGGCTGATCATTGATGAAAATAAAGCGATTTCATTCTAGTGGGTCAAGCTGTGAACAAACTGTCACTCTCAGTACAAAAAATGAGGTTGTCAACCTTTGCAAAGAAATTTAAAGTATATATAAGAAGAAATCGCAAAAACAGAAGATTCTATAAAACAGTATGTGACAGGTTAAATTACAAGTTATTTTCTTGATTAGTAGTAAAAAATCTATAAGATACAGTTAATGGTGTTCAGGAGACAAAGTTCTTGTTGTCTATTGTTATACCTTTCTCAGATCACTCTTTGTTTTTCAAAGTTGGAGGCAGTATAGTGGAATTATCATTTTACGTCATGGGTGTTTGAGGTTAACATTTTCTAAATGTGTTAACCTTTGATAAACCCTTTAACTTTTTATTCTTTTAATTTCCTGCTAGTTGTCTAAGTATTACAGGTCTCTGAGACAACAAATTATATTCTAGAAAGCATCTCTAAATAGAAAAAAAGATAGAAAATATTAGAGGTAGCTCTCACTTATTGACTGCAATTAGAACTTACAATTCCATCGTGGTCATAAAATGAAACATTACATGACTGAACTGACTTATGGCATCAGTTCTAGCTGCAGTTGTGAAGCCAATCACCAGTGGTTATTAAGCACTATGTCAATGTGTCTGTGACATGCAATTTCTCTTGGCTTTTCCATTGACTTTCGTTATTAGAAATTGTCTGTGAAGGTTGCAAAGAACAATCAAATGACTATAGAATGCTGTAACCATCATGAATGTGTACCAATTGTCAACTGCTCAAATCACAAATACATGACCCTGGGGATGCTGCATTAGCCACAACTCCAAAACCAGTCATATATCGCATTTTTCAACACTAATGCAACCATAAATGATAGCTGAATGAGTGGCCAGTAAATGAAGACTACATATAACTATTAGCAAAATAGTATTAGAATTAGTGCACAACTGAACAATGTTTTATGCAGTGATGCACTGTTTTAGCTTTCAGTTACACTATGAAGACTGTAGTTTTATATCTAAAGAAAGGTAGCAAAATTGGTTAATTTATTTGTTTGTAACAATGGCAAAAAGGAATGTAAAATCTCATGTGATCTTAAAAGTCTGTAATAATTGCCTCCATCAGAAGTAAAAGTTTGTGCAACCCATTTGAAACATTTATGAAACATTAACAGTGAAGTATTAATTGGCAAACAACTTAATTAAATGCTTTCTCAACTCATTAGAAGCAAATACTTTCCTATTGGTTATGCATGCCTTTTGTCTGGCTCTCTGTTACATCCTGTCTGTCAGTCAAACTTCGCTTCAGGTAATGTTCAAGCTCTTTGGGGAGACTCTTCAAAAATTACATCTGAATTTTAAAATATTTTGATTATCATTTTTTACCCCACAAATTCTCCTTTTCACTTCATTGTCTCTGTGACCCTAGTAAAGCAACATCACGAGAATGTTGGGCCTGAAGATGAAATTCTGCATCAAGGCATTACTGAGTTTCCAAAAATGCTCTCCGGAGAACAAACTGAATCAACCTAGAATCAACAAACAGAGCAATTAATTAATGAGAGCGCCATAAGGGAGCGTTTCTAAACAATGTCAGCTCCTGCTGCCTCAGGACCTCCTTATTGTGGGTTTGAAAGAAGACAGTCTTTGGGTTCCCCCAAGGCACCTCTTGCTTACATTATCCATTTACTACAACTTTTCCTTTTATTTGCACCGATGGGAAACCATCCTTATTTGCTAAATTACTTTTTAAGTGATGCTTCTTCATGCCTATAGCCTGAGGTGCATCAGTGAGGATGTCGCAGAGTAAACAATAACAGAAGCCAACTAAATAATATTGTAAAAATGACTGAACGAAATTGTTGGGTCACAATTTTGATAAGTGGTCAAAAACGATGCTTGGAATTAAGTTCTTCAAACAAATATTCAGTTGTTCCCCCAAGAGTTGTAAATTTAGAAATGCAGACATGGGGATAATCTTCCTAGTGAACCTCTTTAGAAGTATTAGAGTAATTAAAATTAATGCACAGGAATTATTCATTATATAGCATTAGACATGAGACTATTGTATTTTAGTCAGCTTGCCACCCACTGGGATGTTTTAATATATCTTAGAAGACACAAAATAAAAAGGACAAACATGAGATTCCCACTCTGATTAATACATTATTCATAATTGGATCATGAAGACACAACAAGGACGAGGGAAGCAATGGAAAGGATATCGAGTGGAACTGTGAGAAGAGTTCAGCTTTATACTTCCATCCATAATGGAAAACTTGCCAGGTTTACATTGTTTGGAACCAACATGTGCTAAAAATTATCTTTTAAAACTTGTAGAGAATTTATTGGAAGGACATTTATTTAGAGAAACTTGAACTGGAGTAAATGAAAATTATTTCCAAGCAAATGAGGCTAGCAATCCAATTTTACATATTGGATATATTTTAAATTTTGTAGTTCCATTATGACTAGCAGTAAGAGTATATGCATTTAGTGTATAAGTAGCAATGCATTCTTAACTGATGAGGTCAAAGATTTAATAACTGCATATTAAATCTCAACATTATCATTGTTTCAGATATAATAATAATAATAATAATAATAATAATAATAATAATAATAATAATAATAATAATAATAAATTTTTATTTCTAACCCGCTCTCTCTCCCCAGAGGGACTCGAGGCGGGGCACAGGAGAATTAAAAAACAATAAACACAGAGTACAAAATTTAAAAACACAATTAAACATATCCTGCGCTAAAAACATCTATAAAAACTAAAAACTGTCCCTAAAACCCCTTAACACCATAACTAATTAAAATTACCCTAGGCCAGCCAAACGGAAGAAATGAGTTTTTAAAAGCTGTCGGAAGGAGCGAAGGTCAGTGGTCGTTCTGATTTCGGGGGGAAGGTCATTCCAGAGGGTCGGGCCCGCCACAGAGAAGGCCCTTCCCCTGGACGTCGCCCGCTGGCACAGCCTAGTGGACGGCACCCGGAGAAGTCCCTCTCTGTGGGAGCGAATCGGTCGCAGGGATGTATGAGGCAGAATGCGATCCCGCAGATAGCTAGGTCCCGTGCCATGGAGCGCTTTAAAGATGGTAACTAACACCTTGAAGCGCACCCGAAAGACGACAATCAATGTGACAATCAATTTCTGAACTAAATTCTTTCACCCAAAAGGTTGATTTCCTTTTACTACAATAGCTTTCTAAAATAATCACCTGATTTCAAAAAAAATTTTTTTTTAAGATAACAGAGATGACAAAACAAAAAGTGGCTTTTGAAGTGATTTTGGAAGTTAATTAGAACAGTGCCTTCTTTATGGTTGGCTTATAGAGAATGACATTTGTCTTCTTTAATATCTTATGGGTAAATAAAATAAATACAGTTTGTTCCTTTCATTATTTACAAAAAATAATATGCTATGGCAACAATAAAAAAGAGTAATACTGAAAAATGGTCAATAAGTTTCTTTGTTTTATTTTAATGCGAAACAAACTGAAGGATAAAGTATAAATGGCAACAGTTCATTGTGCAATATTTAGTGGGAAAATGGGAAATTCCAGAACCAAATTCATGAATGCAGGCATTTTAACAATCATGACTAATGTCTGGCAGACAGCAAAACAACGAGGCTTGTGTAAACAACTCTGAAGAAAAAGGGGAATCATACTATATGGGTTCAACTGCCTAATTGGGAGAATTGTATCAAGAAATGCAAGTTATTACAGTTAGTGTAAAATCTAGATCATAATTGATATCAGATCAGATAGCTGTCAATCACAGCTCACCTGTTGGGCCTTGTTGCTAGTTTATTGGATTAAGTACCTTAGAGCAGGGCTGTCAAACTCCTGGCCTGTGGGCCAGATATTTCACACAATGGCTACAGCCACGCCTTGTTTAACAAAGGGGAAAAAAGTCCCGATACATCATGTGATGCTGCTGTGACAACCTGAGTTTGTCATCCCTTCCTTAGAGAGAGAGGTAATAAAGAAGGTGGCACTACACCTTTCCTCTCTTCCCTTGTGTCATGCAACCTATACGTTTCTGGAAAGTGTAATCAGGAAAGGCATGGTGGTGCTGAAGCAACCACAGCTTCCCCAAATCTCATTTCCACAGGGGTCTGGGATCTCGGCAGTCTGTAATCTATTTGAGTTATCTTTGTTTAATAATTATTGTCCTATACTTTCCAATGTTTGCCCAATTGAAAATTACAAAGAATCAAACACATTCTCAATTGTGAGAATTTTGGTAGCATACAGATTGAATGCAGAGAAATGAGGTTGTAGTAAGAATGAAGAGAAGGAAGGAAAGAAGGAAGATGCAATCCAGAGCACAAAGGAAATGCAGTCAAATCATTCTCTAACAGAGTTGGTTTCACAGGTTTTTTTAAAGTTATGTGCTTCTGCTTATGTGTACCAGCCTTTACAAAACTTGTACCTTCCAGATATATCAGAAGTACAAGGTCCAGAATTATTACTGGTGTATGGTCACTCCTAGAATTCTGGAAGTTGTAGATTCAACATATCTGAAGAACTCCAACTTTGCAAAATGAAAACATACTTAACTTTAAACATTTCAAGCAAGCAGGAGAGGAAGGAACATAGTCTAATTCAACTTCCTGTTTCCCTCCTTGTTATGAACATTTGAAGCCATGCATGTAAAGAACCACAGTAGTTTTCATAATACCACAGAATGTTGTCAGCACTGCAGGCATAAAAAAGAAAACAGCCATTCTTGATCTTACTCTGTGAACACAGCTTCACTATATTCAAAAGTTTTGCTCTTGGTTTCATAGCTTGAGAAGACTCCAGCTGTGCCTTGTACCTATTTTTCTAATGGAAATACTATCCCATAAGTATGTAATCTTGGGTTTTGGTAAGAAATAACTATTCTTTTCCAGTATTCAGAGATAAAGGGAAAGAAAGGATCAAATGAAGAGAATCTTCAGATTGCTGTATCTGATTTGCATAGATATACTGCTTAAGTATCAATTACCTATAACAATGTTTAATGCTGTTGTTAGTAGCCATGTCCGACCCATAACAACTCCATGGACAATATGAGTCCAGGCCTTCCTGTCCTATACCATCCTCTGGAATCCATTTCAGCTCACGCCGACTGCTTCAATGACTCCTTCCAACCACCTCATTCTTTGTCGTCCCTTATTCTTTTACCCTCAATCCAGTGAGTGCTTCCTTCTCATTATGTGGCCAAAGTATTTAAGTTTCATCTTTAGGATTTGGCCTTCTAAAGAGTAGTTAGAGTTGATCTCCTCTAGGACTGACCGGTTTGATCATCTTGCAGTGCAAGGGACTTCAATGCTAGATGGCACAAAATAGGAAAAGAAAGAATAACCCATCATTTCAAATTGCTGGCAATATTTTTCATGGATAGATTCTACCAGTAGATGCAATGCCACGTAATATAGTACTTTGTTATACTACCCTTAAGGTATTAGTAGCCTGACTTCTCAGATACTATTTCTAAGGCATGGTAACACAAGGGCTTCAAATATTGATGTAAAATAATTGAGTTAGTTATTGTGAAGTAAAATGGGCTACTTCCACTGACCATGTGGTGTGGTCCCATCTGTGAGAACGCTTCTTTCCTATGCCTCTTCTTGCCATTTTGTTGCCTGTAGAGCAGCTGGGGCATTTATTTTCAATGGAGAAATCACTCTTCCCTCCAATCGGCCGAGGCCCCTTGCTGTTCTGCGTGTCCCAATAGTGTCTTTTAATTAGAAAACAAAACTGTGATACATTCCAGCATGTTTAATCTCATAAAAGAATGCAGTTTACTCAGTTTGGAGACCAGGGCCTTATTAAATAAAAAATGGGACAGGAAAATATACACTGATATGCGGACATTTTATCAAGCACAATTTCCCATTAAAGTGAAAGTTTTCATGTAAAACTTTTTCTAAGCTTTACACAAAGATTAGGAGAGAATAAATAAGTTCCAGACTTGTTCATTTCCCTTTTAAAAAATAATAATGAATGTATGACCTAAACCAGGAAAGATAACATAAAATTGGCTAAAGGACCCATTTTGAAATGTTTCTTGAATTTATTTGACTATAGACTGATTATTACTTATCTTTCATAAGATATAATACACAAGTCAGCCTTGGTTCAATTAGATTGGAAATTTGGACTTGTGAATCGAGGAAAACCCAATTTAATTCAAGATATTTCAAAATTCAGTTAAAAAAATAAATAATTCCCCAAATGGGGAAGAATTGAAATGCTTGCAGCTGTTCCATTTTTTAGTGGAATCAGAATAAAACTGCAGGAATGATAGATGGCCTTTTAGAATAAATTTACCCTGCCAAACTTCAACTAGCTTTCACCACAATATTTTTTTTTGAAATGTTCCCCCTGTGCCCCCTTTAAAGCAGATGAAATAGAAAAGGTCAAAACAGCCACTGATGCAAGTTATAGATATTAAAAAAATGTTTTTAAAGTCAGATCTTGCTTTTCTATTTGCTTTTCAGAAAATAAAAAATGGTATCATACAGAAAAATGACTGCTGTTTTCCCTTGCACTCATAGGGTGTGACATGATTGCCTCTGATCCTTGGATTTTCCAAATACCAGAAAAATTGATGTAGCTAATGTTAAGCCTGCTACTTCTTGGTAAGGGTCACCATTTATTAATTTTGTTGTAGTGCCTAACCAGACATGGCATTTTGGCAAAAACCCATCCTCTTCTGGAATTGTCATTCAGAAGATTGACTGTTGATTTGCTCTTGTGCCTTATTGTCTATTTACTCAATAATATGGCATACTAAGAATACTGGAAGAGCTAGCTAGCTGGCAAGCTTTGCATCTGGTAAATGTGGCCTACTGTTCAGTGAAGGACTCAAATTATCCTTTGTTGGCAGCAAGTAGTTACCAGAAGAATAAAAGAAAGATAATATAGTGGGATATTATTCCTTACATTGATATTTATATGGTTACCTATCTTAGAATACATGATTCTTGTCAGTGATTATTACTTAAGGTAAAGGTAAAGGTTCCCTTTGCAGATATGTGTTAGTCGTTTCTGACTCGCGGGGGTGGTATTCATCTCCATTTCAAAGCTGAAGAGCCAGCGTTGTCCGAAGACATCTCTGTGGTCATGTGGCCAGCATGACTAAATACCAAAGGCACATGGAATGCTGTTACCTTCTCACCAAAGGTGGTTCCTATTTTTCTACTTGCATTTTTACATGCTTTCGAACTGCTAGGTTGGCAGAAGCCAGGACAAGTAATGGGAGCTTACTCCATTAAGTGGCACTAGGGATTCGAACTGCTGAACTGCCAGCCTTCTGATTGAGAAGTTCAGTGTCTTAGCCACTGAGCCACCGTGTCCCTGTGATTATTACTTAGAAACAATAAAAACAATATAACAATATCATAAATAACAAAATGAATAGCTGAGAAAGAACCAACTTATCATAATAATTAATATAACCATGCTCTGGGGTTCCCACACCTCAAGGAATCCTACCGTGATCTTTAAGGCCTTTTAAAAGGAAAGCAGGATAGGGATGAATCTGATCTCCAGGTTCCATAGGTCAGGCACTTTAGAGAAAGTGCCACACTACATAACACCAGAATGAGAGAGGGAAGATCCCCATAATCAGGGATTCCTAAAACCCAGAACTACTTGGCCTTCCTCAGGTTAAATTGAACACTGCTGCTCCCTATCCAGACCCCTATAGTCTCCAACTACTAAGACAGACCACAACCGCCTCACTGCCTTAGTTCAAATATACAGTAATGCTGTAGAATTAAGCAAGCTGATGAAAAAGAGATTGACACAGAAGAAACTTCTTTCAACATCTTATATCCTTGTAGTAAACATTTAGGTTGAGAACCCATTCATTGATATCAAGAGACTTTAATGTTCTGGACATGCAGAATTTAAACACAAGGTTTGATCTGGACACTCTTGAGCTGGCATTGAGAGTGATGGGAGGTAATATAAATTCCCAAGCACAATAACAGAATCAGCTGGGAAGAATAATATTTGAATATATAAAAGAGAGCAAGTTGATAGCATGTAATTGGCCACAGAAAAGTAGTTGAGAGCTGAGAAAATATATGAAGCCCCAGAGCACTTAGCTATGCTAGCCCAAAAGAGTTTTATAAGGCAGTACATCTCATTGGGGAGAAACTCATGGCAATATCAAAGAGCTATCACAAATAAAACTACAACTTTATATGCTACTGGTAACAACTCTGATTGTGTAAATCATAATTTACACATAATGTATTGAATGTACAATGTATTTCAAAAGGCAACAAAGTGCTTCAATGCCACCTGATTTACTGTTTGACTGTGGTGAGCCGTGGTGGGGCAGTGGTTAGAATGCAGTTCTGAAAGCTACTTCTGCTGATCACTGGCTGTTAGCAGTTTGGCAGTTCAATTCTCACTGGCTCAAGGTTGCCTCAGCCTTCCATCTTTCCGAGGTCGGTAAAATGAGGGCCCAGATTGTTTGGGGGCAATATACTGACTCTGTAAAACCACTTAGAGAGGGCTGCAAAGCACTGTAAAGCGGTACATAAGTCTAAGTGCTATTGCTATTGACACAAATACTCTTTTTGATTCATAATTCTACTCATTCAATAGAGTAATCCAATCAAAGAATTGACATATCTAAGGTTCACTTGTTTTCCTTACTGCCTATATTGTATGAATTGAAAAATGTGAGAGCATCACATGATGATCTCTGAGTTTGTTTGTTTTCTTGCAAATATTCATTACCGATTCTTCTCCATAAGGAGAAGTATTTGCTCTCAATTTATTTCTAGTGGCTTGCCCTGTCAATGTTGGTGGGCGTGGTCTTGCAAGAACTTTGGTTGGACTGTTTATTGTTAGCTTGTTTGGCAGTTTCTTGATTGGGTTACTGTTTACTTCTTGATTGTTGGTCTGATGTTAATCTTGTGTTGATTGCTGGTGGGGAAGTGTTTTGGTCTTTTTATACTGGGCATCCCAGGCTGCAATATGTCCTGGGCTGGCTTTGCTCCAAACAGGCAACTTTTATTATTATAAATGTATGTTCTTTCTCATGAATAGGGCTGTGAATAATGACATAGTGTCATCTATTCCTTATCATTAGTTCTATTTAATTTGAGTTTATAGTTTAACTTCATCTTTTATTTTATTTCTTACAGTATAAGGCTCAGATAGAAAGGGTGCATATGTTTGTGTTTATAAAACACACACACACTTAAATATATACATACATGTGTGTGTGTGTGCGCGCGCACACACACACACGCAAAGTCAGAAAACATGCTATTTCATAAAGCATGGTTTTGCACAGCCGAGGGATATGCCAATTTGAGCCAAATATTATTAAATAATAATGAAGCAGTTCCCAATAGTTGGAAGAATTTCAGGAGATACTAATGTACTAAGCCATTGCCTGCCAGAGTTGCATGCCCCAGGGACTCATATGGAAAATAGTTTCCCAGCTTTGTTGGTTCCACATATTGCTCTAAAAAATACAGTTTCAGTAACCTCTCTCTTTGCCTTTTACAAAGAAATGAAAGCCTCACTTTCTCCTGGAAGCCATGTACATGTGTGCAGATGCAGGCACATGCCTTATTCAGTTTTCCACATATATTGTTGGCATCAATCTGGACCACAGAACTCAATCAGGCATTTGTATTTGTGTAAGACGGTATACATAGAATATTATACAAGTGCAATTGCTCACTTAACTAAGAGCTTAGGTATGATTGTTGTGCCTCAGAAGTCGTCTATTTTTAAATTAAATCAAGTGGGATGGAGGATAAAGCAGGACAAGAAGAATATTATTTTAATATTGCTTTATTATTTCAAAACCTGATAGTGGTTTTCAGAAGAGCAGTACAGAAATGTTTTAAATAGATATGGTTTTATTTGCAGTGGACTATAAACTATCATACTCAACAGAATTTGCCCTTCTCTAATTGGTGGAGGATGCTATGCACTGAAGATCTCTGATTAGATATTGCCAATACCACAGATCATCCTAAGCAGTGGTGGCATTCAATTTTTTTAACTATCAGTTCTGTGGGCGTAGTTTTGTGGGCATGAATGTGGACCTGGTAGGGGAAGGTTAATGCAAAATCCCCATTCTCTCCTCAGTTGCTTTCCGCCTGTTCAGGGCAACAAAAGAAGATCTGGGAGGCTGGGAGGCAGCAGGGGCGGGGCCAACCTTTTTGACGGTTCTCTGTACTACTCAAAATTTCCACTACTGGTTCTCCAGAACCTGTCAGAATTTGCTGAACACCACCTCTGACCTTAAATATCCAATTTCCTCCTAATAAATAGCCCCCTGTATAAAGTAATCAGTTACAAATAAATTTATTTGACTTAATTATGTATTCAGAAACAAAACATCATTATTTGAATCTTTGTTCATATAAGGACATTGTGAAAACTGAAGTCTTATATTTTACAATAGTGGAAAGGTTTTGCATTCCAGGTAAAATGTTGTCTGGCTGAGGAACAAATACAGTTTGGGTATGTTGGTTTATTTTTTTTAAATCTCTCCTGTGGAGCATTTTCTGAAATAAACAATATTCAATACACTCTAAACTCTTTGAGCTACGGCCCAGTTGGAGGACAATGCTTTTCTACTTTAGGTTATGCATTTTGCATTGCTTTGCATTGAAATTGCCTCTTGGGCAACATCCATGCATAACTTTCATTGCCTAATTCATGGGGAAAGTGGTGAAATAAACTTTTCTATTTCCTAGTGGAAATTTTCAATTACTAAAACGTGCATATTAACACTGAAAGGAAAAATGTGTATTTTCTGTCAATTTCTAGTAAAAATTGATTTTAAATTTAAATAACAAATGCCTCGTGGCAAAAATGTTATGACATTTGTTTATATGAAGCTTTTTAACCCCGTTGTTTAGCCAAAAAGCCTCCCAGAGCAGCTTGCAAATCAGTTTTTTTTTAAATTGTTTGTGTGACTCTCTAAAGCTTCTGTTATTGTTATTGCTATCATCATTGTCATCTATTATTCAGTTCAGATTTTTGCAAGTTTTGTCAGATAGGGATTTTATCCTTCTAGAGGCATTTTCCATACAAAATAATTTTCCATTCAGAATATGAAAGTATAGCTCGGTGTGCAGCTGAAACTGAAGAATGAGAAAAGTTATAATGATCTTAGCCGATCTCTGTTGCATTTGGACAATAAAGTGGAGATTCCCGAAAGTAATGTAGACAACTCTACACAAGGAGGAACTTACTACACAGACCTTTGCAATAGGCAGCACAACCTGTGAAACATAGCTGTTCTTTGGGTTTCAAGTTTTTAGACAATGTTTGTGTGTGTATAGGGGTAGAGAGGACTAACACAAATGGTGGCCAATGTAAAATCAGTGAGACTGAACTATGCCATGCCACTTCCTTCGACAAATACAATAAAAAATGAAAAAAGTAGGACTGAAAGTTGTTGCTAAGAAAAGAACATTTAACGAACATTGAAAATATAGGAGGTACTTTATACCTCCTAAATATAGGAGAATAAGAGACATCATCTGGACTTGGCTAAAGCAGTAGCGCAGTATTGCAACAAGATTGTTCTACTATTAAGCACAGTAATCAGATCGCAGTTATTGGGAGCCAGATCAACAATCATTTCCTTCTGCAAGAGGACAGAGCCATATAAAGTATGAAATCCATTTTGATTTAAACTGACACGATCTTTTTGGGCAAACCCCTTTAGGAGCTTATCCTACTCCCTAGTTTTATGTAATCAACTACCCTCCTCAACCCCCAAAAATATGTGGCACTGACTTTATGGGGTGTCTGGAATATGGGAAGCGGCAATGTACCATCTTGTCCTTTTACTGGGACAATAAAATACACTAGGCTGGAGTATTTTTGTATAAGTTGCTTGGTGAAAACTGTTCCTTGAAACAGAACAATTGTCAAAACAAGTCAGCAGGCAGATGAAACACGTTTAATGGCAGTGAGAACTTTGGAAGGCTAATATGGCAGATCAGAGAGAGAAATGGAACTACATACTGTATGTACCTTTAGACTGTTTTTCAAAACAAGGTGGCTGTTTTTGTATATATCTGGGAGAAAAGTGAAATCAATATTTATGTTCATAATTAAAGTTATGAATATAAATGTTTTTCTTGAATTTTGGCTATAGAATGCTGGTTTTCCTAAATAATAACAATAATAACAATAACAACAATAATAATAATAGTATTTATAATATGCATTTTTAAATGTTCAGTTGGCTGAGTTTAATGTTTTATGAATAAAGTAAATAATAATAATCTTTATTGTCATTGTAATAAATTGTTAAAATTACAATGAAATTGGTTTGAGCGCTGTGCCAACATTTGCATCAGGTGGAATACAGACAGCAGTGACAGCCATAACAGGAATCTCTCCAGGCAAACAAAATGGCCGACAAATGACAGTTGAGAACCCCATGTCTGCAGAAGAGTGTATATAAGCAACTCCACTGTCAGTACACCAGTTATTATGTGTGTAAAATTCAGATCTGTTTGGCATTTTAGGAGTTGGTGGAAGAGGAGCATGTCTCTTTTCCTTTTTTATTTCTTGTTGCAATGAACTTTGAGGAATCACACTTGGCATTTTTTTCTTCTCTCTCAGCTTTCCCAACAGAAAAGGATGGAATTACTGGTAGGGGTGGTGCTCTCCACTTCTTCATTTCAATTCTTGCAGTTGCGCCTTGTATATTCCCAAGAGATAATGATGGTGCCACCGTTACAGAACATAAACTTCGTGAAGAATCTGCGATCATTGTTTCATCAAGGCTTTGTTTACGATACAACATGGGTTTTAAAAATTCTCCACTACCCAGATCTAGGCTTCTTCTTGAGGATTTCTCTGCCTGAAACTTGTTTTTCTTACTTGTCCTAATAAATCCGAGTAATCCTTTTTTTTCTTTAACTGATGTGTCACAACCAGTTGATATGTTTGTTTCTCTATAATTCACAGTAGGTTCAGAGCGAGTTTTTAATGGAAAAGTCTGCTGTATATGGAGGCAATATTATTTTTATATTTTACATGAAGATATATTTATATCTTCTAAAGTTTAAAGTAGAGTTAATGATGAGTAGAGAAGTAATATGACTTTAATGGTTTTTTTCCATAGTCTATATTGATTATTTCATTTTCAGCTATGTAAATTAATGTGTGTGTGTGTAAATTTATTTGCCTACATTATTTTCACTTTGCTCAGAAAAGATTATACATGAGAATTTGGAATTCAGAAAAGGCACAGTCACTTAATTGGGAGGATTTATTACAATTTTCCAATCTAATAACGTTATAATGTTTTGACATACTGCTTTTCTAAATAAGCATAGTAGACGTTATTCAATACATTTTATTAATAAGTTGTAGTATGAGAAGAAATATACTACTCCCTTTTAAAATAAAAAAATATCATGTTAACTAGAATCTAATATATTTGGAGATAATTTTCATGTGACTTGTAAATATTGGCTTTCTCAAGAACTGTTTATAGAGTTTACATGAAACTTATCTCATTCTCTGAAATCTTATTATTGCAAGTTAAATGCAATGCAATTCTAATTCAATAAAATGGGTGAAACAATAAAAAAGTAAATTAATGGAAAAATTTCTTAGCCATGCCTCAGCAAATAACATCTTGGAAACTCATACATCAGATGTATAGTGAGACACTGATACAGCCTGTTCTTAAAAATTCAGATCTTTGGAATCAGGGGTGTCAAACTCAAGGCCCACGGAGTGCCTAGATCTGGTTTGTAGGGCCGCTCTGGAAACAGTGAAGGACCACCCTGTGGTGCATCTGCCAGTGAAAATGGAGCTGGGCGAGATCATCCGGTGTTTGGGGGTAAAGTTCCATCAGTACGCTGATGACACGCAGCTGTACATTTTGTCCCCAGACCACCCCAATATTGCCCTTGACGTGATGTCCCAGTGCCTGGAGGCCGTACGGATCTGGATGGGGAGGAACAGGTTCAGGCTCAACCCCTCCAAGACCGAGTGGCTGTGGTTCCCGGCATCCCGTTACAGTCAGCTGGTTCCATCGCTGGCTACAGGAAGATTCGCAACTTGGGTGTCCTCCTGGATGCATGGCTGTCCTTGGAAGATCATATGACGCCAAGGGGGCTTTTTATCAGGTTCGCCTGATGTACCAGTTGTGTCCCTTCCTAGATCGGGATGTCCTATGCACAGTCACTCACGCCCTTGTCTCTTCCTGTCTGGACTACTGCAATGCTCTCTACATAGGGCTCTCCTTGAAGAGCATCCGGAGGGTTCAACTGGTCCAGAATGCGGCCGCACGGGGAATTATGGGGGCGATGTGACGCTCCCACGTAACACCCCTCCTGCGCGAGCTGCACTGGCTTCCGGTGGTTTTCCGGATGCTATTCAAGGTGTTGGTTACCATCTTTAAAGCGCTCCATGGCTTAGGATCTGGGTATCTACGAGATCACCTTCTGTCACCAAGAGCCTCCCACCGGCCCGTACGCTCCCATAGAGAGGGTCTCCTCATGGTGCCGTCGGCTAGACAATATCGACTGGCAACACCCAGGGGGAGAGCCTTCTCCGTGGGAGCACCTGCTCTCTGGAACGAATTGCCCCTGGAATTAAGAACTAGCCCTGACTTACGCACCTTCCGCTGCAGTCTCAAAACCTTTCTCTTTCAACAAGCCGGGCTGGCATAAAGCGTTTAAAAAAATTTAAATTTAAATTTTTAAATTTAATTTTTTATTATTTTAATTAGGGTTAGTTTGGTTTTTTCCACATTTTGGCCAATATTTTAATGATGTTTTTAATTATGCCTTTTAATAGCTTTTTCTAACTTTTATATATTTGTTTTTTTATTTTGGCTGTACAATGCCCTGTACAACGTCCATGGCTTAGGACCTGGGTCCTTCGGGGGTAGGGCGGTATAAAAAAACCAATAAACCTAAACCTAAACCTAAACCTAACATGCAGCTCTCCTGACTCCTGGTTTTTTTGGTAGAGGGTTGCAGGAGGCCGTCACAGGCAGTGCAGTTTTACTTGCTCAGGGAATATTCTAAATTTTAACTCACGGGTGGCAATTATCCATTGATGAAATTAACAAAGGATCATTACTTAACTATGATTCATATTTGCAAACTATGGAAAACTGTCTTCAGCAGACACTAAACTTCACATGAAAATCATGAGAAAGGAATTATTCAAATTATCGAAGTGAGTTCATTGGTGTTATTTTACAATGATGCCATACTCCAATTGCAGGGGTGGGTTCCTGCCAGATTCCACAAATCTACAGTGCCATTTAGAACTGGTTCCAGCTCCCCCCCCCATCTGCACATCATCAAGATGAAGAGCGAGAGGAGGAATTCTGAGAGTTGAAGTCCACAAGTCTTAAAGCTGTCAAGTTTGAATACTCCTGAGGTTTTTTTTTTCTAAAAGGTTAAGGGTGGAAGGGCCTTTTAACTTGACAGCTTTAAGATTTGCATCCTTCACATGCCAGATTTTCTAAGCCAACATTTTGGTTGCTAAGCAAGAGCATTGTTAAGTGAGTTTCACCACATTTTACAAGTTGGCCACGCCCACCCAGTCACATAGCTGGCAAACCACTCCCACAAAGCAGGCCACACCTAGAAGAGGTTCTAAAAATTTTTGAAACCCACCACTGCCCAATTGTAAATATTTTGATCTATTGGTAGAAAATATAAAAATGAAGAACAAAAGGGAGAATGGAAGACAAGGCAGGCATAAGTGAAATGTCAGGGTTGGGTGGCAACATGGATAACTGTTGGGAAAAGGGAATAAATAAGAGAAGAAATATAGGAAGCAATTATAGTTTGTTTGTTTGTTTTTAAATCCTTGGTTGAGCCAGAAAAGCTTGGTTCCTATTACTTATTTAAACATGTTTTGTGTAAAATCCTAGAAAAGCTTATGGTGATTGTTTGGTTTAAATCACTATGGAGAGATGTAAACTATTTGGATTTATTTCAATCTTTTTAAAAAAAAATCTTTTTAGTACTAAAGTGGCTTTGATTGCCTTGGTGTCTATCAGTTTTCTTCTTTGTTTGTTTTTCTCCACTGTCCATTAAACAACATGCTTGTTTTCCTGAAAGGACCCAAATAATAATAAAATATTGGAATAATCTGTGCTTTCTCTCTTTCCATTCCTCTTTCACTGTCTTTCTTTCCTTATTTCTCCCTCCCTTGTTCTGTATATCACTACCTCTATCCAGCTATATTCTTTTGCTGGTGATGCGGAAACCCCTTCCACTCTCCTCTCCCCAAGATAGACAGGATTTATGGGTGGTAAATGTCATTGAAACACTGCAAAAAATAAATCCAAGCTGCTCTGCAGCTTAGAATACATGGCTATAGCAAACCCCATCCTAGTGAGTTGGAAGCATATCACTCCGAGCATCTGTACCACTCCTCCTTAGAGAGTGCATACTAATCATCTCTCTTCATGGTCAGTAACCACATAAGGACAGCACCAGACGATGCCAGTGGTTGTGGTCCTGTAGCATTTATGTGCTTTCCTGAAAAACAGAGCCTTGCCAGAGAATATCCGTCAGCCTTGTCTGCTGGTTTCCTCTCTTGATTGAGGCAGATGTTTATTTTCCATCTGCACTATATGTCAATGCAACTGCAGCCTTCATCTGGCAAAGGGAGGCTCTAATAATCTAAAGCCATTGCCGAAAACTGCCGGAGAGCTAACTCTAGTGAATAAAAATCAGGTTACAGCGGGAAACATTTACTGTTCATTTTGTGAAGCCCTTTTAACAAATGAAAATTTGCCTCTTTATACTTCTGCCAAACATAGGGCCATGTTTATTTCCAGCTATATGGGTCACCGAGGATTCCCAGCTGTTAGATAGAGTCAGTTGTGCATTGCTGCACTCAACAACATCTGTTTCACAAAAACAGTCTCCAGCTTTTAGCACTCAAATGGAGGTTACACCATATGCCAGCAGACCACTTAGTTTTTACCTTGGGAACCAACTTTACACCAGTCAAGGTAACAAAGTACTAAGTATTTAAATGGTACTGGGCTTGGGTCACATCTTCAGTCTCGCTAACCACATAGAACAAAATTAGTTCTGAGCACATAGACCACAAGCTGTTTCCTCTCATCAATTATTCATGGGAAAAGTTTGTTTGCAAAACAGTTTAAATTGGGGAGGGATTGACTGTGATATTACAAGTGGCCACGTATGAATCTTTGACTGCAGACAGAATTGTGCTAAAATGCCAACCAACATCAGCAATCCATAATACCAATCAAGTTAACAGTCCTTTCATAAGCAGTGTTTTAAAAAGTTGTGACAGTAGATGCAGATGCAGTTGTGTTGTCTCAATATACATTTCAAATGGATTTCTTGTATTTCTTTCTTGGGATCAGATTGTGTCTTAGAATTCTTTTTCTTAGTTGATTGAATGTTAATCAATCAAGAGAATTATTGGAATATTACTTAAAGGGATAGCATATCTCAATGTTTTCTGTTCAGAATTAAGACTGTGTAAAAATTGCAAGGGATGTTACATTTTAACAAAAAACTTTGAAGCACCTTTAAAGCACCCATTTTTACAGGTCAACCTGCTATACATCTTTTACTGATTGATTCTTGCATCTCCAGGGAGCTGTGGTGACCAATCATCTGTGTGCCTCAATAACTGGCAAAACATCACTTTCAGGTGATAAAGTATCTCATCAAAAGTGTGTCTCCACTTCAGTACAAAGTTCTCTGCACCATCATAACTTTATTGTGTTATGCTTTGTTGGTCTATGCCACAAACATTATTTGTGGAATGCCTTGCATTCTCTTCTGGCCTTCAGTTGTTGGGCTAATCTTACGACCAAAATAAACAAAACCAGATTTGTTGCTCTGCATGAAGACTGAAGATAGCATAGCAGAGATGTTTAAAATAGGCCACCCAGGCAATGTTCAACAGGTATCAATGTAGAGTTCTATTTTATTATTCTCAAATAGGGGAAATAATTAAAAACAAAAACAAAAAGAAAACAGAAAGAATGCAGACTTATATTTTATATGTTCCCTTCTATAAATATCAATGGGATTCATTAATCTTTTCTTTTTTGTAGAATGTAGAATGGAGTTTGGCACTGAGTGCCAAAATGAGAATGTGCGTGCGCATGCCAGAAACCAGAAGAGCAGCTGCCCAGTGCGCATGTGCTTACCAGGAAGATGCTCTTCCAATTTCTAGTGCATGCATGCGCACTGGCCAGCTGGTTTTTGCACATGCATTCACACAAGAAACTGGAAGACCAGGTGGCCAGTGCACATGTGCATGCCAGAAACTGGAAGAGCAGCCACCTGGCACGCACATATTTTTGGTGCCCCCATGTGTGTGAAGACCATCTGGCCAACACACTGGAACCCAGAAGAGCAACAGGGAATGGCTCATGTGCCCTGAGAAATGGCTCAGCGTGCCATTTCCGTATGTATGCCATAGGCTCGCCATCACAGTCCTATACCATTTCAGACAAATGGCTGTCCAGTCTCTTTTTGAAAGCGTCCAGTGAGGGAGCACCCACAATTTCTGAAGGCAAGCTATTCCATTGGTTGATTGCTCTCTTCATTAGGAAATTTCTCTTTAATTCTAAATTGCTTCTCTCCTTGGTTAGTTTCCAACCATTATTTCTTGTCTTGCCTTTTGATGCTTTGGAAAATAGTTTGACAAGCCCCTCAAATATTGGAACACTGCTATCATGTCTTCCCTAGTCCTTCTTTATATTAAAAATCATTATTGTTTTTCTTTTTAAAAAAGAGAAAAAGAATCTCTGCATGTATCTAGGCATCTTTCTGAAAAGTAACTTGCAATGGGGAACTCTGTATGGGCATATACATATACATATATATAATAGATACACACACGCCCAAACTGTGTTTCCAGGTGGGTTTTCCCCAGATCTCACAGCTCTAATTTGAACCAAGTTTTTACAGCTACATCTGTGCCGCCATGGAAAATGATTGCAAGATAATAGTACAGAAATGCAGGAGGTTAAACATACCTCCCCCACCTGCTAAAACCCAGATGTGAGGACTAATATGGCGCAATATCCTGATACAAAAACTATTTTTTTCATTTTGTGGCAAGCAAATGGAAGAAAGAAGAAGGAAGATAATTATGTGCTTTTCTTTTCCCCACAGTTTCTGCCAAACTAAAAACTGGAACTATCTAATAAACCATGCAACAGAATGGAATGTTCAATGTTATCCTTTCCAAATGTGATCACAAAAATATTACCAGATATTTGTGTTTAGTCTAAAGATTTTAATGCACACAAATGCCATGCAGTGAACAGGCATGAAGAATGCCTGATTCCTGGGCTGACTGTATATAATCGATAAACTTTCTGAACCAATTTCATACCGTTAAGAGAGATTTACTTCGTCCATTAACTTCAACAAAAATGACATAGACCATAGAATAATAGAGTTGGAAGGCTCTTCAGAGGTCTTTGAATCCAACTCCCTTCTCAAACAGGAGACCCTATGCCATTTCAGACAATCTCTTCCCAAAAACCTTCAGCGTTGGAGCAACCACAATTTCTGGATGCAAGTTGTTTCACTGGTTAATTGTTGTCACTGTTAGGAAGTTTTTCCTTAATTCCAGGTTGTTTCTCCCTTGCTTAGTTTTCATCCATTGTTTCTTGGCTTGCCTTTTGGTACTTTATAAAATAGTTGGACCCCCTCTCAAATATTGTAACGCTGCCATCATGTCTCCCCTAGTCCTTCTTTTCACTAGACTAGACATATCCAATTCCTGCAACCATTCTTTGTATGTTTTAGCCTCCCACACCCTAATCTTTTTTATTGCTGTTTTCTGCAGTCTTTCCAAAATCTCAACATCTTTTTTATATTAGGGTGACGAGACCTTGATGTAGCATTCCCAGTGTGGTCTTACTAAGGCTTTGTAAAGTAGTACTAAAAGTTCATATGATCTTGATTCTATCCCTCTATTAATGTAGCCTAGGATTGCATTGACTTTTTGGCTCTTGCCACACACTGTTGTCTCATATTCAAGTGATTGTCCACTAGGACTCCAAGAGCCCTCTCACAGTTATTGATGTTGAGTTAAGTTTCACCTCATCTATTCCTACACAGTTGGTTTTTCTTGTCTAAACCTTACTTTTATCTACACTGAATTTCATTTTGTTAGTAAGGCCCCCATGTTCAAGTCTGTCAAGATCTTTTTGGAACTTGTGTCTGTCTTCTGGGAAGTTGGATATTCCTGCCAGCTTATTGTTGTTTGCAAATTTGATGAATTCCCCTTCTATTCCTTTCTCTAGCCAGTTATGAATTCCCCTTCTATTCCTTTCTCTAGCCAGTTTGTAGCTAGCTGGCTACAGCTAGCTACAAACCCATCCGTGAGTCAAAGGCAAAAATAATATTTTGACTGAAAGTCGAGTAACAAGTATTTAATTTTCTGTTGTACATTTAACAGCATAGGAGATGCTAACACTTTTTAAAACTTTAATGGGAAATCTATATTTTCAGTGGTTTTTTAACTATTATGATTCTCTGAAAGCTATACTTATTTTTCCCTCAGGTACTTTGGATATTAGGTTGTCTCTACCTTCTTTGTGATAGCCTCTCAAAAACTGGAAGGCTGATATTATGTCATCCTCAGACCTTATCTTCCTTAGAGTAGACATACAAACTGTTTATAATATGTTTTAGCCTCCAGCCCCCTAATGCTTTTTGTTGTTCTTCTCTGCATTCTTTCTAGAGTGAGACTCTAAAACCACACTTGGAATACTGTGTCCCATTCTAGTCATCATGAAACAGAAACTGTGTGGAGAACACAGTTTCTGTTTCATGATGACTAGAATGGCACAGTATTCCAAGTGTGGTTTTACCAAGGCAGCATACAGCAATATGATCTTGATACTATTCATCTATTGATGCAGTTTAGCACTGCATTGGCTTTTATTGGCAGCTGCAGCACACCTCTGGCTTATACTTAAATAATTTTCTATTAGGAATCCTAGATCCTTTTCACAGGACTAAATCAAGGTGCAGCAGCTGCCAAAGAAGCCAACACAGTTCTAGGCTGCATAAACAGAGGGATAGAATCAAGATCACGGGACGTGTTAATACCATTTTATAATGCCTTGGTAAGGCCACACTTGGAATGCTGCATTCAGTTTTGGTCGCCACAATGTAGAAAAGATGTGGAGATTCTAGAAAGAGTGCAGAGAAGACAACAAAGATGATTAGGGAACTGGAGGCTAAAACATATGAGGAACGGTTGCAGGAACTGGGTATGTCTAGTTTAATGAAACGAAGGACATGATAGCAGTCTTCCGATATCTCAGAGGCTGCCACAAAGAAGAGGGAGTCAAACTATTCTCCAAAGCACCTGAGGGCAGAACAAGAAGCAATGGGTGGAAACTAATCAAGGAGAAAAGCAACTTAGAACTGAGGAGAAATTTCCTGACAGTTAGAACAATTAACCAATGGAACAGCTTGCCTCCAGAAGTTGTGAATACCCCAACCCTGGAAGTCTTTAAGAAGATGTTTGATAGCCATTTGTCTGAAATGGTATAGGGTTTCCTGCCTGGGCAGGGGGTTGGACTAGAAGACTTCCAAGGTCCCTTCCAAGTCTGCTATTGTATTGTATTGTAAGGTTATAGGCTCTTTTTGGGGAGGTAACAAATATTCTGATGGCAAGCATATTGTAGAACTTAATCACTATTTAAACCAGGTTTTGTAGCATAGCGCAAGTGTAAACACATTCATTTGTGGTTAATAATCTACAAATTACTGTATTATATATACCCAAACAGCAAGAGCATAATAGACTGGTTTTTTAAAAAAAATATTCATGCAACAATTCATACATACATTTCATAGACAGGATCTTGCTTTTTATCTGTAACCACATAATCATTAAATTGCTATTAATTCAATGAACAGCAGTTCAGGATTCTCTTTGATAAATATGTGGCAATTTAGCTCAACGGTCAAAGAAAAGACATAAATGTTTTAATTACAAATAAGGTAAAATCCTGAAATGTACAACTAGTTAAGCAACACTTAATTTGAAACCTTATACATAGGTTTCAAATTCACCTAAAACTAAATGGATTTGCTAATTTAGAATTATGCCCACAGCGGTTTCCTTATTGTATTCTGTCTCCTGCTATTTTCTAGCTGATGCTTGGCTGGTTAATAACTTTTTTTTCTTTTTACCCAAGAATTAAAAATAAACAACATTTGCTGATGAAGTGGTTTCATTTAGCTGAAATGATCCCTGTTAGTTACATGAAAGATCGAATGCTTGTTCTCTTTTGCTGGTATACAGAGAGTCTCCTAAGTACAAAATACACATCAAGGGCCAATTACACATTAAAAACCATCGATAGTATGAGAGCTGGTTAATATTTCTGAATTATTAAGTCTGACAGCATAATCATGCTTTTTTGTTGTTTAGGCTGTTGACACCAGATGTTGAATGCACAGCAGAATGTAACAGCATAATCGGAGATATTTTAAGGTAGCTTTACTCTGCAGAATGGAATGAATTGCTTTGGGTTATTTCAAATGTAGAATAGCAGATGCTGTATTCCAATAAAGTAAGTAATTCTGTGTGGTCAATTAGGATATCTTTGTAGTTGACTTTTCTCTGGTTAAATCAGAACCAGGCAAGATATGTTTATTTATCAAATATAAGCACCACCTATCTCGCTAAGTGATTCCGAGTGGTTTACAATTAAAAAAAAATCATAAACCCTATATAATACTTACAAAGATTAAATTAAAAAGACAGAGAGAGTGTCATCAACTCTCTGTCATCAAGCCACCAACCACCCCCAAGGCCATGTAAGACTCTTTGATGCCCATGTCAATTGACATAGTCAGGTTTTAATGCTCTTCGGAAGGCCAGAAGAGTAAAGCAAGCCCCACCCAGATGGCAAGATGTTCCATAAGACAAGGTAACAGCAGAGAAGATGCTCCTCTTAGACTATACCAGTTGGAAAGCTTTAGCCAACAGGGTCTATAGCATGTCATTTCTGCTTGGCCAGGTAGGATGGGTCAATTAAATTGGGATGAAGCAATACCTCGGCTAACCTGGGCCCATTTCATAAAGGGCTTTAAAGGTCATAACCAATACCCCAAATTGGATCTGGAAGCAAAGGACACCCAATGCAGTTCATGCACTGGCTCTTTGGCTTTGAAACGGAGATGAGCACTGCCCCCTAGAGTCGGGAGCATATGTGTGAGGGGAACCTTTACTTTTATGCTTTATGACATATAATTTCCATTGGATAAGCTGATTTTCCAAAACATTTCCTTTGGACATATCTTCGATGTATCTTAAATACTAACTTTTGAAGAGGTCATAAAACCATGACAGAGCAATCACAGACATTACAGCAAACATCCAAATACAATAATGTGGTCAGATGCATTTTGTAGGGGCTGAATGTGGCCCTGGGGATATAATTTACTCACAGTTCACCCTTGGTTGATTTAGTGAAATTCAAGATTCTATCATATTCACTAAATTAACATTACTCTGCAGAGAGAACAATAGGATGGGACCAGATGCTTCAACTGCACAGCAGCATGTACTTATTTTCAAAGTGTAAAATGATCTCTATAAACATCCTCACATGTTGCAAAACTCTTCTTCCTGTGACTTTGCATGGCTTTGCAATAGGACTTTCCTTTTTAGACAGCTGATAATGCAATATGATGATCTGAATAGACTTTAAAATCCATCAAGAGATAATTTAAACAATGACATATATTTATTAATAGAACATCATTAAGAATAAGTAAAAATTACTCAAAAATAATAGATATATTCCTTATAATTGACCTTAGATATCACCAGATCTCAAATTTCAGTTCAGGTTTCTGCTTTTAGACCCCATTCAGAATTTCAGTTAATCAGCTACCTTTGATAGCAAATTGATACTAACTTTACTCATCCTTTCCATGCTGTTGGTCATTCTTACTCAGTGTACTGTTGTAAGCTGATATAATTATTCATCAAGATTATTCATCTGTTGCCAGCTTGCTGGGGGCAAAATCTGATGTGCTTTAATTTCATGAATGCAATTAACTTTCACATAATTTTTATGCTAATAGCAGCAGCTGAGAAACCTGAGAAGCTTCAGGACCATAAGGGGTAGAGAAGGAAGTTTAACACTTTCTAATTCTGCAATGATTTCAAGAACAATTGATTTTTGGAAGTCCCTGTTTGCATGTTAGTAGAAATTTTATTGGTACCAAGAGATCCTAAAATGCATCTCACACATATTTCAGCAAGTTTATCTGCTCTGGACTTATATGCAGGGTTAATAATAAGAGTTACACTCCCTATTTCCACTGATTTGAACTGAAGGTCCTTGCATTTTTAAGCCATCAATCCATTAATTGTATGATGAAGTATCACCTTGCCATCATTCCAATGACATGTATTAATGAAGACTAGAATTCTCAGGCAGAACCACTTTTTAGAATTCTTTTTCAAATGACCATTTACATTAAATGGTTCTGCGATCCACTATTTTTTAAAAACTCTAAAAAATGTAAAGGTCCATCTCAGATACATTGAATGTAAAGTATTATAGAGTAACTGGGTCCATCCTAAGAGGCAACTAATGTAATATCCAGTGGAAAACAGAATCCAGTGTAGCCCTGCCGATTGAGTAGGTCAATCAGAAGGAAATAATGCAAACCACTAAGAAATTGTTGCAATTATGCTACCTAGGCAAGTCTACATACTGCTTGTTTTTGTGTGGCCTGCTAAAAATGCAACGACAACGTGCATTTAAATGGAGCCAGTCCTTTGGATAATGCACTACATATGTGCTTATAAAAATACATCTGGTAAAAATTCATGAAGACTGATAAAAAAAAAGTGCTGATATGATTTAAAAGTTGTTCATTAAATAATTTTATTGGGGGAACAGTGGGGGGAAATGAATTTCAAGAGCTATTTTGCATGTGAAATATTACTGATGGTTATGATAGCTGATTAATATTTCTAAATTATTAAGTCTGACAATATAATCATGCATTTTTTCTTGTTGCTTCTGTTAGCACCAGATGTTTAATGCAGAGTAAAAATGAGACTGTAATATACTCTGTAATTAATGGCTAGGAAGTACAAAAGTATATATTTCAAATTTATATGGCTGTGAAGATAGTGTACAGTTAACAAAACTAAACAGATGTTCCTTTTGCAGAATTTTCACTTGATGTGCCTGGAAAATCCCCTGAGAAGTAAGGATTTTAGGAAATTTTCCATTACAAAAGAGCTGCTTTTGTAGCTAAACAGCATTCATAGTTGTGGTTAGGAAGCCTTACTCTTGTAGCATAGGCAAAACAGAAAAATAGAAGAACAAACTGAACGTGAATCCACTATATCAGGAGTCTCCAACCTTTGCAACTTTAAGTCTGAAGGACTTCAGCTCCCAGAATTCTCCAGCCAGCTTTGCTGGCTGGAGAATTCTGGGAGCTGAAGTCCTTCAGACTTAAAGTTGCAAAGGTTGGAGACCCCTGCACTATATAACTGCAGCAGCAACAGCAGAGAAAGTTCTTTAAGAATTAGCTTTACTTCCCCCCCTCCCTTTTCCTTTTAATTGTGGAAAAAGAGTAAAATGCAGAAGTAAAATGTCCAAAAATTTTAAAAATTAAACACAAGCAGATAAATATTTTGTTATGTCCCATCCCACTTTTCTCCTTTTTGTAAGCATAAATCGTATCTTGATTTTCACTCAATAGCAAACCACTTAAAACTCCTTTGATTAAAGAGTGAGGATATACTAATTGGTTCCACTATTTGAAATGTTGTGTGCCCATTCTCTAATTTGATGATGCAAATTACATAATTTGCAATATGTGTATAATGAAATTTATTTTATTTTATTAAATTTATACCCCGCCCTTCTCCAAACGGACCCAGGGCGGCGCACAGGAATATTAAAATACATACAAAAATACATAAAAAATTTAAAAAACTTATTCGATAAAAACCCTGCGCTAAAACCAGATTAAAATTCCCAAAATTTAAAACTATCTAAAAGTCATTTGGGGGTTACGCTAGGCCGGCTAGATGGAACAAATGTGTCTTTAAGCACTTGCGGAAGAGGCGGAGGTCGGAGATGGTGCGAAGTTCAGGGGGTAAGTCGTTCCAAAGGGCTGGGCCCGCCACACAGAAGGCTCTCCCCCTGGGTGTCGCCGGTCGGCATTGTCCGGCCGACGGCACCCTGAGAAGGCCCTCTCTGTGGGAGCGTATCGGTCTTAGGGATGTATGGGGCAGGAGACGGTCTCGCATGTAACTAGGTCCCAAGCCATGGAGCGCTTTAAAGATGGTCGTCAGAACCTCGAAGCGAACCCGAAAGGCCACGGTACATATGATATCATGGTCATGGTACATATGATATCTGTTGTGCCCCTGCACAATTGAGCCCATTCTGATTTGCTGTTTTCATTAAGCTTTTTGAAGATACTAGGAATAAAGGAGCACAAGGGGCCAAAGTTATTAAAATGAAAAATAAACATGATTTTAATAACTTAACCAAAATAAGGTAAAACAAAACCATAAATACACAAATAAAAGTTTGGCATTTGGCCCAGCTAGGATTACCAACTCCCAATGAAACTGGTCCTTGACTGTCCTGCCACCCCACTCTACCACCACCCCTCAATTTGTGCATATGACATGTCTAGAGCACATGTTCAAAAAATGACCCAGATCAAATATTTTAATATTAATTTTGATGAAAAATACTCTGATTTCCAGGAGGGAGGGAGTACATTCCAGAGGAGTAAGAGGCAACTCAGTTCATATAATTTGTGTGAAAGACAGAGTATGAAGACCCTTCCCCCTCAATAGTTACCAGAGTAAATGTTTCATATAGGTAGTAATTTGCTTCAGTTTGGCAAGATTTTGTCAATCGGTCTGGAACAGTAAAGAATGCTTGGAAGAATCACTACATGTCTTTCTTGTTTTCTGAAATCTGATATTATGTTAATGAATACTGCTACCATTCATTTTGTGTTAAATGAGTATTCCATCAGTAGACTTATTTGACCACTTATATTTACATAAATTATGCCATATTTCATAAACTGCTCCTTCATACATCAACATATAAAAATATGCCTTAACATAGAGAGAAAGTGCAAGCACAACTTTTATTTATTTTGTAATAAATTTTATTGGCACCTGTCTCTTTAACCTCTGATACCTGAGCTTGTCAATCAGAAAAGTTGGCAGTTCGGCAGTTCAAATCCCTATGCCTTATGCCGCATAACAGAATGAATTCACGTTACTTGTCCCAGCTTCTGCCATTGTAGCAGTTCTAAAGCATGTAAAAATGTAAGTAGAAAAATAGGAACCACCTTTGGTGGGAAGGTAACAGGGCTCCATGCGCCTTCGGCATTTAGTCATTCCAGCCACATGACCACAGAGACCTCTTGGGACAGCGCTCAGCTTTGAAATGAAGATGAGCGCCACCTCTAGAGCCAGAAATGACTAGCGCATATGTTCAGGGGAACCTTTACCTTTTACCCTTGCATAGGCTGTTAGTATGCTGGAAATGGATTACTTGGTTTAATTTATCCATAGGCTGGGGAGAGGTGCACCCTGGAATGAGATCATAGGGATATCGTGCCTCATTTATTCTATGTGCAAAAAGGAAACAGATTAAAAGTCATGCATCCAAAGGTACAAGAACTTATTCATGTATACACTTGAGCAGATCCTATATCATTGGGAAAAAAAGTGCAAGAATAGTATATTTTGACCATGGAAATTTTCCTGCCATCCTTTCCTGCACTAAAAAGGTTTCTATTTCATCAATTGAAATACAGGTGAAAGGGGGGGAAAATGCAGGACGTTTCATAGAGTTAAAGAGGGTTTAGAACTGATTTTAATATTAGTTATATAAAATGAACAAACAGAAGCAGTAGGCACTGATTATACTGGTCAGGAGCACATGTGATTATTTGATAAGCCATAACAGTGAAATAGGAATGCAAGGCCAATATGAACTTTTATGAAATTCTTGGGGTGGTTTGACATGAGTGAGGGAAAAGTCACGCTGGCTAACTCTGTTCCCACTGACTACGGTTATCTGAAATCATCCTATGACATAACATTTTCAATAAACCAAAAAAAATCTATTTCACCTTCTGCCTCTAATAATTCCAGATTGCTAACTTTGTCTACATTTAAATAGCTCTTCCAACCCTTTATTGCACAAGCTGCTAATGGGGGTGGGGGTGGGGGTAACAGCTGTTTGGTAGACAGCTGTTTCATTTAACAAACAACTGAGAAAACTGCTCTCTTGGATGCAGTAAACAAACAGGAAAATTTTTGATTTAAAATTGTTGGGACTCACGCAATTGCACTGCTGTGAATGCCGTGATGAGGCATGGGAGCAAGGGTAGGCTCATTCCATTCCTGTTGTGTTCTAAAGCATTTTTCTCAGCAATATCTTTTTTTTTTTTGCTTAGCTTTATAACTCACTGCTTTTATGAATTAGGCTTCCCACTTGAAAGGCTTTGACTGAAAGTTTTTTTTTAAATACCCCATGCAAATCTGACATGTATGAAATCAGAAAAAAAAAGAATGGCTACCACAAATCTACTTAAATTGAAAGAGTGTGGGCAAATACTTTTTTTATCCCATTGCAAACCTTGGCTGTGTGGAGCAGAATATTCCTGAGATCCTCTTATTCTAAGATTAGGATAAGCAAATGGTTTGCCTCCTAATTGCAGGCAGAGTCAGTATTTCTCTCCCTCCCTCCCTCCCCTGTCCATTTATACACATTCAACTACATTCCTCCCTCTCTCCAAGATCTTGAGCAAAATTATCAAAAGCACAGAGCTCTTTCCTTCATATTCATCCTTCCACGAGTCACTATTTGAAGCAAGTCACTATTTCCGCCAAAAACTTAAGACACATTTGTTCTAACAGGCTGGCTTGGCCTAATGTCTCTCGCTCCTATCTGGAATTTTAAATTGTTTTATTTGGTTTTAAATGGGATATGGTTTTAATCGTTTTATCAATTTGTACAGGGTTATTTAATTTGTTTTTAATTATGTATGTATTGTCAATGTTTTTTAGATGTTTTAATTTTCCTGTACACCGCCCCGAGTCCCTTCAGGGAGAGGGAGCGGTCTAGAAATTAAATATATTATTATTATTAAGCAGGGTGTTACAGAAGTGAGTCTAGATGCACTTCACATCCACTAGTGATTGTGTTCCCCACTAATAGTTCTATAATCGATTTATTAGCCACTCCAGTCATTGAAGTCATGTAAGCCAATTGTGCAGCATTGCCATAAAATTGTTACTGTCCTTGCATATTTACCAGACCAATTCTCGAATACAGCTCCTCTCGAATACAGCTCATCTGGGTCCAGAGGTACTTTATGAGAAGAGTACTCCACTCTTCTACTAACAATAGAATCCCCTATGCCACCAGGCTCGAAATTTTGGGCTTGGACAATCTGGAACTGTGTTGCCTGTGGTCTAATCTAAGCACAGTAAACAAAATTGTCTGTTACAATGTCTTACCTGTCAATTACTTCTTCAGCTTCAACGTCAATAATACACAGGCAAATAAAGTAAACTGTTCCAAACTCGATTGCAGAAACAACGACTTAAGCAACAGAGTGGTCAATGCCTGGAATGCTCTACCTGACTCCGTTGTTACATCCTCAAACCCCCACAACTTCGACCTTAAAGTGTCTATTGTGGATCTCACCTTATTCCTAAAAGGTCCGTAAAGGGAGCATGCATAAGCACACCAGGGTACCTACCGCCCTGTCCTACTATCTCCATTTATTTGTATTCATTTCCTTCTTTCATGTCCATGTCCATACGTATACCTATTATCTTGAACACATTTGACAAACTAAATAAAATAAAATAAATATTTTAGACAAATAGTGTTATCCTTTAGATTTTCCATGCCCTTTAACAACTTGGTAGCCACCTTGCTTAATTTATGGATTTGAGTAACTAGGGGTTTGGATTTTTTTCACCAATCTCATTTGTAAAAAAATCCCTCTCCCCTCCCTCATTATACCAATTTTCATGGATATTGTGCTCACCAGTCTTTAATAGTCGACTGAAAGGATACCTGAATTATCATTAGACTGTGCCACCATATGGTTGAGATTAAAAATGAATACAACTACAGCACATCTGTCAAAAGCAACTTATTATTTAATGAGAAACGAGAACTCTGAGATAAAAAGTCTTTGTTTTCCTTGTTTCAATACAGATTTATTTCTCTTGGCCATCTGGTCAAATAGTATATTGTTTTAATTCAAACCTGTGATTGACAGAGTATCAAGGCATTAACACTAGAACACAATCCTTACATTTTGTAGGATTACATATTGTTTAAAAATACCAATGTTTTAAATCAGATCAAGACTGGTGATTTTTGTTCTTGATATTATTGCAAAAATTACTGGAGGTAATTTTCAATTTATTCCAATTGATCCCAGTATCCAGATCAGAGCAAACATACACATCAAAGTTGGGTTTGGCTATCAGACATGTAGCTTGATGTTTATTAATCTATCTGTCTGTCTCTCTCTGTCTTTCTGTCTGTCTGTCTCAAAAGGCACAGAATTTCCAGAGCTATCCTATTGTGGATAATTAGCATGCACAGTCCAAAAGGGAGTTGCTTTTGGTTATTCCAGCTTTCACCCATTTATGTACATAAAAGCAGCAGAACAATGATGGAAAGTAGGAGTCCCAATAACCCTTCCTGTTTTCTATATCTGTACAATGAAAGAAACAATTTGGTGCTCAGGAATGGTATCTTTAGTGCTTAAGAAATGCTAAGAATTGCTTCGCGCTTCGTCCGCCGCTTGCTGTACCAGTGGGCTCCTTCAGGAGCACAGGATATTCTGAAGGAACCTCCTGCCATAAGGATGGCTCGCTGGGAGCCCCCAATCTGGCGGCAGCCGGTGAGGTGCTCCCAGTCTTGCCCCAGGAGCCGGTGAGCAGAAAGGGGGGGCAAATCTTGCCTCTTCGCCAGATGGATCCTGGGAACAACAAACCGAATGAAAAGAGTAGCTGAAATGCCAGAGATGGAGGGTGCTCCCTAATCTCTTGGGTTGCTGATGAAGGATAAGCGACAGGATACTGTGAGTTCCAGTTCAATCAATTTTAAACGGAGATTGGAGGAGGAGGGGGTTTTCTTGTTTAAACCCCCCTCAGATGAAGCGGCAATCAAACGATCTCTAACTTGCTATTTGAACTAACTATGGAAAAGAATTGTATCGTATCACAGTTGCAACAACTTGTTGTGGAGTTCTTTAAAAAAAAAAAAAAGTAAAATGGAACTTTCACTTTTCTTCCTGTTAGAGGGCGAGACAAGATGGCTTCTCTTTGTTCTCTGCTTATAACTCCATTGCATTAATGAAGCTTTTCCCCTCCATAACTACCATCAAAGGATTTGAAACTTTTACTTTTAACATTTCTCCCAGAGGCTCGCAAGTCTCCCAGTACGTGGATTCCTGGATGTGGATTGCAAGGTTTCTTTTTTTTTTTTTTTAAGTGAACTCTTACAACTGGACTCTCATTTGGATTGCTCCAATACCTCAGACTGTCTCGGTCGTCCGTTTCTCTGGCGCCATTTCTTTTATCAACTTAGAATTTTGAACTGAGACAATGGCTTCTAGAAAGCTGCCAATGGGAAACTCAAGTTCCGCCCGATCCTCAGTGGTCTCCAGTCCAACTACACAGCCGAAGATTTCTTCACTATTACAGAAAGAATCTGCTGGAGAGAACTCACAGGAACTGTCGGTTAAAGAAATGTTTCGGGAAATTATGAAAAACATGAATGAATTGTGGAAAGAAATGACAGATTTAAAAATAGAACTCAGGGAAACACAATGAAGCACAATGGAAAATAAACAAAAAATTGTGACATTAGAAGGGGTGGTGGCCGAGATGGGTGAAGAGGTTAAGGAGATCCAGAAGGGGAGTCTAGAATTAGGAGGTTACATGACTAAAATTGAATTTGAAAGAATGTCTTTTTTTCTCAGGTTCCAGACCATACCAGAGTCAGAAAATGAAGATCTTAAAGATGTTATGAGTACAATGTTAGCAGAATACCTTAAAAGAGATGAAGAACAACTCTGGTGGGATATGGACCTGGTTTATAGAATTAACTCGGTGTATGCTAGGATGCATAATGTACCAAGAGAAGTTCATGTTAAATTTCTTAGGAGATCCACAAGGGATAAGATATTGAGGGCCCAACGGGATGGAATTTTAAAGTACCAAGATAAAGAAATAATCATTTTGAAACAAATTCCGGAAAAAAATTAGAGAAATAAGAAGGAAGTATTCCTTCTTGTCTAAGAAATTATACAAAAAAGGAATTTGGTTCAAGTGGTTATTGCCAGAGGGAATGCTGATCTTCTGGGAGGGGGGTAGAGTTAGAGTTAAAACATTAAGCGAGGCCGAGGCCTTTATTCAAAAATATTCTTCCCTTCTAGGGGACGAAGATGGGGGAACAAAGGGGGCAATGGCCCCACCCCGGTGACGGGGAAGAAGAGTCAATAGCGAAAAGACTTAGATCTCAAAAATGATTTTATTTGAAATTCTATTGTAATTGTCAATACAAGATAAAATGGCAAAGAAAGAGATGATTGAATGTATGGACTGCACAATGTAATCTTTATATATGCCTATCCTTTATTTTTAAAATTGTAAATTTATGAAGTTTTTTGGGAGGGCCACCACCACCGGCATGGGAGCTACCAAAATGTTATATTCAGCTCATACTTTTTCCCTATGTATATTTTGAAAACCAATTTAAATTTTTTTTTAAAAAGGAATGGTATCTTTAGCACTTAAGAAATGTGCAGAGTACAGTAAAAAAAGGAAATCCTTGAACAGAATAAAAAGGGATTCTTAAACATTTATAGGAAAAATTAAGTTTTATATTCACATCAGGGTTGCTGCCAGCATTGATGCCAGTTCGCTAAGCGCATGCACAGTTGGTTGTAAATTGTTCTGTGCATGCGCAGAACATTAAAAAATGATTAAAAACCAAGCTGGGCACAGTAGTGACAACAGTAGTGGTTTGGGGGCGTGGCCAGTCTGCTGGCCTTACCGGTTCAGCGACCCAGTCTCAATTTCCACTACCAGTTGACCCAAACTGGTGCGAACCGGGAGCAACCCACCTCTGATACACATTACGTATCATTTTGTGGATATCAATACATGTATTCCACAGTGAGGGCATATGTATCTATAACTTACTATAGAGCAGTGGTGGCGAACCTTTTTTGGCTCATTTGCCGTAAGTGGGGGGAGCGCAGGGGGGTCATGCGTGGGTGTGCCACACCCATAATGCAATGTACGACCCCCCAGTGTGCATACAGGTGCGACCCCCCATATTTTGCATGCTCTTTTTGATCTCCTCAGGCTACAGAGTCTTTATAGGAGCCTGAGGAGGGCAAAAACAGCCTCCCCTGCCCTCCCCCAGAGGCCCTCTGGAGGCCTCAGTGACCTTCAGGAGGCATCCCTGAAGCCTCTGGAGCACTCAAAATGACGCGAAAAGAGTGAAAAGAGCATGCAAAAAAGGGCAAATTCAGCTGGCCAGCACACTCATGCACGCTGGCCAGCTGACAGGGCATTGCCTCACGTGCCCTGACAAATGGCTCCGTGTGCCACCTGTGGCAAACGTGCCATAGGTTAGCCATCACTGCTATAGAGTAACATAAAAGCCACTTAAACCGATTTATATATTTATAATCTTTTGAGAGCTCCTCCTATCTCTTCTATTGATATCTCTTTGAATGTTTACACTACAGGTCCTTGATTTACAATGTCAATGGAACCTTTCCATTATGATCCTAAGTCATGATGTTGTAAAGCAGATCATCACATGGCTAACCCAATTTTATGATATTTTTTGTGGTGGTCATTAAGCAAATAGAGAAGTCATAATGCAAACATAGCAGGCATAAAGTGAACACAAAGTCATTAAATGAATGCCAAAGTCATTAATCCAGGGTTAGAATATACAATTGTTCTCTATTGGCCGGTTTGTGTTGATAACCAGAAGTAAATTCCAGTTTTCTGCAAAAACATCATAAAACATTCCTTGTACTACTCAGTTATCAAATATGAAGAGACCTTGCATCAGTACAAATATCCTTACTATAAATATGTTACAAATCAAGATGATTAAACATTGTAAATATTGTTGCTATATTAAGATCTTCTCTGCTTCCCCAAAGCCTTTTGTGAATTTTTACTCGTATTATCTTTTTCCTATAATGGATTCTGAAACTTTAAAATAAAAATTCAAAATTGGGTAATAGTGTGATTCATTCATGATTTTGTCTTCTCTGTGAGCTTGAAAACATAAGCAGTAACAGAGTTGGAAGGCGCCTTGGAGGTCCTCTAGTCCAACTCCCTACTCACACAGAGACCTGTACTAGAGATTCGAACCACCGAATGCCAACCTTTCTGACTGACAAGCTCAGTGTCTTAGTCACTGAGCCACCTAGTCCGGCTATGATGCAGCATTTTACAACAACAAAAATCCTATTCATTTTAATGTATTCATTTTTCAAGGCAGCTGCATCTTGTTTTTCAGGTTCACAGAGAAGTCGAAGACAAGATGTTTTAAGAATAGTACACTGGTGCTTTAGTGATTTGAGTCCCAAAATATTTCTTTTAAATAATTATCAATTTTCACGTAGCCATATTGGATAATACATTAATACAAATGTTTATAAACAAGTGGAACAAAATGACTTCAAACATTCTTCTCTGTTGCATGGCTTAAAGGTGCATACCAGGGGTGCTATTCACTTACCTTTCCCATTGGCTTGCAAATGTGCACTCGCTCATATGCACACTTGCTTTGCATACATGTGCCGCCTCCATGCATGTGCACAGCCCTCCGTGCATGTGCTTTTGGCAAAAAAAGCTGGGGCGGGTAGGCAGAGCCACCCATTATTTCCTCTACTGGTTCAGGCTAACTGGTCTGAACAGGTAGAATACCACCTCTGGAGCTTACTGTATTCTTATTAACTGATATTGCCGCCCTGGGTCCTCTGTGGAGAAGGGCGGGATATAAATTTAAATAAATAAATAAATATTATGTATGGCATTTTTACTGATCACATAGAAAATGTTCATCTCATTTTCCCAGACTTGACTCTCTTAGCTAGTTTATATATATGCTATAAGATATGCATTAAAATGCTTAAATTGGAAATTTATAGCTCTTCCATTATGAAATAAGCCTTCAGTGAAAAGTTAAGCTTATCAACATAAACTTTAGGTCAACATGACTGCTCTTGTGCCATTAAATCAACAGATTGTTTACTTGATTTTTTAAAAATGTTTTTTATTAGATGTGCAATATCCAATGTTTTTAATGTTTAATTTTTATCTAATAAGATTGTTTACTTTATCAACGCAACTCCAAACCATCTGATTTAAGCAATGTAGCCAAAATTCAATGTCATTCTTTGTCAGGGGGAAAAGACTAGAAAAAACAAACAGCCAAGGGGCAAAGTTGAGAGACATAATTGATGCCAATTTCACCCAACTGGAGCTTGCTTTTTACTGAAAAACACTTTTTAGTAGCATATAGATTATGCTAATCACCTATTGGGATATTTATGTGATGAAAGATAGATTAAAGTCTTTATTTCCTCATCTCTCAAAGATGATTGGTACTCTTACTGTTGGCAATGCTAAGGGTTAAACATATTGAAACCCTTTATAAAATTATTTATGTAATTCATGACTAACAATGAAATCTGCAGATGATACTGGTCAGTGGTGGGTTTCTACCAGTTTGGACCGGTTCGGCCGAACTGGTAGTGGTTTGGCTGACATTTCATTTCATAGGACAAGCTACTGTTGTGTCCTAACAATAGAAGTTTCTACTCAAGTCCGCAGCTGATGGAGTCACTTGATTGGCCGACACTTGGGCCGGCTGTGAATGGTCGATCCGTACTGGCGGCTACCTTTAAAAAGGGACTGCCGCCGACTGCTTGTTACTTGAGCTATACCTTGCCAATAAAGAGCTGAATTCATTCCTAGTGTGTCCTTCCTTTACCTGATCTAACAGCTATCCAGAAAGTGGCAATGACCCAGGCCTGCCATGTCCACGAACCAATTCCCTGGGAAGCACCGTAGGCACCGTCATCTTGTTTTTCAGTTCTGTGCATGCGCAGAACAATTTTAGTTATATTGCGCTTGCCAGAACCCACCCCTGATACCGGGGCAGCAATGTTGGATTGAGCATGGCCTGCTCTTTGAGGAACTGACAAACTTGACCAAAGTAGGATATGGTGAATGATAAGCTTCTTAGAGTTATTCTCTGGATTAAAGACAGGAAAGAATGCCCATATTTGCCTCCATGTAGATTCTCTCTGCAATGAGGTAGTAAAATAGTGTTATCCCACAGATTTTAGAGGTTTGCGAATATTTATCTTGCTTAAGTCAAGTTTTGATACCTTTCAAGGAGACATTTGGTTTGCTTACTTCATCTCTTCCTCTTCATCAATTCCTCTTACTTTAGGAACTGATTGCTAATTACTTTGGAGTTAAGAACATTCCACAGGACAAGCTATATTATGTCACTAGAAAAGCCTCCTTCTATCGTGGATGAAAAAAGCTCCAATATAAGTTTAAGAATTTAGATTTTACTTTAAAGCTTTACTTTTTGGAAAACAGCAAAAGTGGGGACTAAGACAGTGTGGATCTTGGAAAGCTAAGGAGCTAAATGAACTTGAAATAATATTTTCTGTGCAGTGTTTACGTATAAATGATTGTATGAAGTCTTTGAAATTAATTGTAAGTGATCCTCCCATCGGAAAGTTTTGTTAATTGGAAAATAAACAGATGACAGGAGAAAACTTGAAGGAGAGAATAAAAACAATACTCTTAAAAGAGAACAGATCTATTAATGTACTGGAGCAACACTATTTGACTGTAAAAGAAATTAAGGCTGTTAGGTAATTACTTACAAGATTGTTTGATACTGTAGCAGAGACTATAGAAGATCAAGATATTTTATTTCATATATTTATTTACTTATTTGATAAAACAGACTGAGACTCATTGGAATGTAGATTTGAAGTTTTAGAAATGCAGGATTATGCAGGTTATATGAAAAAAAAAGATGTTGTGTACCTGAAAACAGATTTTAAAATGTTCAAATATAAGAATGATATGTAAAAGAATGTTAACATGGTTTTACAAATGAAACCTACCAGTTGTTTTATTAATTAAAGAGGGCAGACAAATAATAAATCAGAAGAGTGACTTGGAAAGCCCTCTTACTTTAGATCAGGGGTCTTTTAAGACTGGTGGACTTCAACTCCCAGAATTCTGCTGGCTGGGGAATTCTGGGAGTTGAAGTCCCCCAGTCTTAAAAGAGCCAACTTTGCAGACCCCTGCTTTAGATGTACAAAAGCAATTCTTGGAACCAAGGAAACTCACTCTGAGAAGAGACAAACAGCAACTACTCAAGCTGCTCCAGCAAGGGAACAAAGGGAGGAAGACTTGTCAACTTGTGGGACACTAGATGGGACTAAAGATCAAGCTTCTTAAAAATGAAAAGATTATTTCTAAAGTGAATCTAAAAGGTTAAGATATGGTTTCTGGTAGATTTTAATGGGATTTCTTTTTGAGCAGGATTGTATGACAAGACTTTAAAATTTTGTTTGTTAGTGCAGAGAGATTCTTGTGCTTTATCTCTTAGAGAAAATAAGTTTGGATTACAAACACACACACACACACAGTGTGTCTGTCTGTGTGTATACCTACATATACATGTATGTATGTATGTATATATGTAGGTCTTTGGTTGTTCGGGTTTTCTCCAGCGTAGAATTGGAAGTATCTTCACGACATTTCGATGAAGTCTCATTCATCATCTTCAGGCTGGTGCTTCTGGCTTGGTGCTTCCAGGAGCAATGTGAGATCTCAGCCGGTTCCTCTTTTTAACTGCCAGTGGGGGTGTGACCTGATTGAGTGGGAGCTTGGCTGCATTCTGATTGGGTGGAGGTGTGTTCTGATTGGTAGGGGGTTTGGCTGTGCTCTGATTGGATGGGGGCGTGTTCTGTTTGGGTGGGAGCCTGGTTGTGCTTGTGTTAGTCCGAGTTGCAGAGGGATTTGACCTGGTGAGCTGCGTTACTGTGGTTTGGCTTCGCGTTTGTGGTCGTGCCACATCTCTGTGGTGGGCATCAGTTTGCTTCATGTATGGACTGGAGGGGTTTAAAGTGGCTAATAATGCAGCTGTGGTCTGGCTTCTGGTTTGTGGTCATCATCGGTGTGGGTTTGGGCTTGCTTTTTGCGTGGATGTGTGATAGTGACATCCTGTGTGGTTTTCGTGAGTGTGGGTCTGGTATCATTCTTTGTGTTAGGGACTCGTTTGTCAGTGAGGGCGGGTTTCCAAATGGCTGGTAGGCGGGAGGTATCATCTCGTTTATTCATGCTATGTGGCCGTTTTTCTATCTCAATAGCTTCTCTGATTATTCTGCTGTTAAAGTGTTCAATTTTGGCAATAGTTCTGGTCTTTTTAAAGTCTATATCATGTCCTGTGGCTTTGAGGTGTTGGACCAAGGAAGAAGTTGGTTCCTCCTTTCTGACTGAGTTTTTGTGTTCTTCAATGCGTGCCTTTATTCTTCTGTTGGTTTGTCCGATGTATGTGGTGGTGCAGGTGGTGCATGGGATTTCATATACTCCTTGATTTTCTAACTCTATTTTGTCTTTGGGGTTTCTTAGGATGGTGGATATTTTTCGGTTTGTGTAGAATGCTGTCTTGATGTTGTGTTTGTGGAGGATCTTGCTGATTCTGTCTGTGGTGCCTTTTATGTATGGGAGGAGGGCTTTGCCGTTTTCTTTTTCACTGTCTTGGATTTTAGTGGGGTTTTCTTTTTGGATTAGGTTAGTGATCTTGTTTCTTTGGAATCCATTGGATGTTAGTAGGTTGGTGAGAGTGTGTAGTTCGGTTTTTAGGTGTTGTTCGTCAGCTAAGCGTTTTGTTCTGGAGATGAGTGTCTTGGCTACAGAGTTGATCTGTGCTGGGTGGTGGTGTGAGAGTGCGTGCAAATAGCGGTTTGTGTGTGTTTTCTTCTGGTAGATGGTGTGTCCTAGGGATCCATTGGATTTCTTATAGACTAAGACATCCAGGAAGGGGAGTTGGTCCAATTCTATGCGGGAGAAAACTCGAACAACCAAAGACCTACATACAAACACCCGTGAAAACCTCAGAAAACAAATATCGTACCTCTACGGGGAGGAAATCCACCATCTGACCAGGACCTACGAAAAACTTGAAGTCCAAAGAGCTTCCATTTTATATGACCTCACATTCCTACACAACTGCCGAGATCAAAAATATCCACCATCCTAAGAAACCCCAAAGACAAAATAGAGTTAGAAAATCAAGGAGTATATGAAATCCCATGCACCATCTGCCCCACCACATACATCGGACAAACCAACAGAAGAATAAAGGCACGCATTGAAGAACACAAAAACTCAGTCAGAAAGGAGGAACCAACTTCTTCCCTGGTCCAACAACTCAAAGCCACAGGACATGATATAGACTTTAAAAAGACCAGAACTATTGCCAAAATTGAACACTTTAACAACAGAATAATCAGAGAAGCTATTGAGATAGAAAAACGGCCACACAGCATGAATAAACGAGATGATACCTCCCGCCTACCAGGCATTTGGAAACCCGCCATCACTGACAAACGAGTCCCTAACACAAAGAATGATACCAGACCCACACTCACGAAAACCACACAGGATGTCACTATCACACATCCACGCAAAAAGCAAGCCCAAACCCACACCGATGATGACCACAAACCAGAAGCCAGACCACAGCTGCATTATTAGCCACTTTAAACCCCTCCAATCCATACATGAAGCAAACTGATGCCCACCACGGAGATGTGGCACGACCACAAACGCGAAGCCAAACCACAGTAACGCAGCTCACCAGGTCAAATCCCTCTGCAACTCGGACTAACACAAGCACACCCAGGCCCCCACCCAAACAGAACACGCCCCCATCCAATCAGAGCACAGCCAAACTCCCATCCAATCAGAGCACAGCCAAACCCCCTACCAATCAGAACACACCTCCACCCAATCAGAATGCAGCCAAGCTCCCACCCAATCAGGTCACACCCCCACTGGCAGTTAAAAAGAGGAACCGGCTGAGATCTCACATTGCTCCTGGAAGCACCAAGCCAGAAGCACCAGCCTGAAGATGATGAATGAGACTTCATCGAAACGTCGTGAAGATACTTCCAATTCTACGCTGGAGAAAACCCGAACAACCAAAGACCTACATATATATATATATATATATATATATATATATATATATATATATATATATATATATATATATGTGTGTGTGTGTGTGTGTGTGTGTGTGTGTGTGTGTGTGTGTGTGTGTGTGTGTGTGTGTGTGTGTGTGTGTAGATTTTTAAGGGCTGAAAATAAAGAGACCAGGATGGATCCATTTCAGGCTTATTAGCCTTCTTCAGCTGGCCATACTCCTTCTACTGGGATTTGAACCAGGGCTTTCCAGCATTTGAGGCAAGCTCTCCTTTAAGGGGAGGAGACTTAACGTCATCCCTCTCTGCCCTTCGACTCAACCTAGAGATCATAATATATATATGTTTTCGTAGATTTTCACGGGTGTAGGTATGCTGGCATTGCTGGCTTCAGGGATTTTCCGTGTATATAGCATGGAGATGTTATTGCAACATTTCGACAAGATCTCACTTGTCATCGTCAGGCTTTGGTCTGTTTGTTTTCGTAGATTTTCATGGGTGTAGGTATGCTGGCATTGCTGGCTTCGGGGATTTTCCGAATTTTTTAGCTGGAAAGTGCCGGTTCAAATCCCAGCAGAAGGAGTATGGCCAGCTGAAGAAGGCTAATAAGCCTGAAATGGATCCATCCTGGTCTCTTTATTTTCAGCTCTTAAAAATCTAACACATATCTAAAAAATTTCACACAGCAGTAATCTAATTGGTTCTCTGTCTGGATGATCTCTAGGTTGAGTCGAAGGGCAGAGAGGGATGACGTTAAGTCTCCTCCCTTAAAGGGACCCTGAACAGGAGCTGTGAAAATATTCTCTCATTAATAAGAGTCCTGTAAATCAGGGAAACTGGATAGCTAAAGGCATAGAAAGGCTTGCCTCATATGCTGGAAAGTGCCGGTTCAAATCCCAGCAGGAGGAGTATGGCCAGCTGAAGAAGGCTAATAAGCCTGAAATGGATCCATCCTGGTCTCTTTATTTTCAGCCCTTAAAAATCTAACATATATATATATATATTTCTGATAGTTTTAATAGATTTTTGTTAATCTATTGTTTTTGCAGTTTGGTTAGTGATAAGGGATGAGATATGGAAAGAAGGTTATTTTTTTTTAAAGTGCTAGAAAAGGTGCTGAGCTATCCAAATTGTTTATATGCCAGGGAAAGAGAGGGAGGAGTCATATTTTATATAATGTATCTTCACTTTCTTTATTCTATCCCTTCGATTTTTTAAATTTTTATTTACTTTTAATATTTTCTTTAATTGTATTAATTTTTACCTTTCTATCTGTAGATTTTAAGAAAATTATTATATTATAACAAGAGGAAAGATGATGCCTTTAATTTAGATACCCTTTAAACATATAAATAAATCATTTATTTATTTTAAGGTTCAATCTATTGCATGTTTGCAAAAGGGAAGTAAAAAACCTGAAATTATGATGTGACTTCCACTTTATTTTGGCTCTGGTTCATTCTCATTTGCAGCCTATGAGAATAAGGGAATGGGGCAAATTCAAAGGATGGTGATAAAGCAGAGAGACTGGTCCTTGAGGTTATTCATTAGCAAAGAATACATTACATTTTTAGACAGCACTTTTGCTGAACTTGCTAGGCCATCTGCTCTTGAGGTTTTTTTGTTTCATTTCAGACACAACTGGCTCCAGATCATTTCTAGCAGTTGATAAAAAAAACTGAGTTCCTCAGAATGAATGAGTGTCTCAAAACACAAATCACTTTTTTGCACATTTTGTGGTAAACTTTCAAAACACCATAAAGGGACAAACATTATGTATTCAGTCACCCCTAGGAGGATACAGATATCTATTGTAACTTACTGATTCCCACCATGCAAAATTTCATCTGAATATTTCAAACCAGCATTGTTCACTTTTAGGAGGCAACTTCTTTAGTTCTGAAATCTAATGTTACTAACCTAAAAAACTCTTCATTTGGCAGGTTTTCAAGGCTGTTGATGAGGTTTTGGCAGCACAAGTAGTTTTAGGAGAACAGCCAGAATGCAGAACTTTTGGACGGTTGTAATTCAAAGTCACAAACAATTTACATGTTGCAATTAAATATAGGCACAAAATGTCAGGAAGTGGTTAGGCACAAATGAAGAAGTACAGAAAAAACTAAACTGCCTATGATTGTGCTATGTGTTCAGGTTGTTGCATTCATGCACAACATAGAATTAGGCTTACTTTGAGAATTAAGAAAAGTTTACAGGTTAAGTGTTCCCAACTTTCTGCCTGAGAATTTTAGAATTTTAGATGTTCCATTTCTAAGACTTCAAAAAAATACCAGGTGGATAAAACCTATTTTGTAGATTTTTTTTTCTTTTCCTATTCTTTTATGCAATAAAAGGAATAGGCAACAATTCTTTTTCCACAAGAATTTGAGGAAGAAGTCTACCAATTTGTAATTCCAAATATTATGCTTGATTAATCCCAGGTTTTTTATTGTCATCATTACCATTTTGGGATCTGTATGGCTTTGGATATAATCTCCTAAATAAAGTCCAGTAAAAAGAATGGGAGCCATACAACACAAGAGGCCCCATCAAATTGTCTTCTCTGCTACAGTGTTCTGGTTATTTTATTCAAGAAAATTGTATATTGAGGTTAGACAAAGAGGAAGTAGAGGAGATTCCTTCAATGATCTGTTCATATTAAAGTGTATTATCCCCCAAACAACCTCTCCACTTCCTTCTAACAGGAATTGTCAGTCTCTCATAAATAATGCATTTCTAAAAAATAGTTTTAAAATATAAAATTAGGAAATGAATTTTCCATCCAGTTTGAAAGTCATTTTATATCATTGACCAAAAAGTTCTATGTGTATCTATTCCCAAATTTAACTGAAACTCGTAGATTTTGCTATCATATAAAGGAATTTAAGGATGCAACAATATTCCCTCTTTGGCATAAATGGTTTGTGTAGAATAAAGTATACTTTGAACTAAATAACTGTTCACACATAGGTGATTACTTAATATAGGTGAACAGAATATAAGTAAAATTAATAATAGCAACAGGAAATGCAAATATTATACTTGGATATAAACTTCCTAAAAGTTTTTTTTTAAGAAAATACCCATAATGTTTATAGCTGAATTTTTGAATAAAGTTATTTCCTCCAGTGCATTAACATTTTATTCATTTTGCATCAAGTGATAATGGGTTATGCTTTCTTTCCCTTTCTCTCATTTATTTCCCTGAGGACTGTTGGTAGCTTGTTAAAATATTCAGCAAACCACAAACATTGTAATGAGCTGCAAACTTCCAAAAATGTCCCTTCCAGCAGCTTCCACATGCTGCAGTTGCAGTACTAATGCATGGGGAGGCAGTGCATAGGAAAGAGGTGTCACGTATGTGCATTAAATACATTTAGTAAAAGGGGGAAAAGAAACTGAACTGAAACAAAGAAGTCATTATCAAACTTGGGGATAATCAATTTTATCGTTGGCAAAAGACTGGGACGCCCAAGATCTCCAAGGGCGATGAGATGGGTTTTTCTTGTAAGATGCAGGTAGCTGCCAAAAGAGGCGTGGAATAATTTCATAATCATTATAGCTGAACTCATCAAGGTAGTCTGTTGGAGGACTCTTAATTTGCAAAATGCAAAAGAAATATTCCTTGTCGTTCTGGTCTCTGTTACTATGAAAAGTAAGCACAAGGGCAAACAAATTATTTGCAGAACAGGTACAGCAAGTACAGAATTACCAGTACATGTATTTTTTTTTAAACAACTCATTTTGTTCTTTAATGATTGATTTTGTTAAAATTTACCTCTGGGGGAGGAATAATCTTATAGACCACAAGTTGCTTAGTCCTGGAAAACTAATTCTAGCAGACAATGTTAGAATAAAGACATTTCTTCTAGATTGGAATGTAATAGTTTAGGGAAGCATTGTAATTACTGTACATTTATTTAATTGTAGCATTTTAAAAAGGTAATAGGCTATAGATCACACAAGCAAATTTGACGATACGTCATTCCATTCCTTAATGTGCTGAAGTTTAAAATAAATAAAAAAAATACCCCCAAAAAAGTACAAATAAAAAGGGCAGCTAACTGGATGCATTTGATAATAGATCTTTAGGAGCAGCTTCCCAAAATGTTCTAAATTCTCACCTGGATCACTACAGTCTCTATTTTTTTCTAGCTCCTACATGGATCCAGAGTTTGAACTGAATGAATGTTCATGTTGCTGTTCCAGGGATTCATGACAAACCTGACCACCTTGGGCAGATTTTCAAACATTTCAGCAACTTTTTGAAAGAGCAGAAACAGTTCTGGCTGCCACTTCTTAAAGACAAAGTGAACTTTTGGGAAGTATGGGGAAAAACACACAACTGTGAAGAGATCCCAACCAGAAAGAAATGAGTAACTGGTACAGGGACTTATAGTGTCTGCTTCTGGGATGGTGCAATGCAACGTCTGTATAGGAAGGCAGTGTGGTGGAATGGCTTCTTCTCATTGGAAAAAGATAATCAACAAGAACAGACCTAGAAGGGACCTTGGAGATCTTCTAGTTCGGCCCACTGCTCAAGCAGGAAACCCTATCATTTCAGGCAAGTGGCTTTCCAGTCTCTTAAAAACCATCGGTGATGAAGCACACACAACTTCTGAAGGTAAGCTGTTCCACTTGTTAATTGTCCTCATTGTTAAGAAGTTTTTCCTTAATTCCATATTGCTTCTCTCTGCGCTACTCACTCACCCACAACCAGCAAACTAATGTGCTAAAACTGTGCTGAAGGACACTAGCCAGATGAATACCTAGTAAGCAGAAATGTTTTTTTTCCTATTTTCCTCTCCAAAAACTAAGATGTCTCTTATACTCTGGAACGTCTTACACTCCGAAAAATATGGGTAGCAATACTTTTATGGGTTATCTGGTTGGTAATAATGTATATAGCATTGCTTTTAACTTAGTAGAGACTAAGACAGTTTTCCACAAATCTGATTTTTATTCTTCTTCTTCTGATCCTGCTGTTAAGTAAGAACTGGATATCATTTCTAAAGCCTGTTTTTTTTATTTTAGATGTTTTAATTCCACCTTTATTATCTTTTATAACTAACCTAAGGTAGCAAAAATAACATAATATTCCTCCAACAATCCTTTGAAGTGAGTTGGGCTGAAATAAAATGACTAGCCCAGCTGGCTTTCATGCCTAAGGTAGGTTTAATTTTATACAGTTGGTACTCTATTTATGACTGTTTCTTCAGCTACTGTATGAAATTGTGGTGGCACTGAATGAAGGGATTCAAAACCCCTGCCAAAGTTTGTTTTTTTTGAAAAAAAAGTATGTATTTTTTAATACAAAAAATACAAAAAGGAAAAATCATCATTCTACATTGTATCCTTTGGAAAGTATGTTGACTGGTTACACATAACTCTTGTGCACTTCTAGAACCATTATTACTCATGAATAATCTCGTTTTATAGATTTTAGATCAAAAGATTCATTATATATCTTAATATCATTACACCAGAATTCTACTCTAATATTCCATATTTGGTCTATCTTCTTCAGACAAGTTTTACTTAAACATAACCACATAATGGCATCCATTGTCTATTCCAAATATATATGCATACACACACACACACACACACACACATAATTATAATTTTTCCATTGCTCTTATTATAACTCATTGTTTATTAACTGGTAGTTCTTCAATAACAATCTAAAACAGTCTAAAATTTGCTAAAATTCTCCCCCATTTTGTTAAACTACATTCATCAACATTCCTACATGATTAAATAAAACTCTTATTGTTTATGTGCAACCTCATACTCAATGCATTCCTACACGTACATAGGTACATAAATATATATCATTAAACTAGAACATTATTATTACACTGCCACTGGGAGGTCAGAGGCTGGTCTTTATGAAACAACCTATTTTTTTCTTATTTGAAGCAGCGGGTTGAAGGTGGTGAAATTGTTTATTGAAACTTTCAGAGCATGAATTGTTTTTAACAGGTGCTCTTGGATGACTGACAGTAATATTTTTTTGGGGGGAAGACACAACACAACAGGATCAAAGTCACCCAATCAAAAGATAAAATAGGCCTGAGACCAGAGTGGCAGTGAGAACCAAATTTCATCACTCTTTGGATTTGTTAACATGGTTCCATATCTAGAAGAGGATAATTTAGAAAATCAGAAGGCTTTGGCTGGAATCTTAAATTTTCTGAAACAATATGGAAGAAGAATTGATAAAAAATTGGATAATCTTTTGTTTGTCATATCAAACCATGAGCAGTTGGAGGCTCCAACAACTACAGAGAAAGAAGAAAATGTTGAAGATAAAGAGGTATTCATTTTAGTTGAAGATAAAGATATGATAACAGAGAACTTTACTAATTGATCTAATGTGGGAGAAAATAAAAAGAAGGAAACTCTACAGGAATGTGAGCCTCATTTTGGTCTTCAAGGAAAAGAGGGGGGTGGGGGAAGAATTGAAGATGGATGTAAAAGAGGAGAAATCTCTCCAGAAATACATCTGATATTCAAAGACAAACAACATGTAGAGACAGAAACTGGGCAGCAGTATTATTTACAATACAATACAATACAATACAATACAATACAATAGCAGAGTTGGAAGGGACCTTGTAGGTCTTCTAGTCCAACCCCCTGAGTGGGCAGGAACCTTATACCACTTCAGACAAATGGCTATCTAACATCTTTTTAAAGACTTCCAGGGTTGGAAGACATTTGAGAGACATACTGGACAATAAAGTGCGAAAAGAAGTTTATAAGAAACCTGGGAAGAAGAATAAAAAGAGACTGGGGCCGCAAATGGCAACAGAGATAAGTCCAACTCGCTACTGGAAATACACTGGCTAATAATGAAAGTTGCTATCCTTTGATGATTAATAAGTAGATAGATTGTTTTAGATTATCATTGAAGGATTGTTAGCTAGTAAATAGTTATCTACAAATAAGAGTAACTAATAATAATGTTCTAGTTTAATGATATATATTTATGTACCTATAACCCCTGCCAAAGTTCTGACCATTGCAGCACCTGGTTTATGTGATCAAAATTTGGGTGCCTGGCCACCTTTACAACCACAGGAGTGCTGCAACCCACCCTCCCTACTGGGGTTGGAAAGGATTGGTTATTTAACCTTGAGAAAGGTTACCTTTGCTAAACTTTCTAGCTGAGCTCTGCATTGATGAAAATGCCTGTCACCAATTGCAGGGAAAGGGAAAGGTAAGTGCACCTGAGCATGGTAAAGAAGGGCCAGACTTCTCAGGAATCGGGAGTGGGGGGGAGAAGGTGAGTGATAGTGGGAAAGGAGTAAGCCAGAATTTTCAGGTGTGCAGGGGAAGAGGCAGGAGGACCATGTGTTGCTGGGCCTAGTCTACTGAGGCCTTCTGGAAGTGGTGGGACAAGAGGAAGAAGGCCAGGTTTCTTGAGAGAACTGGGGAGGGGGTGGGGTAGACAGGAGGCTGCTGGATCTAGCTGACTGAGAGGCCTTGTAGTCTGTGACAAATTTCCACATGCTGGCAGGTGCTTGGCCCTCCAATGCCTCCCCCACCGTTGGCACCGCTGAATGGTTTCCCACCGTTGCCACCTCTGAATGGCGTAGAGAGTTGGGATTGTGGTCATTGAGAAAGGCAGCCACATGTGTGCCTCACTTAATCACCATAACAATGTACAACAGAATTCCAGGCTCGGTAGTGTCATAAGTCAAGGACTACCTTCACATGTATGAAACGTTAATTGTGTTCATACAACCTATTTTATTGGGTTTATGAATTAAGCTATGTGAAGCTATTTGCACAACATATGGAATGATAAATTACAACAGGCATTGTTGTATAAAATGCTAAACCACTCAAAGCAATGTACGGTAACAAGGGTTAAAATGAAGCAATTTCACTATGTTGTGCAAATGCAGCCATTAGGTCTTTAAATGGCCTGGTTAAGAATGTAATGCAAATGTACAAAAATGTTTCATACTACAAATAGATTATATTTTTAGAAACGCAGTTCGCACCTTGCCAAATTGAAGCACATATGGTAGTTTATGGCAGCTTTCTGTCCATATACTAAAATTAAATATCAGTGCTAGACATTTAGATGTTGCTCCAGGCAAGATAGAATTGTGAGTGAAGCTTGACTTCCCCCAAATCTAAAATTCTAGAAATTAAACACTGATAACACAATGGAAAATACCTACAGTTGAGCTGAAAAGCTGCAATTGGCCATTGTCTATTATATTTCAGTTAATAACTCATCCAGTAAGTATATCCTGTCCTTCTATATAACACACCTTGACAACATTGAAGGGTTTTTTTCTCCACAGCAATAAGGTTAAAAATGAAGAGCTATGCAAAACTTGTTTTTCACGGTTAAATAGTAACCATCTTCTGCTTGTGTATTTATGCTGGAAAAGCAAACTTGCTTATTATCAAAAGGAGCTTCTGATAATGTGCAGAAAAGCTCTCTTTGGAGATAAAGAGGTTCTACATGGATCCACAATGATCTAGTACTATTAGCACTGTCCCACACCATGTCCATGAGATGCTTTTTCAGCACAGATCAAAGCTTGAGGTAAAACTACTTAAATCTTTCCAGAGACTTAATAAATTCTCTGAGTGAAAATTTGAGAACTGAATGCTAGGCTCTGCTCAAGGACTGGAAGAAAGTAAGAACACAAACATATACACACAGGTACAAACATCCATAAATTGGATTCCCACATCAGTCTTAGCCATGGTATAGCTGTCGAATAAACTACAAATAACTAGGTTGTCCAATAATTTCAACCATAAATCATGGTTTTCAAAACATAGTTCCACAATATGTGCAAATTAAATAAATTACATTACAGCTTATTGCAATGAAATACCATTAAGAATGTTCTTCAACTTAAAGGAACTTCTGAACATAATAGAATTTTGTCTGCTTCCCATCAAACCATAGGCTGTGCTCCAGTATATCTTTTCTGCTGTGTTTTTTTGGGTATGAAACACAGTATGCAGTTGTCATACTTCTTAATATTCTGGTGAGCTATAAAAATGTTGAAGTTACTTTAGTGAGGGTTAAATATTTTCCTGTTTCAGTACTGAACACTTTTGATCCTGAATTTGTTTTTTTCTTCTTCATGAAATTGTCAGCAGCAATGAAAACAAATGAAATATAGGCCTTTCCGTAAGAGGCTTTGATCTTATTTCACAAAATATAATGATTTTTTTTTAAATGGAAGGGCATACAATATTATATGTTCCTCTGGGAAGGAGACAGGTTCTATAAGCCAAGCTTACTCCTTCACATTGCAGTCAATCCTTTAAAAAATGATCTTGTATCATCCAGATTTATTTTAGCATTAGCATTACATTCTTCCATGCAATGTAACATATCAGCCAGCAAAGGATCTCCAGCAAGTACTTCAGTCTCTTCCTGTGTAATATTTAGAGTCTTCAAGTTTCCCAGGACTGTTTTCTACCATGTATTTAGAGGGCATCCTCTTTGGTCGTTTGGCAGCAGAGATGGGGTGGGTTTAATCTCAATGCCATTTTGGGATTCAATTGATCTCCATGAGGGAGAGATGACCTGCAAGTTGGAGTCATCTCTGTATTGTGTGTTTGCAGGAGAAACTCTCTTGGAGAGCTTCTTCGTTAGCAATATGGTCAAAATAGCAAATCTTTAGGATCTGTCGAATGCATCGTTGTTGGAAAATGTCAAGCCTCTTGTTAATACTTGATGACATCTTCCAAGTCTCGCTGGAATAAATGGCTGTCGGGATCACTACAGAGGTGAACAAATGGAATTTAAGTTTCAGTGATATAAACTGTGAGGACCAAATTTTTTCATCCCCTGAAAAACAGCTGTTGTTTTTCCAGTGGGTCACTTGATATCTCTGTTTGCATCTCCATTTCAGATCATTACACCATCCAAATAAGTAAACCATCCAGATTTTAGTGAGGATTAAGTCTTTTCCTGTTTCAGCTTTTAGTTTTACAGGAACGGGATGACTATCTCAAGGTTAGGGTTAAGAAAACAATGAATAAATGACTCACTATCTTACTATGACAACTGCACTTTCAACTTCACTGAGGAGATATGTAGGATATAGACATCTTGGGTTAAGAGAGAGGCATTATCCTTCTGCCCTTATGATTTCTGGTGGCTTATGAAACTTGTATCTTGAGAAATGGAATGCTACTTGCTATTGCAATTTAACTAGTGGGGAAAAAAAGTTGTCCCTCTAAGTCACGACTGTGGATTTCCAATAAAAGTCTAATGACTAATGGCAGAATGATAAATTTGATGGACTAAAACATCTAAGATGGTATTTCTTAACATTGGCAATTGTAAGATGCATAGTCTTCAAATCCCATAATGCTGGCTGGGGAATTTTTGCAATTGAAATCCACAACCCTAAAAATGCCAAGGTTGAGAAAATCTCTTCTAGGAAATATTCACATATTTTTAAGTATGACAATACGTATATAATCTCAGTTTAGCTAATGAACTTCTAATTGGTCTATTTTCCATATAATTTTCTTGAATTAGTTATCTATCCAAAGAAACAATTATTTGGCATTAACATACCTCTTAATATATGGATTACCTTTGAGCAGTATCCATTGTAATGAAATTAATTTTATCCCACCAACTCAGTGAAATTTTAATCCATCTATCAACATCTATGGCAATGTTCTCTAAACAACATCTAATACCCACATGCAGAATTATTTTTAAAAATACAAAGTCCTTGATACTGAATATAAACTATATGAATTACAAATTCTAATATTTACTTGGTGCTAATGAAACTTATCAACTAATAAAAAGCAATTTTTAATTGATTAAAAATCAATATGATTTTTTCTGGCATAGATTTTATGATATTTTTTACTGTTAGGCAATCTATCCCCCCATCCTGGTAGATTTATATATTTGATTGACATTTGATTAATGTATAATATATATCAATAGTTTCTCCTTTTTCCATTCTTTTTTTATTTGTTTGCTTGCTTGCTTTGTTTTTATAGTTTTTCAAAGATTTCTTTTTTTTTTTGCATTTTGTATTTTTTATTCTTTTTTGTAAAACTTGTTAAAATAAGTAATAATAATTAAATGGCAGCTACTAATACTGTAATATGAATTCTGAGGCAGAGGTTAGCATTTCTAGTTTATAATTTTAAAAGTGGATTATCTGATCTTACTGCAGTCTTGACTATTGGACAATATCTTTCTTTTTAGTAATTTAACCTCATATTACCATCATTAAAAAAGTGAATGATAAAGTTGAGGGAATTTAAACAGACTAAGAAATGCCTATGTTACATATTATAAGTTATATCTATGGCCACGATGGCAAACCTATGGCATGCGTGCCACAGGTGGCACGCGGAGGTATTTCTGAGGGCACATGAGGCATTGCCATGTCAGCTCCAGCATGCATGTGCACACTGGCAAGCTGACTTTTGGCCTTGATTTTTGGCCATTTTTTGCCCTCCGGAAGGTGAAAAGCAGCCTAACATGCAATCTGGAAGTTTGGGAATTGACTTCCAGGTTGCCCATTTCGAACTTCTGATTTGTGTGTTGGGCTGTTTTTCACCCTTCGGAGGAAGCTTCAGGAGGCTTTCTTCAAGCTGGCGGAGGGCAAAAAATGGCCCAACACACCTCCCGGAAGTCCAGAGGCTTCAGTGAGGCCTGTGCGCCTGCGCAGGGGGGAGGGCATTGCATTACGGGTGAGGGCACATGTGCACGCAACCCCCCATGCTTCCCCCACTTTTGGGAATCCCTGTCAAAAAGGTTAGCCATTACTGTCCTATAGCTTTACAGTTAAATTACAAATGACAAATATGATACATAATGTATAATAAAATAAGTCATGAATATAGTGAGCCGTATAGTACCATAATGTCTAGCCTTTCCCTGAACCCATGGGGAAACTCACATTGCTGGAATGCATGTATCACTGATAACAAAAGATTCTGGATGTGTGTATGAGTGAATTATTGCTGATGCTACCAGGGGAAACATTAGTGGGCGTAAGAAATGCAGTGCATGCCGTCCATGCAGATTCAATGTACTGCACTCATTGAATCATGGAATCGGAGGAGGAGGAGACGTGGGATTTGGGGCAATCTGGGAGCTTCAAAGGGGAAGAGGGAACAGAGCTGGCAGAGACAGAGAGAGACAGAGACAGAGCCTGGGACATCCGTCAGCCCTCAGATGGAGAGTCAACAGTCCCCAGGTCCAGCAGTGGTTGATGAAGAAGAAGAGGAACAGCTGGATCCAGTGCCTGACACACGGCTGTGCAGAAGGCAGAGAAGGGGAGAGCAGCAGAAAGCCGTGGGCTGATCCTGGGGAAGGAAGAGCCACCATGGCTAACGAGGCCCCACCCTAGCTCTGGGGATAAAAGGCAGGGGGTGGAGATGAATAGGTGTGGCAGACTATTCATCTTCAGGCCAGAAAGATTTCTTGTGTTTTGAGAGCTGGGTCAGAACAGTATCATACACATGGATTCAGATTAAACAAGCTGGGTATAAAGAGAAGACTGGAATGAGGACCAGACCCCCGAAGTTTGAGACGATTCTTGTTGGAGCAGGGGATGCCCTGAGCCTGCTTCCCAATTCACTCTAATACAGCCTGATCACCTATGTTGAGAGTGTATGTGAATATTGTTTGAATAAGTAGCCTGGTTGGATAACAATACTTACAGCAACTTGAGTAACCTTGTTGGGCATAGTAACTTGAATAGCCTTGTTGGGCATAGCTTACTATAGTAAGTTAATGTTGACATTAGGCAAGTAGTATATGTATCAATATAAAGGGACTAATTAAACTTAGTTCCACGCTTGCTTTGCTTTTTGTACAAATAATACAAGAATAAAAAAACTATTGGAACAACTTCGAGTGGATCAAAATCTATTTTATGACACCTAGAGCAGCAATGGCGGCAAAAACAAAACACAGAAAGTGAGGATGAGCAGATACCAGCCAAGCTACTATTGGTATTAGGCCCTATTTCCTGGCAGTAAGGGTGGCAAAATGTAACTATTTCTCTGCCCTTATTGCATCTGATATTTGCCCAGTGGCCCAGTGGTCCTCGGAGGGTGTAATACTGAGCTTCACCTTAAGGGTTGCTGCACATCTAGTGGACAAAGTCACTCATATTTAAGGTGACCAGATTTTGTATTGGTAAAGAGGGACACCATTGATGAGGGAGGGAGACCCAGAAGGCGTGGCCTATTTTGTGGGAGTGGCTCAGCGGTCATGTGACCAGGTGGGCGTGGCCAACTTGGAAAATGTGGTGAAATTCACTTAACAATGGACTTGCTTAGCAACCAAAATTTTGGCCACAATTGTGGTTATAAGTTCTTTCTTTCTTTCTTTCTTTCTTTCTTTCTTTCTTTCTTTCTTTCTTTCTTTCTTTCTTTCTTTCTTTCTTTCCTTCTTTCTTTCTTTCTCTTTCTCTTTCTCTCTTTTTCTTTCTGTCTCTCTCTCTGTCAGTCTGTCTGTCTGTCTCTCTGTATCTGTCTCTCTCTCCTCCCTCCACCAATCTGTCACTGTGTGTCTGTGTGTCTGTCTGTCTCTCATCCACTCACGTAATCACTCATTCTGTGTCTCTGTCTATCTTTCTCTCCCTCCCTCTCTCTGTCTCTCCAAACCAATCAACACAGCATTAATCCCCCCCACACCTTGCTATTTCCTTTCTAACCATTATTTAAAAGGGCTAAATTGAAGGAAGGTAGCTATGGATATCCCATCTTTCAGTTCAAGAACTACTGGTGAAGTTCTTCATACATCAGCATTAACAGAAAATGAATAATTGGAGATTGAGTTGGAAGGAAAGAAGGAAATAAGGAAGGAAGGAAGGAAGACTCTCCCTGTGTCTGTCACTCTGATTCCCTCTGTCCCTCCCTCCCTCTGTTTCCGATTCAATCCCTCCCTCTGTCATTCTCTCTCTGTGCCTCTCTCTGTCTCTCCCCCTTGGGACCCTTTTCAGCCCCTGGGAAGAGTTCCGGCTGTCCCAAGGTGAAAGAGGCAGCTATAGCCTCCCCAGCCAGCATGCCGGCCACTTGTCTGCTTCCCAGGGGCTGAAAAAGCTTCGCAGGGGGAGGGGGGGAACTGGCCACTGGTGGGTGAGCCAGTGGAGCTGGCGGGCAGGGAATGTTGCTGGGCGCTGCCCACCCGCCTGCCCCATCCACTGGTCATACTACTCCTTCATGCTGAAGCCCCAGCGCCGCTCCAGATTTAGCGCCCCACCACAGTCGCCGTCTCTGCCAGCCTTGTCCCTCACCTGCCCCCTCGGCTGACCAGAAGTGGCCCTTCGGCTGCCAGCCAGCGGGAGCAACCTAACGCCCACTTGGCCAGGCCTAGCCTCCTCTGAGTCTGGGGCTCAGGGTCAGGCTGTCAATGAAAACCTCCAGCTGCTCCGAACTGAGCGCTGCCGCAGCTGCCATCGCCTGCCTCACCCCCTGCTACATTCCGAATTCCTGCTCCCGCCCCATGACCCGGATCTTTCGCCGAGGCAGGCAAGTCGGACCGCAGGAGGAGGAGGAGAAGGAGGAGAGGAGTGGTGGGTGGGGAGGAGGAAGAGGAGGAGGAGAAGGAGGAAGATTTGGAAGATTTAAAAAATTGGGACTTTTTTAAAGGGACACGGGACGCGGGACTAATTATTAAAAAGTGGGAATGTCCCGCGGAAAGCGGGACGTCTGGTCACCTTACTCATATTTGCTCTACATTGGACACCACTTTTAAAGCTGAATTGGTGGAGCTGCTAGGGCTGTCTTGCAAAATGACCTGGAAAGATTTTGAGCCAGTAGAACCTGAAGAAGTTGGCAAGGTCCTCTCAGGTGCTGGTTTGGCCACTTGTATATTAGATCCATGCCTTTCCTGGCTTATTAAAACTGTGTGGGAGTGATGAGAGAATGGGCCTGGACCATAGTTAACTCCTTCTTGAAAAAGGAAATGGTTCCATCAGCTCATAGGGAAGTGGTGGTGCACCCTCTCCTCAAAGGATCATTGCTTAATTTAACCAAACTAGACAATTGTTGTCCAGTTTCCAATCTTCCCTTCTTAGGTAAGATTGTGAAGAGAGTGGTTGTGTGCCAATTGCAGAGGACCTTGGATGAAGCAGCTTATCCAGGCTTTTTTCAGTAGGCTTTAAAACAGGGTTCAGAACTGAGATGACATTGATTGATGACATCTAGTGGGAGCAGGATGGAGGTAGTCCCTCCACCCTAGTAGCTATTCTTTTTTGTTTCAAACAATTTCATTGGTTTTTACAATTATATAGGAAAAGGGGAAATGGTAGAGTTTAATGATAACATTTTAGGATTTCCGTGTCGGGGTCGGTGGTCGCCTCCGGGAGTTCATAAAAATACATTTTTTTAAAAAATTATATAGTGGTGAGAATTATATATTACATATTACATGTCATACATTCGATCATTTTTTTTAAAGCATCCATCTTAGTTATAGTGAATTTCAAAACATATTTATTTTTGAGATCTAAGTCTCTTAGCAATAGTGTCTTCTTGCTCCTTCTCTTCAATAGGTGGAGCCGTGGCTCCCCCTGTTCCGTCTCTTTTTTCTAGGAGTGGGGAGTGCTTTCTAAGAAAAGCCTCTGCCTCTCCTACTGTTTTGATTCTGACTCTACCCCCTTCCCAGTATACCAGCAATCCCTCAGGCATCAACCATTTAAACCAGATTCCTTTTTTGAAAAGCTTTTTAGATAAGAAGGAATATTTCCTTCTAATCTCTCGAATTTTTTGGGGAATCTGCTTCAATATAGTGATCTCCTTATCTTGATATTTTAATGACCTACCCCGTTGTGCCCTCAGTATCTCATCCCTTGTAAATCTTCTTAAAAATTTAATGTGAATTTCTCTTGGTACATTATTTATCCTGGCATATGTAGAATTAATTCTATAGATCATGTCTATATCCCCCCAAATATATTCTTTGGTGTTTTTTTTATAAAATCTGCTAAAATTGTGCTCATTAAGTCCCTAAGGTCCTCCCCTTGCTCTTCAGGAACATTCTGAAATCTGAGGAAAAAAGACATTCTCTCAAACTCAATTTTTGACATCTGCATAGTAATTTCTCCCGTTTCTTTTCGTATTTCTCCTAACTCGTCCTTCGTCTCCTCTGCCCCTTTCTCTAACACCTTAATTTTTTGTTTGTTTTCTATTGTATTTCCTTTTGTCTCTCACATTTCTAATTTTAAATCTGTCAAGTCCTTTCTAATTTCTCGTATTTCTATCATTATCTCCTGCAGCATCTCTTTGGTGGTAGGTTCTTGGGAAGTCTCTCCAGTTGATTCTTTTTGGAACATCTCAGTGATTTTCCCTTGTTGTGAGATCGGACTGGATCTGGCAGATGATGGGGCAGAAAGGGACTTTCCAGCTGGAAGTTTTCTATGTGCCATTGCTCTTTATAATTGTACAATAAAAATGGCGCCAGAGAAGTGAGCAGTCAGAAACGTCCAAGGTGCAGGAGAAAAGTTCAGTTCAAAATTCAAATCCAAAGCCGCAATAAAGACCAGAGAAGAAAATTAATCCTCTAAATAAAAAAAAGAATAATCCACTTTGGGAGAGTCACCGAGGGCTTCTTGGGAGCGGTAGAAAGTAAATTGTCCATTTAGATGTTTCAAAAACACTGTGAGACTGCTTTCACTGGGTCAGGGAGTTTTCAATTGAGAACAAAGGAAGCCATCTTCTGCCTCATTGTTGAGAAGAAAGTGCTGCTAAGGCTCTTTAGAATGTTGCCACAATTAACTACTTAAGTAACAAAGTTTCCACTTTAAAGTAATGTTAATTCGGATGCCAGTAATTCTTTTTCCTTTCCCTTTCCGGAGATCATTTTAAAACGCCGCCTTCTACAAGGGGGGGTTTCTGCAAACAAAACTCCCCCCTCTATTTCTTCTTTGCAAAAAGATTGAATGAATTAAACAAAAACTCACAGTCACATTCTTAATACAGGAGACCCGGTGCAATCCTCCGTCCCTGGCATTTCCATCTAGTAGCTATTCTTGACCTTTCAGCAGCATTCAATACCATCGGTTAGAGTAGGCATCCTCAAACTATGGCCCATGGGCCAGATATGGCTTGCCAATGCAAAATATTCATTCAGACCATGGAATGGTGGGATGAAAAGCAGCTGCCAGCTTTTAAATAAATGCTTTAAAAGTCTTTAAAAACAGCCTTTCAGATGTTTTTCACCACCATGTGATCCACTTAAAGTATTTAAAAGCTTTTTCAAAATCACCTGAAGTTGGCTAACACTAATTCAAAGGCAACTGCGGTATAAGGCCTGAAGGAGAATTCACCCACTGCTTTGATTTTTCCCATGTATAAAGTACATCCACCAAATTGATTGCTGCACAATTTTGGTAGATATCCATGTGTGTATATATACATGCCTAAGTGTGGCAAAAAGCAAATCAGTTTATGAATTCTTCTCCAGGCTTAAAAGATCTTTAGCACTGTAATCCCAAATAAGCAGGCCCACACTTCCCATTGAATTAGTAGTATATTTATGTTGGTTAAAATTGTTCTTCATTTTAAATATTGTATCATTTCATGTTTTTTGCACTACAAATGAAGATATGGGTTAGGGTTGGGGTTAGGGTTATATAGTTTTCAAACTATAGTCCAGCCTCAATTCACCATTGGAAGGCGTGTGTGTGTATGTGTGTTGATTCTCGCCTTCTTCCATCTGCTTCCAATGTCTCTCAATGCTTATTATTATTATTATTATTATTTATTTATTTATTCGATTTATTAACCACCCCCTCTCCCCGAAGGGACTCGGGGTGGTGCACAGGAATTTAAGAAATATGTACATATAACAATCATAAATAATTAAAACTATATTAAATATTATCACCCTGTGCTAAAATATACCCCATTTAAGACTATACCCATAAAAACCCAATTAAACAATCACTTTCCCTAGTGGACGGCACCCAGAGAACTCCCTCTCTGTGGGAGCGAATCGGCCGAAGGGATGTGTGGGGTAGGATACGATCCTGCAGATAACTAGGCCCCGTGCCATGAAGTGCTTTAAAGATAGTAATCAACACCTTGAAGTGCACCCGAAAGACCACAGGCAGCCAGTGCAGCTCGCGCAGGAGCGGTGTTACCTGGGAGTACCTGGAGATACCCAAAATTGCCCGCGCGCCCGCATTCTGGACAAGCTGTAGTCTTCGGGTGCACCTCAAGGGGAGCCCCATGTAGAGAGCGTTACAGTAGTCTAGACAGGATGTCACGCGGGCATGAGTGACTGTGTGAAGGGCGTCCCGGTCCAATAGGGCACGCAACTGGCGTACCAGGCGTACCTGGTAGAAAGCCCCCTGGCCACGGCTGTCACATGGTCCTCCATAGACAACTGGGTATCCAGGGGGACTCCCAAGTTGCGTGCCTGATCCACAGGGGCTAGATGTTCACCCCCTATGGCCAGTGATGGAATCAACTGGTTGTATCGGAGCACTGGAAACCACAGCCACTCGGTCTTGGACGGGTTGAGTTTGAGTCTGTTCCTTCCCATCCAGATCCGTATGGCTTCCAAACACCGGGACATCACTTTGACGGCATCGTTGGGGTGGTTTGGGGTAGATACAGCTGAGTGTCGTCAGCATACAGATGGTACTCTACCCCAAAACCACGGATGATCTCACCCAGCGGCTTCATATATGTGTTGAACAGGAGGGGCGAGAGGACCGACCCCTGAGGTACCCCACATGTGAGGGGCCTCGAGGTCGACCTCTGCCCCCCTGCCAACACAAATTGCGATCGACCGGAGAGGTAGGAGAACCACCGTAAAATGGTGCCCCTCACCCCCAACCCGATGCAATAGGATACCATGGTTGATGGTATCAAAAGCCGCCAAGAGGTCTAATAGGACCAGGATGGAGGAACAACCCCCATCTCTGGCCCTCCAGAGATTATCTACCAATGCGACCAATGCCGTCTCAGTGCTGTGACCGGGCCAGAAGCCAGACTGGTGCGGATCCAGATAATCAATTTCCTCCAGGTTTGGGGGGTTCATTTGGGTTTTTTTAGTTGCAGTCTTAATTGGTGCAGTTCTCAGTCTAGTTTATCGTGTGGTCATCTGAAACATGATCAAGAGTTTTTGTGAAGCAAATCCTGTTTATTTTATTCTTTTTTTAATGGCTTATTTTAAGGAGCCTGAAGCTGCTGTTAGGTTAGGCAAGTGGCAAGAAAGTTTGTACTGTTTTTCCCTTTGGGGGGGGGGTATTAAGTAAATAGATTCCTTGGGTTGAGCAAGTACAGCAAGGACAAAGGCAAAATGGACTGCTAAATTGGCCATGCTCACCCAGTCTCATGACTCCCTAGCCACACCCACCCAGCTGATCCAGTCCACCAATAGTTTGAAGGAGTGTAAATCAGTCCCTTTTTCAAAATTTTGAAGACCCCCTGGGGTTAGAGTATCCTTCTAGGCCAGCTCCATGAATTGGGGGTGAATGGTATTGTGTTGTGCTGATTTTCCTCCCCCCCCCCCCAGGAAGTTGATAGATGGGGAGTGATCCAGGCTGTGGCCCCCTACTTTGTGAGGGGGATTTGGCTTCATGATTTGGTTTTCTCTCCTCTCCCATTTAACATCTATATGAAGCCATTCTATATGAGATATTTAGCATTTGGGGTGATAAATCATCAATATACAGTGTGGATGATACTCAACTTTACATCTCTATTACAGGTCCCTTGAGTGAAGTTGCGGATGTCTTATCCCAGTGTCTGGAGACTATTTGGGTTTGGATGAGGCAAAACCGGACTCTGACTCAACCATAGATGGTATGCTGTCTGTTCTCACCAGTTCAGTTGAACTGATAGTGGTGGTGGCGCCAGGCTCTGCCCGCCCCCACCCTGACATCATCAAGTTCTGCTCATGCCCAGACGTGCGCTCCCGCTACCGAACCGGTAGTGAAGAAAATAGAATACCATCTCTGGACTCAACCATAGCTAGATAGAGTGGCTGTAGGTATTTGGACCTTCTGGAGCAAAGGTTCTCCCATGTCTAGTTCTGGATGAGGTGCACTACCCTAGACAGTGTGCAATCTGCTTGAGCAGGAGGGTGGACTAGAAGACCTCGAAGATCCTTTCCAGCTCTATTCTGATTGATTGATTGATTGAAACAGAACGTGGGAAGCTTGGTTTCCAGAGGAGTGAATCAGCAGAACAATCTCAACCTCCTTTATCTTTGGGAAAGTCCTGGGAAATTCCTCTGGGATACTGGAACTCTGCCAGGCCAAATTGTTGTACACTGAAACACAGAGCCTATTAGCCAAGCTCGGGATAACAAATAAAAAGTCTGTCTCCTAACAATCGGAGGGGGTAAAGATGGGCTAAGGTTTCTCGGATCTTGTGACTTTTCCAGCGGGAAGCTTCCTCCCAACTTTGGGAGACTGCTCGGCTGCGCTTTCGGACCTGTCACCTTTCCTAAAACGAACAATCCGTTCTTTCATTGCCCGCGGAAAGGAAAGGGGCGGGGAAGGGAGGGGGAGAAGGCCTCACCCTTTCCCTTTTCCTGTGAACTCTTTCGGCCGATCCCAAGAGGAGGGGCCGGGGACTCCCAAGCTCCAGCGGGAGCGACGTTGCTCACTCGAGTTTGGCTTTCTGGCGCCCAACTCCAAACTTCCCGGAACGCTGCTAGAGACTAAGCGACCGCGAGGGCGAAGGGAAGGAGCGGCTGCCCCGCAGAAACTTAGCCGAGCGCAGGCACGGTCTCTTCTTTCGGTAGCTGGAGAGGAAAGAGGCGCTCCCCAACATGGGCCTCCTGGAGTGGCTGCCTTCTGTCGTGTACGGACTGGCGCTCGCTACCGCTCTGGCTTTCGGGGCGTTGTGTGCTTTCGGCAGGAGGAAAAGGTAAGGGAAGAGTCGCTTTGCCTGCGGCCTCGCAGCTCTTGGCTTTAGCTAATCGGGAGGGGAAGGCATCTCTAGGAGAGGGAAGGCGGCTCCACTTTTCTCGAGAAGCGGCACTCGAACTTTTGGTTCCGTAGTGAACGTCGTACAGAAGCAGCTCGAGGAATGTAGGAGCTTGCCCTGTCTTGTAGGGGACGTTTTTTGCAGAATCACGAAGGGAAAACTACGGAAGGAGGAGGAGGAGGAGGAGAAGGAGAAGGAGGAGAAGAAGAAGAATAAAGTGTTTCTAAAGTGCCGTCCGATATAAATGAAGACAGGATATAGATAGAACGATTCGTTATTATTGTGCTTCTCTCTGATGACACTTTCCCGAGAAGTGAAAAACGCGTTTACTAGGTTATGAAGCTCGATTGGTCCCAATAAAGATAATATTCATATACGGATTTGTAATCGAATGAAGCCACATGTAATCTGTACATGTGAAACAAATTGTCGAAACCTTATTGAATCCAAATGTCAAGCCTTTAACGTGGCATAAAATTACCGCTCAAAAAATGAGCCTTATTTGTTATCACGTGTATCTGGTAAACATTAGATTAATAATCAAATTGGGAAATTATTAGGGCCAATCAGAACGTTAGAAAATGACGAGCAAGCTTCCTACTCTACATGTTGTCATCAGATTCTCTACAGAAAAAGTAATGGACAAAGATGGTTTGATTTGAAACCCAGAATGCATGTAGATGGCTTAGACTTCAGCATCCACTAGCAAAAATGAGCATGACCAGAAACCAAGAGACTGAGGGAATTATAGTCCAAAGCACTAACATATCTGCAGCTTGTACAGTGTACTTACTATTAATATGACTGTCTTTTTCCTCAACAGTTTCTTAGATTTGCAGAGTACACTGAACTATGTGGGTTGAATTTATATAACACGCTGGATTAAAACATATTTGGTTAGTTTGTGATTAATCACTTTATGCAAGCACAATAATTGTGCAACAATGATGCTGCAACAAACATTGTTATCATATGCAAGTAAATTAAAAAACATTATTGTTCTAATGCTTTTTATGCATTTCATATTATTCCTATTATATTATAATTGTTGGCAAGCCAGTCAGACACTTAATGGCTATGTTTATACTAGGGCTTCCAGTTCTGTGACAGTAAAATCTACACTACAGTAGACACAGTAAAAAAATACAGAAAATTATCCTCTTTGCTGCTATCTAATGGTCATCTGAATTTTTGCAACCTGAATATATTCAGTACTATTAACCACCATTTTCTCTCTCTCTCCCTTCTTCCCTCCCTCCCTCACTCTCTGCCCCTCCCTCCCTCTTTCTCCCCCCTCCCTCCCTCTTTCATTTTCAGTACTTGACACATTGACCCTTAAATTTAATTATATTAACTAGACTTGGTATATATAACTAACTAGACTAAATTGTGTTTCTCTACTTTGTGGTCCAGTACAGATCCAAGTAATGGTTCACCAACTCCTTCCCCATGATGAAAATATGAATCCAGAAGCTATCACAATGTGCCTTCTGCTATAACTTAAATATGCCTTCTTTTTGTTAAGTAGCGAACAGAAATAAGTTGGATATTCACTTGATAGTCTTAACAGGACATTCTTATTATTTCTTGAACTTTTGGACCAGGAGTGAAGAGACAAACTTTTGTTCTATTGGACTTTGTCTCTAGACTCTAGATTACCATGCTGTAACTTGGGCATTGTGCTGACCTGGCATTAGAATGTATCTTTTCTGGCAGCAGGAATCTACCAGTGAATTCTGTATTAAAGAGCTTTATACTGTACTTTGAGCTGTTTGCTCCTTCTGACTCTTTCTTGGAGAACTCACTAGGTGGCAGTTTAGGGCAATTTCACTTCACTTTTGACTTGGCTACATGAGGGTACTTTAGCTTAAATAAACACTGGGTTCTCCTCTGCCTCTCTGTTGGCTGTTTTAGTTCACATGCACCATGCTTACTCAGTTTTTGACTTGGTTCAATGTATTGTATGAATCTAGCCATTTCTTCCAGGAAGGCCTATAAGTCCAACCCTGTTGCTTGGAAATAGGAAAGTACCTGATGTCTTTCATTAGGAGAAAATAAGTTTGCGTGGGGGAACTCTTGCTGCACATCCAGCAAGAATCAGGTCTGGTATTAATCAGAAGTTATGAAATAGGAGAAGGAAGGAGTATCTGGTTTATTTGCTACATTGAATTATTACAAAAACATTAAAAGTGAGATATAAATATTATAATACTAATTTTATTAGTATTTATGCTATTAATATTTTAATTTTATAAAATAATAATAATATTAAAATTAGATATACTTCAGAATACACACACAAACACACATATTTATACACATAAATCCTCACTTGGGATTGTCTTGTTCATTAATTGTTCAAATTTATCCCAAAAGACAGTGAGTTCAAGTCCCACCTTAGCCATGAAAGCCAGCTAGGTGGTCTTCGATCAGTCATTGTCTCAGCCCAACAAGGTTATTGTTGTGGAGGAAATAGGACATGGAAGTTATGATGGATATGTTCTCCACCCTGAGTTTTTTGTAAAAATAATAAAGGGGGATGCAAAATAAATAACTAAATAAATAACTAAATATTCTCCTATCTTGCATGTTCTTCTATCAGATCCAGACAGTCTGAATTTCAGAAAATTTCAACCATTGTTTTAGTCATCCTTACCTACCAATTTCTCTAGGCATATAATATGGTTTTGATGTTGCAGGTCATCACATTTATGGATTATATATATGTATATATGTGTGTGTGTGTATATATGTAGTTAGTCCAAATTAGTCCAAGATATATATAGGGGTTATGGTATATATATATTTTTTTAAAGCTTGGTTATCTCTCAAAATGGAGTAATTATTTTATTAACTACCCATGACAGTACCTCAAGAAAATAAAATATCTAAAAATAGAAGAGGAAATTATGATTTCATTTGATGTTACAGCATTCATAGATACAGAAGTAGCAAAAGAATCCATGGCAGTAGTACTACATAACACTTCCAACATAGCCAAATGCACCAAGATCAAAATACTGAGAATCATGGGCCTCATCAGCTTCTGCTTCACTATATACTTTCCATTTGATGGACAAGTACACCTACAAATCAGAGGAACATCCATGGGATCACTAAGGAAGGACTCATAACAGAGATTATAAGGCAGCTTCTAGAAACTGCAGCACTCTTTTACATATAATGAAAGGTAAGGATTTGATTTATAGACAACATCTTCATCATAATAAAAAAAGGAGCTGGAGAAGACCCATGAAATAATATCTTCAAAGGAATTAAATTCACCAGTGAAAAAGAAAACATTCCCCTTCCTGGATATCTTCATCAGTAGATAAAAGAACAGCAAATTAGAAATGCAAGTCTGCCTTAAAAAACAATCCAACATATAACCAACCTCCAGGTAAGCAGGGATTAACCCTAGGCAAATAATGAAGCAGAAAACAATACCCTAATCAAGGAACTATCAAGGAGAAGACCATATCTCCATCTGTTTGCCAGTTGTTAAAAATACTTTTGATAACATAGGAAACTTTCAATTGGTTCTTGAAGGCTGAGGGTCCTTGCCCAAAGTGTTTGTGGGATTGTTACTTTTTCTCTGATCCGAATATAATTTGAAATAAAGTTTGCCTATTTTTTGTGGTTCTGTAACCATCTTTTAAAAAAAAGGTATGTAGGTGTCTCTGTAGAGGGAGGGGGCTGAGGGGGGCATAAAAGGAGCAATAGCTCCACTGTGAATGGACCAATACACATTTTTTTCCTACTGGGTTCTGTGGGCGTGGCTTGTTGGTGAAGGCATGTGTGGATCCAACCAAGCCACGCCCACAGAACTGGTAGTAAAAAAAATTGAATTTCACCACTGGATAAGATCCTTTTTATTTTTTTAATTATGATTTTTTATATATGCAAAAACAAATATAACTACTTCTATCATGTTGTGAATACCTACTTTTGTTGGTATAATTTTAGGATTTTTTAGGATATTTTTAGTTATGACCTCAGCTCACTAGAAATGTGAATCCTTTGTCCATTGTCTCTTGTATTTAATAACCTCTCTAATATTCATATGAATCCATCGTCAACTTGCTTTTAGAGGCTTATGTATCTACAAATGATTAAAGGACAAATTTGTTAACATTTCTCCCTTTTTTTTTTGATCGGCTTTTAGAGTCCCAGCTGTATGTTTAATTTACTTCTTTGGTGAGCAACTAGACTGAAGGAGACTTCTTGCTGTAATAATTGGGATCAACACAGAATTGTTTTATTCTTTGGGGCAAGATAACAAGAGGCCATTTTCTTGTAAAATCAACATTGATATTAAATTCAAATGGTCACTGAATGAATGGTTGTTAAGCAAGGACTACTTGCTTAAACAAGGACTGTGTGTGTGTGCATGCACACACAGTCTATACTTGTATATATGGCTGAGGATTTGCCTGGCTTCCTTCAAACTGACCAGTAAATCAGATCCCTAGAATTTCCCACCGTGTAGCCCTCAATTTTTGATCTATACAAAAATCTTTGGTCTTTTTTTTTTAGGGTCCCTTTTCTCTCTCTCTGTTTCTTTCATCATATCCTATCCTATCCCATCCCATCCCATCCCGTCTCATCCCATCATCCTATTCTAGAAGATGCTTTGCTTTAGCTGAAAATTCATGTTATCATGTCATTAGAGAACCAGAGACATTAGCACGTCTTCTATTACTGCCTGTTATTTAAAATTATTGTCTGGAAAATGAATGTTTCTAAAGGCTAGTAAAAGCAGTTATATTCAAATATATTACTTGTCATTACATGCTTTATGGGATCTCAATGATTCTGAAAGTGATGTGAGAACTTTAGAAAATAAATCATCTCATTACATGCATTTTTTCTGTAGAAAATTCCAAATTCTGACATTGCTTCTGGATGTGAGAAAAGAGAATGGAAGGGAAGACAGGGGAAAGTATTCTCTGGGTTGGACTTAATGTGATAGGGCAGGGGTCTGCAAAGTTGGCTCTTTGAAGACTGGTGGACTTCAACTCCCAGAATTCCCCAGCCAGCCAAGCTGGCTGGAGAATTCTGGGAGTTGAACTCCACCAGTCTTCAAAGAGCCAACTTTGCAGACCCCTGTGATAGGGGTATGAAAACATACTGCAAAAATCAAAAGGAAAATTGAGATGCTGTGGTATCTTAACTACTATGGTGCGTTACTAGTACAGTGGAGATTTTGCATTCTCTTGCTGTGGGAAAGAAATTACTACTATTTCTGGTCTATTACTGATTCTCCTTACTCAGCACGTAAGTCAGGGAAAAATACAACATAAAACAAATATTCCATGTTCTTTTGTAGAAATTTGTCCCTAAAAAACAAACACCTAAAAGTTTATACCAAACTTTCCTAAACTTTTTTTTAGGGAAAATATTTTGGGTCAAACTTTTTACCAAGAAAAATCTAAAATTGTTCTATGCAACTTTTCCTGGTAGGTGCATTTACAAATACCTTGAACATAAACTTCTTTTCAAGAAGTTTTCATGAACGCCCTGAAAAGGTGTGCGTGTTTGTGTGTGTGTGTGTGTAAAACCAGCTTCTGCAAACAAAAGAACATTGTGCATTGTGCATTCTTGGCAGACGTGAACTTTTGGAAGCATACAGTGTTTTAAGATTTCCCAAAAGTTTTGCTGCAGTGCAAGGGAGGAGGATGGTGAAATACACAGGGTAGTCATCCAACAGTATGAACAAGCCATAGAGTTTGTTCAGCGAAATTGAATTGCCTGAGGCAAAAGGGGAAGTTTCAAATCTGTTGTTTTCCCCATGATGAAAACAGCCAAGTTATGTAACATTAACAATTCAGTCACTGGTTGCCTCCTACAGAATGGGAACACAGTCTTGGTGGTAGCAGGGAAATAGCCATTTTTAAATTGTCTTAATGCTTTTTCCAATCAGTGGGGCTGCAGCTTTTTGGTGAACAGATATGATGAGTACAAAAGATCACACATTTAATCACGCATGTAATATCTCATCTCTGAAATCCTGGAGAGCTGACAGCTTGATTTATTATGAGACCGTTACTCATATTTATTATGTCTGCATCATCCCATTAAAGTGGCAGCCCAAAGAAGTCTGAATGTCAACTGGACAGTGGGTGTAAAAAGTGGAAATGAAGGTAGTGGTGTCTAAATCCACTAGTTAATTTGGTTGGAGCCAGTGGAAGGGTGCAGGTGTGGGCCTAGAAGTAGAGAGACTGAGGTTCAGGTCCATTCCTAGCCATGGAAGTTTGCTGGTGCCTCCAAAACAGTCACTCCCAGCCCAATTGCTTCTCAGATTGGGCAAAAATAAGGACTGATGTATACTGTTTTCAAATCTTAAATAAGAAATGGGGTATACATCTAATAAATAGTAATAAATTAAAGGTCAGCTGGTTTATATGACACATTAAAGCCAAACTATGCAACTACGTTATGGCTTTGTATGACAAAAGAGCACAGCCTGTGTGAAAAAGCACCACACCACATTGGTTTCGTCTGCGAGGTGTGTTAGAGGCAGATTCCTCAAGCCTCCTAGGCTCTTGCATGTTGGCTTTTTTAATCCATCCTTGATATTTAGTATCAAGTGCTGGTTTATCCTTCCAGTCATTAAAGGTGGCTTGCCATCCTTCTATTAGTTGTGTATTTATTTATTTATTTTGCTATATCTATCCTGAAAAATTACAGTAGTCGTTGTTTCTCAGATGAACAGCAGAGGGCATATACTAGTCCCGAATTCCTATCCTGGTATCTTAGCCTATTTTGTCCCCTGGGCTTAAGAACTCAACATTCTCTGTGGTCACATCAGCAGTTATAATTGAAAAAGACATTGTCATCCTCTTCAAAGAGCTGACTGTCACTTTTAGGCCAATTTGGGAATATGACTGTGGGAATTATATGTCTACGTTTAGATTGTAAAATCCAGTGTGTGTGTGTGTGTGTGTATGTATGTATACACATACATACATACATACACATGCACACACACACACACACACACACACACACACACACACATGCTGGTCTTGTTGTATTTGGGTATTTTTCCATGTAAGAATGAGATTGTCTTTGCAACGTTTTGGCAAGATCTCACTTTGGTCTGAAGACCAAAGCTTGAAGATGGCAAGTGAGATCTTGCCGAAACGTTGCAAAGACAATCTCATTCTTACACAGAAAAACACCCGAATACAACAAGACCAGCATACCCGTGAAAATCTACAAAAGCAAACAACTATATATATACTAGTCTCCCTGATTTATTTATTGATCAGCTCATAAAACTAATACACATATTTAAAAAAATCACACAATAGAACTCATGGCTTTCTGTCTAGATGGTCTCTGGTGATGAGCCAAAAGGCAGAAGAGGAAAGCAGTATGCTTCCTCTCTTAATTGGGGCCCTAACAGGGTGTTGTGGAACAATTATAGATACTTATCCTCCTGTCTCAGCTGATGCAATAAGAGAACCTGGCTGGCTGAATGGCTAAAGGCTCTTGCCTGATATGCAATAGAGCCCCGGTTCGAATCCCAGTATGGCTAGCTGATGAGAGCTAAAAAGCTCGAAATAGATCTATACTAGTCTCCCTGATTGATCAGCTCATAAAACTAACATATAGTATATATATAAATAAAAGACCTTTTGAAGTGCTACTTCTACATAAGGATTATTGGATTTCATATGGGACAACCATTCTCTTTTTGATGAACTACTATGATAGTTGAGGTGTAGTCCAAAGATCCATATTTTTTAAAAAGAAATCTTAAACTCAAGAAGAGAGTTTAGGACTTCAAGATCACAGCTCTCCCTGTAAGAACACACTTCCATATACTACATATATACAGCTGAAGTCTATTTTGACATGAAAGAAGTTGATGTCTCTCTAATACATACCTGCCTCCTGCAATAGTTGAAACAGTGTATTTCAGCTGGACAGAATTCTTAACAGGTTCTGAAATAGGCTGGAATCATTGTCACATGTGATTAACTCAGTAGGATAAAATGGTGAAGATTAAAAGAAACATTCTTTTTAATTTCCCTCACTTCCTCTTTTCCTAAGTACATGCAAGATCAAAAAGAGACAGTTCTGACTTTAAAAAATCTTGGATTATTTATATTGATGATCACTTTTTTTTTTACTTCTAAACAGAGTTACTTTATCATTATGCAAATCAAACTTTATTCTGGTTAACAATGGTAAGGCTGGGGCATATGAAGAAATGTGAGAAATGAATTACTCATGAGTTCTGCCAGATTTTATAATGGCATTTCCACTGGCAATTTTCTCTAGTAACTTTAATTACTAAAAATCCTAGCTTTTGAATGGTTCAGAAGAATGATTCTAGGAGTAATTTCTTTTCAATATACAAGAAAATATTTAAATTAAAAATGGCACTGATATTGAATTTACTAATTTTAGCATTATGACCTTTGAGAAGATATTCAAAACAGGTTTGGTCACCTGAACCAGTAGTTTAAAAAAAATGCTACCAGTTCAGGTGAACCAGTATTTCCGACGATGAACTGTGACACATGATTTATCTTAGCTAGAAAGCAGAATGTCCTGCTTTCTAGCTAATCTAAGTTGCATGGCAAAATGGATTCCTCCCCTTGCTGTTCACTTATCTTTGCAGGTGTGTTAGATAGCAGGCTCCTCCCACCCATCCAGATGTCACCATATCCATTTTTGATGCTCTGCCCATGCGCGCACCAGTGCTGGGTTTCAATTTTTTTTAGAACCTCTTCTGTAAGTGTGGCCTGCTTTGGGGGAGAGGCTTGGCAGCCATGTGACTGGGTGGGAGTGGCTTGGCAGTCATGTGACTGGGTAGGTGTGGTGAAACTCACTTCACAACGCTCTTGCTTAGGAACCAAAATGTTGGCTCAGAAACTCTGGCATTTGAAGCACGCAAGTCTTAAAGCTGACAAGTTACAAGACCCTTGCACCCCTAACCCTTTAGAAAAAAATCCAGGGGTGTTCAAACTTGACAGCTTTAAGACTTGAGGACTTCAACTCCCAGAATTCTTCCTCTCACTCTTCATCTTGATGATGTGCGGACGGGCGGGGGGGTTTCTACATTTAGGCAAGAAAAACAAAATGCACAGGTACAGTATAGGTGGTACCTTGCTCAATAGTAGCAACTGTGAGAGGGATCTTGGAATCCTAGTGGACAACCATTTAAATATGAGCCAGCAGTGTGCAGCAGCTGCCAAAAAAGCCAACACAGTTCTAGGCTGCATAAACAGAGGGATAGAATCTAGATCACGTGAAGTGTTAATGCCACTGTATAGTGCCTTGGTAAGGCCACACTTGGAATACTGCATACAGTTTTGGTCGCCACGATGTAGAAAAGACGTGGAGACTCTGGAAAGAGTGCAGAGAAGAGCAACCAAGATGATTAGGGGACTGGAGACTAAAACATATGAAGAACGGTTGCAGGAGCTGGGTATATCTAGTTTGATGAAGAGAAGGACCAGGGGAGACATAATAGCAGTGTTCTGATATCTCAGAGGGTGCCACAAAGAAGAGGGTGTCAAACTATTCTCCAAGGCACCTGGGGGCAGGACAAGAAGCAATGGGTGGAAACTAACCAAGGAGAGAAGCAACTTAGAACTAAGGAGAAATTTCCTGACAGTTAGAACAATTAACCTCTGGAACAGCTTGCCTCCAGAAGTTGTGAATGCCCCAACCCTGGAAGTCTTTAAAAAGATGTTAGATAGCCATTTGTCTGAAATGGTATAAAGTTCCTGCCCACGCAGGGGGTTGGACTAGAAGACCTACAAGGTCCCTTCCAACTCTGCTATTGTATTGTAGGCGTGCACTCACATTGCTACTGAAGCAGTAGCAAAGGTAAGTTGATTTCACCCCTGCTCTAAATCACATTTAAGTTTGTTTGGTTTAGTTTATGTTCAGTGCAATCTGGAAATTGTAATCTTTTGGGTGGGGCGAATGTTCCTAGTCCTGTAATGGTTAAGATAGCAGGCTAGAAACTAGGAGACTAATTTCTAGCCATGCTTTAGGCCAAGCTAGCAAGATCACCTTGAGCAATTCACTCACTCTCCAGCTTAGGAAGGATACAATGGCAACCCACTTTTGAAAAACCTTACCAATAAAATTGTGAGGATTAGTGTGGGAAGTCTTCAGGAATCAAAAACTAACTTGAAGGCACCAAAGAAAACCCCTCAAAACAAAAATCCTTTCTCATAATAGCACATTTGTCCATGGAGAATGAATAATAGAAAAAAATGTGATAAATTAATGAAGTTTCTTGATTTAGAGGAAACCTATGATAAACTGCATAGGTCTGAATATTGGAATATTCTGCATGAAGATGAAATGGAAAGATGTCTTTTGAATGCAGCATGAGCAGTATGTGATAGAAATGAAGTATGTGGAAGAATGAATGAAATGTTTGTTGAATGTTTCCACATGGAACAGGGAGTAAGACATGTGCAATGTTCCTTTGTGTGATAATGCATTCTATACCTAATAAAAGGTCTCATACATTGTATAAATATGGTTTATACAAGGCAGCCATAGGTGGCTTTCTATTTTATCCCCTCCCATCCCCACTCCCAGTGTTGGATGAAGAGATGGGAGGAGATTCAACACAATCAGACTTGTAAGAACTCCTATTATAGCCAATCTCAATAAAAGTAGTTTTAGCCTTCCTGCTGAGCTGATTCCATGGTCTGGAACTGACAGTGACATAACTATAAAGTTATGCTTGAAAGAAGATGTACTGGTTGCAATTCTTGTGGTGTCACCTTAGCTTGTTTTGTAATAAATCTAACTAATCAGGCCTCCGGTATGATTTGTTACTACAGGGTTTTGACACCTTGGTTGTTTATCAACTTTATGGATAAATATATAAGGATTGCCTGTGAGGTTGGAGATATGTTGATGTATTCTTAATGCAGATGATGCCCTGCTATGGATGAGAATATGAATGATTTGCAGAGAATGTTGGATAGATTGTACAATGAAACAAGAAATATGGAACTGAAAATTAAAGTCTTAAAGACCATGATAATTGTGCTTAACAAGAAAATTGAATGAACAATTCTAAGGTATACATATATAGATGGCAAAAAGCTAGAACAAATTAATGGAGTTGTGTATTTTGGTAAACCAATCACTACAACTGGAAAAATTGAGACATTTTAAAAATATGAAAATAATGGTTGTGGTTGTACAGTAGTGGCTGCAAGGAATGATTGTCAAAAGGAGCAAAAAAGGATATGTAAAATGCTTTTGCCCACTTTATTATATGAAAGTGAGAGTTAAGCGATACATAAAAGTAAGTTGAATTCAAGGAGGATGGAGTAAAACAAGAAACAGGGTAAAAATACATGTCTAATTAATCAATAGGGACTGAAAGTGAGGGACTGAAAGGTATGGAAGAAGTACTCAGGTTTGTTCATAGAGAGGGAATCAGTGAAGACTGAATTACAAAACAAATATATGAGGTAAATTGCGGCAGGCTATGATTGTCTGCATTGAGAAATTTAGAAAAGTGGGTATTACATGTATGAAGACATCATAACAAAATGTTATCCTATATACCAGTGATGGCTAACCTTTTTGTTGTTGTGTGCCAAAAGTGTGTGCATGACAATGCATGTGTACCCTGCCCCACCTGCGCATGTGTGTGTGATCCCCCCCTGCGCTTCCCACCCTCCCATTCATGTGCATGTGGCCCCCCCACCTGTGCCCCATCTTGGGCCTAGCAGGCCTCCCTGAACCCTCCTGGAACCAAAAAGGGCTGCGAGGGGAAATGATGCACCCCCATGCTTCCCCATGCATGCACACATATCTCCCGCATATGCTCTCGCATATGTGTGGCAGAGACCCGAAAATCAGCTGGCTGGTGGGAGGCACACATGCATGCACAGTGGATCTGAGCCAGGGTGATGGCTCATATGCCTGCAGACAGGGCTCTGTGTGCCACCTGTGGCATGTGTGCCATAGGTTTGCCATCATGGCTATATGCTATATACCATTCATGTTATGGTGCACCTAATACATAATTACATAATTATCATTTGCACAACACCCATGTTTCTTCCAAATGATCAGGATCGAGAGAAAGAGTAAGAAAGTTGTGTTGAATAGAATTAAAGAGGTCCTATAAAAGAGAGCAAAGAGAATTTTATGGAACATATGTTAACTTTTTTTTGGCTTCGTCTATTTTGCACTCTACATAACTTTACTTTGAAAGGGAATAGCATGATGTGTTAATACTTGCAGAAGTAACATAGCTTGTTAATACTTCTGTATTTAGTATGATTCATATTTTATTCTTAAACATATATTACTCACCCTGCTTTAAGATAGAGACAACAGAAAAAAGATTTAACAGATTGTGTGAACATAGCCAGGGAGAAGACAGAGGACCAGAGTTATGTGCTCATGTCAAACTAATCTGTATATCTGAATCTCTGTATAGAGTCTAGAAGGTTTGCAAAAGGAGTTCACACAAATGGAATTATTCACACTTAGGTAGTCCACAAATGAATAAATAATCTGTTTTCAAGCTTTCCAACTAATAGAAAGAGGTCAAGAGATAGACTTAATTCTGAAAGCAACTTCTGAAAGGAACTGCAGGTCATCATTTTATGTGGCACTGAAATATCTACATCTCTGAAAGACCAAAGCTGAGTGTGGATCTGTGAAAACTAAGATATAAGTGCCAAAAAATATAAACAAGGTAGGTGGCACAGTAAGAAAATATTATATGCTATTGTGTGAACCATACATATTTTACAGTAGGTATCAAAACTGAATCAATATAATAAAACTTCACTAGGAGACTGAAACCTGAGATATAGGGCTTCCTATGCAGTTTTCTTATTTCTTGATTTACTCCCATAAGATAAGATGGATATCATTTTTCTTTCTAAATGCCACATGTAATATTGAATTATGTATGCTGGATTTCCATACTCTAGATTTGGACATGGCTGACATCCCTCCCCGTACCCATACAAATCCTCCCCCCATTCTGTCTTATCTGACTTACACACTGATGTGCGTGCACGCACACACAAACATACGAGAGGACGCGTGATAAGATAACTAACTCTTGTTGGATGATATTCCATCATTATATTCCTGCTAGCCTGGTTGTGTTTGATGGACTATGAGGAAGAGCAGTATTCACTGGAATTACGTATAAAGATAGGATTATTTCTGAATATTAGCTTGCTACTGTATTGTGTGATTTTAGTAGCAGAGACAAAGTCATGGGTGCCTAGACAAATAGTATGAAGGCAATTCAGGTTCTTAGCAACTGTCTCACATTTATGACCGACCAGTTGTAGCATCATGAAATCATGTGATCATGATTTGTTACCTTTTTGCCAATTTCGTCCCCATTGAGAAAGTTTGATTTACTTAATGACCTCATTGCATTAGTGACTGTGTGATTGACTTAATGACTGCAATGATTTGCATAATTATCACTGCAAGAGTTGTTGTAACATTCAGTCTGACTAGACTTACGATCACAATAATTTGCAAGAGAAATCCCAATCCCAATTGTGGTTGTAAATTGAGGACTCCTTCTTTTCTTGTTAAAGCATTCTGAAGTGGTACAGCTACAAAGCCTGAAACTGCTGTGAAATCAGAATTATTATCGTAGATTTTTATGTAAAATTGTAAGCTTCCAAGAGTCTTATTTTGATTGTGTTAGGACAGAAATGTGTTTAAATAAAATGAATATTTTTTAAAAATAATAATAATGCCTTTGATATAGAATTAAATGCTTTTAAATGCTTTTTGAGGGACTAACAATATGAATTGGCACTTATACCTGTCCTTTGTATTGACATCTGACTGGTTGGCTTGGGTACATCTTTACATTACAAGTTATATCACAGAACTAGAAACAGAGTGGAATCACAGAATGATTCAAGCACACAAGATAGGATGAAGTAAAGGAAATAAAAAGAATGGCAAAGCAAAATATAATAAAAGAAAGAAAAATTCAAAATGTTGAAGTGATGAGGGTTGCCTATTGTTTGAGTGATTTCAATAAAACTGTTGTCTTCCTATTTGCATTTTATCCCAAAGCGGCTTTAAACAGCATACAAGAGAGAATAAGGGTTAAAAACTTCTTTGAGTAAGTAGTAAGTATCATAAATAACAATGGCACCAACCAACAGAAGCAGATCCTAAAATGAAACCTAATATCCTCCAAATATTCTCTAAGTACTTTCCCTTTCAGAAATTCAATAAATAAGAAGACGCTCTTCTGTAGAAAGACATGTTGCTCCTCAGGAGCGACACCACCTTGAAGAGACCTCTCTCAGATCTTGCAAGATTGGCAGATTCACTTTGGAGCAACTACCTTTTTCCTCTGAGAAGTCAAGGCGTAAACATGTGGTAAAGCAGACACGCCAGCAGATTTTATTCCTACCAAAGGAGTTATATGAAGAAGATTGGTAAAACGACTAGGCCAAAATTACCCAGTAAGATGTATGGTGGAATGGGGACTTGAACATAGGTCTTCTGGGTTCAGCTCCATCAAATTATCCATCACTCCTGAATGTCTCACAAGGCCAGAAAAGGTCAGATCCTGAAGCTGATGTCACTAGGCATTATTTCAAAGTAATGTTTTGTGTCAGGGTTGTTAAGAATGTAATACATCTACTTAGAGTTAAATGCAATGAGTCTTACATTGATATATTTTGCACTATTCATTAGGGCTGTGCAGCACCTCACATTTGAAGGGAAAAGTAGTATCTGGAAGCACACAGCACAATTTCTTGAAACAGTTGTGTCTTTTCTGGGAGCTGAAGTCCTTCAGACTTAAAGTTGCAAAGGTTGGAGACCCCTGATCTAGAAAGTCTATCCAAATCTTGTGCAATCCAATCATGATTCTTCCAATAATGGTTCAATGTTTTAAGTTTGTAGTTTTTAATATAAGATTTGACCCATTTCAGTCTTAAAGCCTCCTATATGTATAAAAAGTGCTGCTTTTGTTTTCAGTACAGATAGTCCTCAACTTGTGACTGAAAATGAGCCCAGAATTATGGTCTGAAGTCATGGTGGTCGTTAAGCGGTTCACCATGTGACTGTGCCCAATTTTACAATCTTTTCATTGTGTGGTCATTAAGTGACACCATGCTTGTTAAACCAATGCCACCATTGTTATTATATTATACCCAATGGATTTCTCCCCCCACCCCAAAACTGGAAGCAAATGCCAGAAACTGGCAAAAAAATAATAATTGTTAGAATCATATGAACATGGAATGCTACAAGCAGCCATAAATCCAAGCCAGTTGCCAAGTCATAAAAATACAATCATATGACCATGTGTGTATGTGTGTGGCCATCAGAACTTTTAAATTTTGAGGTTTTAAAGAAGAGACTTAAAGGGGACGTGGTGGCTCAGTGGCTAAGATGCTAAGCTTGTCGGTCAGAAAGGTCAGCAGTTCAGTGGTACAAATCCCTAGCACTGTGTAATGGAATGAGCTCCCGTTACTTGTCCCAGTTTCTGACAACCTAGCAGTTTGAAAGCATGTAAAAATACAAGTAGAAAAATAGGGACCACATAACCACGGAGACGTCTTCAGACAGCGCTGGCTCTTCAGCTTTGAAACAGAGATGAACACTGCCCCCTAGAGTCACTAATGACTAGCACATATATGCGAGTGGAACCTTTACCTTTTAAGAAGAGATTGTCTGAAATAGGTAGGGTCTCCTGTCAGAGGGGGCTGGACTAGAAGAACTATTCTATTCTATTCTATTCTATTCTATTCTTTGGCTGCCTGAGAAAACTTAGGACAAAGAAGGACCTACATCTCTGTGCTCAGTGAAGAGGCAGTTGCTGTCATCTCAAAAGAATCTCAGAAGTGTTGGGATGGTGGAACTCATGTTTGGAAGTCATGCACCTACTGAGGCAAAGTACATTTTCCTAGGAACTTACGCTCCAGTCTGTTAAATGAAAATCTGTACAGGGAAATACGACATCAGATCTTCTGTTGTTTTAAAAGTTAAAAACACTCAGACAGGATCTTTGAAACATCCTTAGGCATCATGTTACTGTTTGGTAGTTGGGTTTGGTAGTTGTGTGCTTTAGGCATGCACCATAATTTTCATAATGCCACCATACCACCAACGTGGTAAAATAAGCCCCCCCCCCAGCATTTTAGTGCTCAAAATATGTTAATTGTATTCCTTGACATCTAAAAGAAAGCCTGCATATATTTTCTGATATCTCTGATATCGGAGAGCGATTTTTAAAGGTATTGTTAGCTTGTGGCTTTAGGAAATAGTTCTTTTTATGAGCGTGATGATAAGATATCTTGAATAGCTGACTCTGGGGTTTTCACTAAACTGTCCATGAATGCTGTAACCATCTGTTTTTCTGGACGTTTGTCAGGGGGAGTGTGGCAGAGGCAGCTGTCTGAAAAAGGGGATGCTTTGGATGATGAAGCGGGCCATTGTTTTGGAGCAATTCTCTTGCATTCAGAGATTCTACCCAAGCGTGCTCTAGAGCAATCAAAATCAAACTATTGTTTGTACCAATCATATTGATCTGAAAAGAAGATGGTGGGATGACCCCATTGTCAATACAATGACTGGTTCAGAGCAGCTGTATTGTGGCCAAGGTACAGCCTTAGCAGGAAACATTCAGGGAAGCTAGAGGGCTTATGCTCCCTACTGGGGAAAAAGAAAAGATCATGCCAGACGAAGGTCTTGTTTAAAGCAAAAAAGTAAAGAGACAGATCTGGTTGGCATTGCTAGCAATTTGCTTTTGCAAAAATGGTTGACATTACTACTGTGTTGCCACTTATTAATCAATTAAAGCTGATTGGTTTCGCTAAATGAAGCCTAGAATTGTTCATAAGAAGAATAATTGCTAGATATATTTATATGGATTTTAAATGTCAGCAAAGAGGGTTTTTTATTTTATTTATTTTGGTGGTACCATAAAAAGATGACATTTGTATTGCTTATTAAAAAGCATTCATTCTAGTTTCATGCACAATTTAAAGATTTCACCATTTATTTATGATAGACGCTGAATGAATGAAATAAAACATATTGTGATGTTAATTTCTCTATTAAATATGACTTTTTATATACATAATCTCCTTAAAAGACCACCTTTTATCTTGAAATAAATGTTATAGATTTTAGTTTAGCACTTAGTTGCACTTCATCCATTAGCATTTTAAGCTTTTTGATTTGGCTTTGTCATTTCATTGTGCACATACGAATATTGTTTAATATAAAATTGAATATGTTGAACTAAATTAAGATTGCAGTATCTGGAAGACATCTTTCATTAAGCAATTAACAAATCTCTCTAAAAATCTACAAAAGCATATGTGTTTATATTTAACAAGTTTTTATACAATCAGCCAAATTTTCAGTTCAAATTCACATGGCAATAATTAAAAGATTAAACTATGTTGATCAACAATTTTAACTGGAAGCCACATAATTTTTAAATTAACTTTAAAAAGGATAAAATGTAATTAATGTATAGCCCTAAGCCCAAATGACAGCATATCCTTCAATCATACTCAGTTCCCAGATAGTAAGCTGTCTTGTATCCACTACTGGACTTTCTTCCAATATGTTTATATTATTATTTCTTTTCTATCAGACCTTTTATCTTGTTTAATGAAAATCCAATTAAAAAGACAAATAATTGTTGTGATATTATTTATATTATACAAGACTCCATGAAGACTTCCTTCAAAGCATTATATCAGGGTTTCTCAAATTTGGCAGTTTTAAAGTTGTGTACCTTAACTCCCAGAATCTCCAAATATTGAACTTTGAATATTGAAACAAATACTGAAGTTGCCAAAATTTGGAAAACTCCGTCTTAAATGCAACCATAACTTCAAGAAGTCCCCCAAAACTTTAAATTCAACCTTCAAAATAGACACCAACTTGTAGTTGTAGTTTGTAGTTTTAAAAATACACCTAAGAAATATTCAAATAGCATGCTGATTAAATTTGTGTTAAATCACATTTAGTTTTTTGTTATCTTGCTTTTGCTTACTTTTGAAAACAAACATAGACACCGACACAGACACACACACACACACAGACACACACACACATATGGCATGGCACGCTACCCAAAGGCTATGTGTGGCCCTTAGCATGAAAAATGCATCTCCCTGGTTATTTGTCAAGAAGGCAGCTATGGCTTGTTCAACAGACCATGCTTAAAACAGAACTTTGAAGAGCAAAACACTGGAATCTATTTAACTTTATTAATTAAATTGTAGCTGGCTGCCTCTAACAGTACACATGGCCTCAAAGCTGTAAGAGATGAGTACAACTAATGCAACAATAACTTATTCAGAAATATTGGGCTCATTTTAATAATAAAAGTCAATTTATTTTGAAGTACCCATTAAAAAAGTTTCATAGTTTGATAAAGCTGGCATACAGAATCACTTTTAGATAAGCATGGTATCCTCCCGATGTTCTTTAGGCCAGGGGTGTCAAACTCACGTTATCACATGACATATCGTGACATTTTCCCCTTTTGCTAAATTGGGCATGGGCATGGTCAGAGCGTGATGCATCCAGGCTGTGGGCTGCGAGCTTGACAGCCCTGGTCTTGGCTAATCTTCACATTGAGGAAAAGTATGGTATAAACTTTTGGTGTGATGGCATGGCTGGTAAATGAAAAGCAGGTACCGGTATATAAATATGTCACATGTTGAAGGGCATCAGAAAGAAAAGGCAGCATGGCCTGTTTGGCTACAATAAAAAGCTGAAACCTAATCATAATAAATACAGCAATAAAATTTAAAGTACTCTTGCTGTGAGTAATAAAAAAGGTAGAAAGTAATAAAAAGTTAACTTGCCAACATGGCATTTAAAATAATTTTACAAATGCTTTTTCTAATCTACTGTAAATATGATCTGTCTGTTTATATGAAAAAGCTATTTAGTCTATATTGCAGGAATTATGAAAATCAAACATAATTAATATGCAAACATAATTAACAAGGGAAGTAACTCTTACAGTTTTATTTATTTCATGTCTTTATTGAATTGTTGGTGATGATTTCTACGTGCATCTGACACAGCTTATTTGCTGTTGTCAACTAAATGCTAATAACTAATAACTAAATCAGCATGGAATTTGATATCAAATAGCAATTGGCAAAGTAATAGTTTGGTAGGTTTGGTGATAACTCTTCCCTCTATATATTTCAATAAGTCTGTCTTCCAGCTTTTTAGCCATGTCCACAAATTAATCTAGTTATTAATATATTTAACAAATTGCAGGGGATGTCACATAATCTGCCTGGTGTTTTGGAGGAAAGTCACTCTTGGCTTTTGGCAACTATATAGACAAGTTACTGCAGTTATCAAGATAACCTTTCAATAAGTTTTCCATTGTCTTCTTCCTAAAGTTGAAGAAGATTGCCTGCCCCAAAGTCATCCAGTTGGCTTTTGTGCCTAGGGCAGATCTAGAACTCAGATTTCCCCACTGCTTGTTCAGTATCTGAACCACTCAATTAAATTGGTTCTCATTTTCCAATTTAGGAATATCTTTCTAAAAGCCCTTCAGAATGATACATATATGTAGAATCCATCAAAGTGGCTCTAGCCATTGGATCTGTCCAAGGACTCTGTCACATCTTTGTTCCTGGTGAGTGACATTTCTTCTTCTTCTAATTAATGAGGCAGCTACAAGTTCACTTGGAGCACTAGGTTTAGGTGTTATAAGTCTGAGAAGTCTTCTTAAGTAGGATCAGGCTATGCTCTTCCTTTTCCCCAAGATTGTTTTTTTCCCTGATGAATCAAGACTATGCCACCATCAGTTAAAGTGAACTTCCTTCTTGAGTCATGATGAGATTTGATATTCTTTTCTACCAGATGAGAAGTTTCCTCCTGTAATTCTTGTATAGAATGACACTACATTTCTTTGGAATAGAAAATATAACATTTGACTCTAGAGATGGAAGGGGGGAACCCTCTGGATTATCAATCATTGCTGAATGTGGTGGACCATTGAATTCACAAGAACCTTGTAACCTGGAAAGTGTATGGGCTTAGTAGATACTGTTTTTGGTCCTCAAGACTTCATATGGGCCTTCATCCATTGCCTGAAGTTTATTCTTTTCTGACACAGGCATTGCTTATATGGCAATTCTGGGCATTTTTTTCAGAAAATATTCATGCTTAGATTACTTTTTCTGTCCTTTCTTTACTGTGCATAGGACTTAGAAGTATATGTCTATCTCTTTTAAATAAACCGCATTCTCATTCTTTGATATTATACTCACTTTTATTTGATATGAGACCATAACAAAGTAATGCTAGCCGTTTGCATGATAGAGTCTATTCTGCCCAAGAAATGAGTGGAGTTTTGGCAGCCAGCGGAAGCCTCCCAAATTATTTATCTGATCCAAATAAAAGTCACTTCTACGATATATTTATATATCAGATTCCTCTAGGTCAGCAGTCAGATCACCATCTTAATTTACAGTGTTGGTGTAAGTTTATTTCCCTTGACTGTGACAAAAAGGTTGAATAATAGAGTTGAAGAGGCACCAGGGTCATCAAATCTAACCCTCTGTTCAGTGCAGGTTTCCAAATTAAAGCATCTATGACAGATGGCCATTAAGCCTCTGCTTGAACACATGTACCAAAGGAAATTCCACCACCTTTGGTAGGGAATTGATTCTACAGCTCCTGTTTTAGAAAGTTTTCTCCATTATTCCACTGGAATGTTATTTCCAGTAAATTTTAGACATCTTAATGCAGTTTGCATTTTGGGTCAATAGAGACCAGGTCATGAAGAGTTTAACTATATTCTTTCAGGCACTCTTTCTCCCCTTGTTTTCTCTTCCACGCATCTTGGCAGCATCTGTTTTGCGCCGTCTTTTTCAATGCTGTTTGATCAGATGGGGGGGAGGGGGGGACAGAGGAGAATAAGAGAAAGATGTGGCTTCACCTTTCCCCCAAGGACTCCTTTCTCTGCCAAATTCATCCCCAGATGCTTTTCCTCTTATAAGAGAAAGAATCCCATATGGTTTTTCCGTATGGATAGAAAGCTCTACATTTTAATACTGCTAGAATGGGATCTTGGCCCACAGACGCTGCGTGCGTTGAGATGGATTTTTAGGCTTCCAGGGTTGGTGTTTTGATCTCTCTTGTTTGCCAACATGCTGGCCACTGGTCCTTTCTCCTTCACCTTGCTTTTTTTCAAAGAAGACTATTTAGCAGGCAGGCTCCCTGCCAAATTCTGACCGTGTTGCATGGCATCTGCAGCCCTGTTCATAAAACAGTGAAGCTTGAGGGAGGGCACCTCTGCTACCTCAGTTCTGAAATTTGATTAATTTCTTTTATCGAATGCCACAAAATATTGAGACATTGTTTTGTTTTTATAAGCAACACAGAAAAACCAGAAAAGTTTGGATGCAGAAGACGATTGGGTGGCAGTTCAACTTACACTCCAAAGTGAAGTAAAAAATTTTTAAATTATATTTATTAAAAAGGGTAGATGAACCAAATTTATTTCAGGCTACCTTACAAGCTACTCTAATAAATGATAAGAAGCCTGGTAAAATGTTAACAAATTTAATAGCATAGAAAACAAAGCTTTCTGGAAGAAAACCAATTTCTGCAAAGGCAAATTGTGATTTACTAACTTTTTAGACTTCTTTCAGAATTTTAAGTAAGTTTTAAGTAATTATGAAGTAGATATAGTTTATTTGGTTTTTAAACAGTGTCCCAATGAAGAATCAGAGCAAAGCTCAGGGTCATAGGATTGTTATGAATCAGTTATGAGTGAATAAATAGAATGAGTATATCTTACCTATAACACTATCCATACCACAAGTAGAGACTTTTCATATGTTTCTGAATTATAACTGCAGGCATCTCTCTTAAGGCCCCTCCTCAAGAAACCATCCCTGGATCCAGCTTTATTAGAGAACTATCGTCCCGTCTCCAACCTTCACTTTTTAGTGAAGGTTGTTGAGAGTGTGGTGGCTCAACAGTTTCCCCGACATCTGGAGGAAGTTGATTATCTAGACCCGCGCCAGTCCGGCTTCCGGCCCGGTCACAGCACCGAAACGGCATTGGTCGCGTTGGTAGATGATCTCTGGAGGGCACGGGATAGAGGTTGTTCCTCTATCCTTGTCCTATTAGACCTCTCAGCGGCTTTTGATACCATCGACCATGGTATCTTATTGCACCGATTGGGGGGGGTTGGGGCTGAGAGGCACCGTTCTACGGTGGTTCTCGTCTTACCTCTCTGGTCGGTCGCAATGGGTGTTGGCAGGAGGGCAGAGGTCGTCCCCGAGGCCACTCACATGTGGGGTCCCTCAGGGGTCGGTCCTCTCGCCACTCCTGTTTAACACCTACATGAAGCCGCTGGGCGAGATCATCCGTGGTTTTGGGGTGGAATACCATCTGTACGCTGATGACACTCAGTTGTACATATCCACCCCAAACCACCCCAACGATGCCGTCGAGGTGCTGTCCCGGTGTCTGGAGGCCGTACGGATCTGGATGGGTAGTAACAAACTCAAGCTCAACCCGTCCAAGACCGAGTGGCTGTGGTTTCCGGCACCCCGGTTCAGCCAGATAAGTCCAACACTGGCCATTAGGGGCGAACAACTGGCCCCCGTGGAGAGGGCGCGCAACTTGGGCGTCCTCCTGGATTCGTGGCTGTCCATGGAGGACCATGTGACGGCCGTGGCCAGGGGGGCGTTCTCTCAGGTACGCCTGATACGCCAGTTGCGCCCCTTACTGGACCGGGAAGCCCTTCGCACAGTCACTCAAGCGCTTGTGACATACCGGCTGGATTACTGTAACGCTCTCTACATGGGGCTCCCCTTGAGGTGCACTCGAAAGCTACAGTTAGTACAGAATGCGGCCGCGCGGGTGATTATGGGTGCCTCAAGGCAAACCCACGTAACACCTCTCCTGCGCGAGCTGCACTGGCTGCCTGTGGCCTTTCGAGTGCGCTTCAAGGTGCTGATGACCATCTTTAAATCGCTCCATGGCTCGGGGCCTAGCTATATACGAGACCGTCTCCTGCCCCATACATCCCTTCGTCCGATCCGCTCCCACAGAGAGGGTCTTCTCCGGGTGCCGTCAGCGGGGCAATGCCGGCTGGCGACACCCAGGGGAAGGGCCTTCTCTGTGGCGGGCCCGGCCCTCTGGAACGACCTACCCCCCGACCTTCGCACTATCTCGGACCTCCGCCTCTTCCGCCAACGTCTTAAGACGTATCTATTCCAACAAGCCGGCCTAGGATAGCCCCTACTTCTGACTTTTAAATTTAAAATTAATTTGGTATGGTTTTAAAATGGGTTTTTAGCACGGGTCTAATAATTTAATATATTTTAATCGATTTTGTATTTTGTATTTTGTGGTTTTAATAATGCCTGTGCGCCGCCCTGGGTCCTAACAAGGAGAAGGGCGGGGTATAAATTTAATAAAATAAATAAAATAAAATAAAAATTAATTAGAACGATTAGGATTAGTCCAGATTACCAGGGATTGCAGATAACCTGTTTAGTTCAGCATGAATCTAGAAAGTGGAAGACAGTGAGTTCTAGTCCCATTTTTGACATGAAGGCAGCTGGGTGACCTTGAGCCAGTCACCTTTTCTTAAATCTAAGAAGGAGGCAATGGCAAACCACTTCTGAAAAACCTTGCCGCTCCCCCAAAAAACAAAAAACCCTACAAGAACTTGTCCAATTAACCTCTGAGAATTAGACATGTTTGAACAGAAGAGAAAAACCCTGGGAACTGTAATGTTCCTGCTCTTAATTCTGTTAATTGAGGACCTGTTTTCAGGTTAAGATCTCATGTATCTGAAGCACTATGTCTATTTTAATGCCTCTGTGCCAAATCCTGAAGGAATCAGGATTCCTCTTCACATTTTGTAGGGCCATGTCATTTTTCCACTTTTAAATGAAACAGAAATCCTGTGGTATATGTTTCATTTTGATAATAGGCTAGTTAAAGTAATCATTTAAATTCTCCCCAGAATAGAGAGCCAGAATGGGTTGTCTCTGTCCAGTGACCAATCAGACTGAGTCTACAGCTGTGACATCACTGGTACCACTGGTGACTCCTCCCAGCTTTAGACTCAGTCCGGTCAGGGCTGGATGCCTAAATTAGCTCTTCTCCAAATTAATTAGTTAATTAGGTCCATTTTTACAATTTTTAATGTAACCAAATGATATATGAGATGTTACATAATTCTTATCATTAACAATACTAGTTATTATGTTAGGATTATTAGATTTAGGATGCCAAAATGTAGACATTTATTAAATGGCAGGAAAGAGGTACTGTATGCAGATTTTTATAGCCCAGGTAGGGTATTTTTAAAATTATTCTTACACTTATTTTATTAGTAAAAGTTTGCAAAACAGATATGGTAATAATCCTACTTAGGTCATTGACTTAACTGGAAAGTTAACAGACCTTTTAACCTAATTTTATGAGTATCTTGACCTGGCCCAAAAGCCTTGGGAAGTGATACTTGCCCCCTTCCCTTTACTTAACAAGCAGAAAGAGCAGGACAAAAGAGGGTGTCAGAAAAAGAGGGGCTCATCTAAAGGGGATGACATAATCACCCATTACATGCCAGCCTAAAGAAAGGTAAATCTTGAGAGAGAGAATTTCCCCTTCTGTGCTCTTTAGGAACTGTAGTGAATGCCTGTGGTGGCCTGGGTGCTCTGGCAGTGAAAATGAGCTCTGAGTTCCATTTTTATCTGCGATTGCCTCTTGCAACCCTCTGCCAGCCTCCTGAGGTCCATTTTTGCTGGCAGAGGCACGATGGGCCAGTCCTTCGCTGTTTCCACGACAGCCCCACAGGCCAGCTCTAAGCACCCTACAGGCCAGATTTGGCCTGTGGGCCTTGAGTTGGACACCCTTATTTTAGACCAATCACTATCTCCCAAAGTGTAATCGTTTGGGAGAATTAACCTGGGAGATAGGAGGAAGAGCTGCTGTCTAGACAGCTGTCTAATAAACAAAATTTGAGTCAATGGGAAGGATGGGGGTCAAGAAAGCATCTCAGAAAGGGCTCTTCTTCATTTTGGAGAGAGTAAAAGGAACGGAAAAGATAGGTACTTTCAGACCTGCAAGATGAAGTACTATAAGCTTACAATAAAGGTAGCGTTAGTATTCATGGTTGATGCTTCTTGTCTGGACCATCGTAAAGGGCTGACTCAAACCATTCTATTTTATTTTGAGGAGGGAATAGACATTGAAGGCAGAAATATATGCTGCCTTAAACACATGGAGGAAAAGTGAGATAATAACGAAGAAAATGTTTTTATTCTTTTAGTTTAGAGAATAAAATCAGCCTTAATCAGTTGCTTGATATCTGAGAAGGAGAAAAAAATGTGTTGATTACCAGTGGTGTCATTTTTCATAATGGTTTGCACATTCACATACACACACACACATGCACACACACACACCTTCCAAAGCATTTTTTTTCAAGCTTGTTAAAGGTTTAAGTAGCATGGCTATTTATTCCATTGGTTGAGAGCTAATGAATGAATGGTTTATTAATCAAATGTATGTTGTTGAAAAAAGCCAAGTACTGTTCACTTACAATTGAGATTTAACCCTGTTTTTAACATATTTTAATGAGCTACAGATTTGAATGTGGGCTTTGTTCATCTGTTGCTTCCACTCAATTGCAGTCTCACCCTAAGAAGACACAAGACAGATTGATCAGGCTTCCCTTCATTGTGAAACTTAAATGAAGTGAACAGGGCCTTATGTTTCAAAACTAAATGAGACAATTAAAAAAGCACCCTATCTGTCTGATGTTCTTAAATTTGATTAAGCTACTGCTAGTAAATGTTTTTACTATACTGTAAATAGTCTCTAAGCACACTTTTTCATTACCACAGCTACCAATTAACAGGAGTAACTGTGTATATAACTTGCACTATGTCGTGTCATTTCACAGCAGAAAACTTGTTTTTCCAAAGCATACTTCAGTACAGATGCCAGATTCACCACCTCATCCTAGCCTTCTGCTTAAAAAACTTTTTTAAGTGGTTGATAAACACTACATGGAATGCATTTGGAAATTGCAAGCAGCATTCAAAGAAGTAAAAGATGCTTCTGTAGATATGTTTTTTACAACAAGTTTAGGTTTCCCCCACCCTTAAATATATGAATAGATATGAATAGAATATATGAATAGAAAAAAACCCCAAGATTATTTCTTGTGTTCACTGACATAGGTTCAGCTCTTGAAGTCCCAGGGCTTCCATATAAACTCCAGAAACCTCAAGGATGTCCCTGAAACTCTTGCAAGCATTGTCACTAGACTCTTTCTTAAAGTAACAGAAGGGAGAAATTGTGAGTTGTACTCATTTTAACAGTATTAATTAAACTAGGTAAGAGTTGAATTTCAGTTACATATACCTTTATTCATTTTCTTTATTCATTTGCCTCCTTTCAGTTATCCTTATTGATAATAAATCTATCTTATTATTGGGTGCAATCCTAAGCATGCCACTCAAGGCCAATTGTTGACTGTGTCATCCCTATCATGAGATAGCACTAGTAGAATAGAAAGCCCAGAATGCACAATCACATATCATCCCCCAACTCCTTGGACAAGAGGGAAGTTGCAAGACTGCTCAAATCATTCTAAAATTGGAAGAAGGAGACAAGTATAAAATACATATTTTTTCAGCTTTCCAACATATCTATTTGTCAGATGCAGGCTTTAGAATATTGTCTTCATGGTAAAAAAATTAGGAAAATGATATACAAAGAAGAAATTAAGAACCTTCTAGGCTACTCATGAGGTTAATGCTCTTAGAAGACACAGGAGTTCCCTCAGAGGTATCCATGCCCTTGTTTCTTCACTTGGGAACAATAGAGGTATGAAAAGAAGATTTTGCCAAGAAGCTTGTTGAAGCTTCTGTAATTTATCCCTCTTCTAGAGCTGTGTGTTAACTAGAGTTCCAATCATGGAGGGACATGGAAATTGGAAAAGAGTCTTTCCTTTACATTGTAGATTGTCTTGAGCATAATATGAGGGAGTTTCCTAAGAAGGATTTTCATTTTGGTAATACTTCTTCCTGTACTCCAGAGTACCCATTGAAACTTTTTTGGAACATTTCCTAACTGTTTTGAACAGATCTAGTGGGCAAATGGACTTAGTAGATTTATAATAAGTGGGAATAATGTTAAGGTATATTCTCTGCTTTGAGCTGACAATGTACGTGGGTATGTACATTAAATTCCTTCTTGTCCCTATGAGTGTATGTGTCTTGCTCAATCTCTGGTCTTCTACAAGAAACCTTGCGTTTGAGGGTTCTCTGCACAGTATTGTAGCTGTTACTAGCACTGCTCTGTTCTGAATGAAATGTTTTAATGTTGTTCCTTGGATATATTGTGGAGCCACTTTCTCAGTTTAGGAGTCATCCTCCTGAATGTTTCTACCTCACTTTGGCCTTTATTTTCCACATCTACTTTATACCCTGGTACTTCTCCAGGTTCTCCAACTTTTTCTTCCTGATGTTGCTGTCATTGGCACTACTATACTTATCACCACTGCTTCTTTTCTGATCCCTGTCTAATGCCATGATGTTTGGTTGATTGGCTAATACCTGCTTGTCCATCTGGATCAGGATCTTAGCCCTATTACTCTTCACAACCTTCTGTGAATCACTCTGCTGCTTTCCATTGTGGTCTTGAATGCCTATATTTATGCATTTATAACCCCTTAAAGGTATGCTATACTGAATGTTTGTATAATTTTTCCTCTAGTGTCAAAATGTTGGGTAGACGAGTCGGGGATTATTTATGTGCAGTTGCACAATATTAAACAAATTTTTCTTGACATTCGATAAATATAAGAAACTGAGAATACAGTTCATTTCATTTAGTGTTCAATCATCAACATACATTTAGAATAATATTAACCTTGATTGTTCTCGATAGCTTGCATGCTGTGTGCTAAAAAATAGTTTCTGTGTAGTTTAGATTACCCTGTGTGGTTTTTTTTAAAATATTATTATTACCCTCATAATAAGTTCAAGGTGAGTAAGTTGCAAGTCAGTTTGCATATAACCCTTTAGAATAGCTTGACGTTTACTCCTTATGCACCCTTCCATCTATAATGCAAATGACTACACCTGTATTATGTTCAGCCTCTTCTGTTACTTAGAGGACAATTGTTTAATGTGAAAGAAGGCTTTAAAAATTCTGTACAAATACATGTGAAAGCAGCCCTCGTCATTCTCCAGTCACCCAGATAAAAGAGATGTCATTGAAAGGGGAAAAAAAAAACATAAAAGGTCTTACTGTCTGCAGTAAAGACTGAATTCCTATTATGTTTTCAGAGCCTCAAAAAGACATGGGAAGGAACCAAGGTTTTAAGTCAAATAAAAAGCACTTAAGCTAAGATCACATGAATGTATAGCTGGGTAATGGACCTTTCATCTTTGAAATAAAAACAGTTCAATTCAATTGGAGCGGAGGGTATCCCCTTTTGAAAAAGTCTGTTTTAATGAGTTTCCATTTTATGCGTGGGTTGCTTTTTAAATGATGCTGCTCTATTGAAGTTTTACCCCAATGAAGACACAAGACAGATTGTCCAAGCTTGCGGCTATTGTTGAGAGTTGATGAAGTGTGTGGGCCCTTATGGCTGATAACAGAAGTAGATGGTCAAAGCCAATAAATAAAACTTTAACTCAGATTGTTGGGAGCTTTCCACTGAAAAAGCTTTCTATTAGCATGAATCTTTGGTTTTGAAGGACTTGTGAACCCAAAGGCAGCTCATAGCTCTGTCACACAACTAAGTTGGTCAGACAAGCAGCAATCTGTCCCATCTGATAAACATTGTTTTGTCTTTTAAAATTCTCGACTTCTCTTCAGGAGTCAACACTGTTAATGTCTTGATAGACTATTAACTTCATAATGCCTGGCTGTTGGATTATTGATTTTGGTCAAAGACATGTTTTGATGTTTTACAGAAGTGTAATTGTTTTGCCTTTGGTAAGAGCTTAATGATGTAAATATGAGGATGCACCATTTAATCATTGCCAGAATCTGTTATTTCTAGACAGAATTAGTCTAATCACTTTAGTGATGCTACCAATGAGCATAGCAAGTGGAGGGGGGGAAGAGTGACTTAGACAGCGGCCTATTAGGATACTGAGTCTGATCTTATCATAGTAAGAAACCTGAAGGGAAACCTACTGTTTCAGTGGTAGTTTTGGTAATTCTGGCACTGCTACTGCTGGTCAGCTTTGCTTGTCTCTTGGATTGAATCGATTATGTAGAACAGGAAGGCAAACAGAATGGTCTTCTCCACAACAACAGTGAGCTACTTTAAAAGCAGAACTAGACTTCTATATTCTGATGGCTTCAGCTGTTTTATAGAAACAAACTAATTTACTTCCAGCTCAACAGTGATATAGTTGTGCTTGAAAAGTTGGCATGTTTCAGAGTGATGGCATTAAAGGGTCTCCATTAACCTTCTGTTGGTTGGTTACTCTTGCTTTACTATTTCTTACAACACTTGAACTTCGGGTTCTGAAAGAACATGCTGTAAAGCTCTGGGGCTTTGCAGCTTTCTGCCAATAATCCACCAGAAAAGAATAGGAGGGAAATTGTCTACTGTTTTGTCTATTTCTGCTTCCTGTTTACTTCCTGACTGGCATAAACATGCCAGCTTACTAATTCTTTTTTGTGGCACGGTGATGAGAGGAAACTATCAGTAGAATTTGCAGTATTCAACCTCCTATTTATTTAGTTATTTTTAATTAAAAGATTTTTTTTTTAAAAAACACTCTTAAGTGAAGAATGGGAGACTAATGAGTGCCAAGGGAAGTGTTGGCCTGGACCCCAGGTGCCAGTGGAATATTACTTTGCTGAAAATAAATGAAGCATTTTATGTGGCACTGACTGTTGCCATATAACCTCTGATTCATTCATACATCAGATTTATTCATATATCTTATTATACTCATGATCAATTTTTGACATCAGTTGAAGAAGGCTTTTGGATATCTTTGTCCATAAAGCAGAACAAAAAAAAAACCTATTTCCTGTTTGCATATACAAAGGGAATTACTGTGAAAATCATCAGGCTGCAATTTTGCACCATTATTTCTTCCTTGTACTTTTCTTTGGAATTTTATCCTCAGATTTTAAGTTGGTTGAAAGTTGGCTGGATAGATAGATATGAAACTGATGTTTTATTCCAGATGATCATAGTATAAGTGAATATAGCATGAGACAATGTTGCATAGCTGTCTCCTCTACTTTTTACACTATGCTCAATGAGCTCTCAGAGGCTTCTTTTTGCCCATTTTTATTCTTAGGAATATTATTAGAATTTTAATGAACCATTCATTCCAGAAATAAAAGTATATACATAACAATCTCTCTTCCTATTTTTTCCACTGCAATAAACCTGTAAGGTGGATTGAGTTGTGGTAGGGTAAAATTACTCAAGAGATTTTCAATGGCTGGGCGTGGAGTAAGCAACAACATTAGATAATGGATGAGTTTGTTTAAGATTCTAGTTGAGAATATTAGAATATTTACATATTAAATATAGCATAAACAATACTAAAAATAGAACTAATTATTGTGGTTGTTTTTCTACATCTCCATAGCTGCAAGTCCTTTTTCCTCCCCCATGATTTTTTATTTATTTATTTTGCTTTTCTCTAGCAGGCATATCAGAAGTTGGGGGAAAATCTATTTCTGGATTCAAACAGTTGGAAATATTTTATATGAGCTTTCAGAATTGCAATTTAATCTAAGTTATTCAGTTTTCCAGGAAATCAATATACTACTGTAATGTTTAGTTTGGGTAGTTGCATTTTATATTTACCTTTTTGGTCCATCCTGCTTGATTCAGTACTTTTGTACTTTTGGATTATATGTTATCTACAGTCAAAGTAGAATATCTTTGTTGAAATGGCCTATGTTGAGACTGCATTTTGCCAAATGGGTTAATTGGCATATTGTATAAGTGTGTGCTGGCACACTTCCTACATCTAATACTGTCCAGGACCACTCCACAAGGGCCATGAGCTCCTCCTTTGGCTTTCTATGTGTAGTTCCCAAACACCTGGATACACTTTTCAATTTTCATTTCTCATAAACTAAATTTGCTGGCCAAAGAGGCTACTGTTTTTGGACATGTCATTCTGTCATTATTATTTATCTGATCCATTTCCCAGAGATATCTGCAGCATATACCACATTTATCAAAATTATGTAGATAGTTTATCCATTCAACTAAGGAATAGGATGAGATGGCATAGCTGATTCTTTATAGAAAAGCCAATTTGCTCTTCACTAGCAACTTGAAGAAAGTCTTTCCCCCTATTTTTCAAAGCAAATGTTCCAAGAAGTTATTCTTAAACAATGTGCTGTAAAATTATGCATAATTTTACAAGCGAAAGAAAGTATTCACTTTTCTTCTTAAGTCCACCATGATATTATTTTCCATGATGATTTTTGTTTTGCTCCTAAAGTATAATCACTAATTTTATCAAAGATATTTAGAGACATGGCAGCTAACCGTGATATCTGGTAAGATAACCATGGAAAGATGAATGCAATTTCTTTATAAGTGAAATAATGGCATTGACCTTCTTTTGTTTTGATGAATGAATCATTTTTTCTTAATTTATTTATACATCTCTTATTGCTGCCAAATATGGGTCAGAAAGGTAGGGTCAATGTCCCTTTGTGCCCAAGCATTGGAATAATGAGGACATCTGTTTTCATATGGTTCTTGACATATACTACCAGAAATTTGGTGTTCTGCTGTCTAACCTTGTACATCACAGCAGAACAGCATAAGATTTTCTGATTGATTCTGACAAGTCGCTGACAGTTTTTGAGGTGAAACACATACATGATAAAGGGCAAGCAGAAGCTGTATGTGTCAGCTACAACTCTCTCTTGTTGATTTAAAGAGGTAAAACTGAAAATTGCCTGTTTGCATTTGCCCCTGCTTGATGTTTAACCTTTCCAATGCATGCTTCTTACATCACTTACCACTTAATGTCACCGTGTCACAGAGTGGACTTCATAATTATCTAGGTAGAGATGCATTATTGCAGGATTAATTTTCTACATGAAACATTTTTCCCAAAGAGAATATTGAAGCCCCAGATTTTTGGAAACCATTTGTCCAGGTTATTACCTTTTTCAAAGGGTTTGAAGCTATAGAAGGTTTTCCCTTGCTGCGTTCCAATTTTCCTGGCAAGGCCTAGGATGAACAATACAATTGCAATAGTTAAATATGATAATATGCAATTTCTGTCAGGGAAAGAGGATTAGGGAAATTTTGCTGAACTCCAACTCTCAGGAATCATCACCATTTGTCGCTGCTCAGTTGGACAGTTCAGTGACAGCTGGGGGACCATAGGTTTCTCATCTTCCATAGTAAATAAGTACTCCTAGTTTAAAAATAAGCTTACCAGCTTGGAAATAGCTAATAAAGTCATATGCATAAGTTATAAAATGTTATGTTTTATACAGTAGTCTGTTGTACATTTTCAATCAAAGGAGTTAAGTGAGTAAATGGAATATATTGTTAATCCATCCTAGTAAATCAATGCCATTTTGAGGTTTATGGTGCAAAGTATATGAAAAAGAAGAATATAAGAAAAATAACAGTTGGAATAATTAGAATCAGACGAGCAATCATTTTTGACATTTACTTCACGTGGTTAGTTTCCATTCATTTGGGAGATATCTCATTGGACATAGCTGTAACCAGTGTTGCGCGAATGTGGGGGCAGGTTATAATTTTTCCCCACTAATGTATTAGAAGCAACATTTCAGGTATGAAGCTACTTGTGTAAGGGGTGATCATATCAGAAATCTTTTAAATAGGATTTTGTTAGTTCTTGATTATATTATGTGAGGGGGGGAGGGATTAATATTTCTGCTTATTTTTCTGATATTAAAAAAATCAGTATATAAGTTCTTAGATACTTTCTTATACTTCTAATTTTATCATCTTGAAGAGTGCACAGACTGCATTCATGTTATGACTTCTGAACCAGCAAAAATTCTGCTAACTCTCAGAAACCCACTATCAGTTATTGAAATGAACTAACTGGAACTAAGGAGAAATTTCCTCAGAATTTCCTAGAAATTCTCACTAACTGTAAGAATGATCAGTCAATGGGCACAGCACTGAGATGGCATTGGTCGCGTTGGTGGATGATCTCTGGAGGGCCAGAGATGGGGGCTGTTCTTTCATCCTGGTCCTTTTAGATCTCTCGGCGGCTTTCAATACCATCGAACATGGTATCCTATTGCATCGTCTGGAGGGGTTGGGGGTGAGGGGCACCGTTCTGCGGTAGTTCTCCTCCTACCTCTCCGGCCGATCGCAATTTGTGTTGGCAGGAGGGCAGAGGTCAACCTCGAGACGCCTCACATGTGGGGTGCCCCAGGGGTCGGTCCTCTCGCCTCTCCTGTTTAACACATATATGAAGCCACTGGGTGAGATCATCTGTGGTTTTGGGGTAGAGTACCATCTCTACGCTGACGATACGCAGCTGTACATTTCTACCCCAAACCACCCCAACGATGCCGTCGAAGTGATGTCCCGATGTCTGGAAGCCATACGGATCTGGATGGGAAGCAACAGACTCAGACTCAACCCATCCAAGACCGAGTGGCTGTGGTTTCCGGCATCCCGGTACAACCAGTTGACTCCATCACTGGCCATAGGGGGTGAATATCTAGCCCCCGTGGATCGGGCACGCAACTTAGGCGTCCTCCTGGATACCCGGCTGTCTGTGCAAGATCATGTGACGGCTTTGGCCAGGGGGGCATTCCACCAGGTTCGCCTGGTGTGGCAGTTGCATCCCCTATTGGACCGGGACGCCCTTTGCACAGTCACTCATGTGCTTGTGACATCCCAGCTAGACTACTGCAATACTCTCTACATGGGGCTTCCCTTGGGGTGTACCCGAAAACTACAGCTAGTCCAGAATGCGGCCGCACGGGTGATCTTGGGAGCCTCTAGGTACTCCCATGTAACACCACTCCTGCGTGAGCTGCACTGGCTGCCTGTGGCCTTTCGGGTGCGCTTCAAGGTGTTGATTACCATCTTTAAAGCGCTCCATGGCACGGGACCTATTTATCTGTGGGATCGCATCCTATCCCATACATCCCTCCGGCCAATTCGCTCCCACAGAGAGGGGCTTCTCCGGGTGCCGTCCACTAGGCAATGCCAGCGGGCGACGCCCAGGGGAAGGGCCTTCTCTGTGGTGGGCCCAACCCTCTGGAATGACCTACCCCCCGATCTCAGAACAAGTACAGACCTCCGCGCCTTCCGCCAGAAATTAAAGACCCATTTGTTCCATCAGGCCGGTCTGGCCTTATTTATTTTACCTAGCCTATAGTCTGTATCTTAAATTGTTTTTGTATGTATTTATATATTTATATTTATATAATATAATTATAATCATGTATTCTAAGGCAGATCTTATGCTACTGCGAGAGTCCCCGCTCTCGCAGGTCTGGCCCTCCTCGTTAACGAGGGCCCGCCTTGATGAGGGACTTATAAATCCGGAGAGGTGGGCGAAGCGCGGCCTTAGGGGTTTTTTAGTTAGAAATTTGTTGTCTATTTTAGGGGGTACCAGGGAGGGAGGAGGGTGTAGACAGGTTGAGATGGGCCGAGCCAGCAGACCACGGAAGGAGGCGGATGGATCCGCTAAGAGGGGGGATTCACAGGTCGTTTCCATAGAGGGCCTACCCATCGAGAGGCTGGTGGGGAGAGGCAGATTCGATGGGAGACATATCCCATCCTTCCGGTTGGGGGCACAGAACCGTTGGCTGCAAACGGTGAAGTGCCACAACCCCCACAGGCTAGGTGGTCAGGGAGTACAGAGCCAGGGCCTGCGGCAGATGTTTTGCAACGCCAGGTCCGTTGTCAACAAAGCCCCCCTCATCCATGACCTTGTGTCAGAGGGGGAGCCGGACCTGGCAGGAATTGCGGAGACCTGGTTGGGCCACGAGGGTGGACTTCCCCTTGTTGAAATGTGCCCACCAGGTTACCGCGCTTTTCATCAGCCCCAGGCCCTAGGCAGGGGTGGTGGGGTAGCGGTTATTGTAAAGGAAGGTTTTGAGCCGAGAGAGACCATTGTGCCACAGACCACCGGTTGTGAGTCCCTCTGCGTGAAGTGGGGCCTAGGGAGGCAGTTGGGCTTGCTGGTTGTATACCTGGCTCCCCGCTATATAGCAGCAGCCCTGCCCGAGCTCCTGGAGGTGATCGCTACGGTGGCAGTTGAGACCCCCAGACTTTTAGTCATGGGGGACTTTAATCTGCCATCGGTGGGTGAATCATCCGTGGTAGCTCGGGAGTTCATGGCTTCCATGACGGCCATGGACCTGACCCAATTAATTCAACACCCAGGGGAAGAGCCTTCTTTGTGGCGGGCCCGGCCCTCTGGAACGACCTACCCCCCGACCTTCGCACTACCTCGGACCTCCGCCTCTTCCGCCAACGTCTTAAGACGTACTTATTCCAACAAGCCGGCCTAGGATAGCCCCCCGCATCTGACTCTTAAATATAAATTATAATTTGGTTACGGTTTTAATAATGGGTTTTAGCACGGGTGAATTAATTTAATATATTTTTAAATTGATTGATGTATATTGTATTTATGGTTTTATATAATGCCTGTGCGCCGCCCTGGGTCCTAACAAGGAGAAGGGCGGGGTATAAATTTAATAAAATAAAAAATAAAATAAAATAAGGCCCCACCCACGAGGGTGGACTACACCGGATCTCATCTTTGTCTCTGGCCAATGGAAGAGTGGGTATAGGGGATATAGTCATCACGCCCTTGTCATGGTCAGACCACTCACTTCTCCGGCTCGACTTTCCGACCGCTACTCTCCTCCGCGGGGAGGTGGAACCTGAATCACCAATCTGGTTCCGCCCCAGGCGCCTGATGGACCCTGATGGGTTCCAGGCGGCGCTTGGGCCACTTCCTGGACCCCTGACCCGCGCCCCGATGGAGGACCTCGTGGCCGCATGGAATACTGCGACCACAGGAGCCTTGGATCGGGTCACGCCCTTGCGGCCTCTCTTGCGGCGGCGAGCCACCCTGGCTCCTTGGTTCTCCGAGGAGCTAAGGGTGATGAAACGCCACAAGAGATGCCTAGAGAGAAGATGGAGGTCTACTCGATCTGAATCTGACCGGACACAGGTAAGAGCCCATTTACGGACTTACGTTGTGGTGCTGAGAGTGGCCAAACGTCATCATTGTGCCACTCTCATAGCATCCGCAGAAAACCGCCCTGCCGCCCTGTTTAGGGTGACCCACTCCCTCCTTCAACAGAGGGTGCGGGAAGCCCCGCTACAGGGTAGAGCAGAGGAATTTGTGATTTTTCTGCAGGAGAAAATCGCTCAGATACAGAACAAGCTAGCCCCCATTGATGGTCCAGTGGGATGCCACGAGACAGATCTTGTTTGGTAGGAGTTTGACTCCGTTGCTTCCGAAGATATGGACAGGTTACGTGGGCGACTGCGAGCCACCACATGTTTATTGGACCCGTGTCCCTCCTGGCTTGTACTGGCATCCTGGGAGGTGACACGAGGCTGGCTCCAAGAGGTTGTCAACGCATCCTTGAGTGAGGGTTCCTTGCCTGCTTCCCTAAAAGAGGCTATGGTGAGGCCCCTCCTTAAGAAGCCCTCTTTGGATCCAGCTTTGTTAACCAACTATCGTCCGGTCTCCAACCTTCCCTTCTTGGCGAAGGTTGTTGAGAGTGTGGTGGCACAACAGTTTCCCCGTCACCTGGAGGAAGTTGATTATCTAGACCCGCGCCAGTCTGGCTTTCGGCCCGGGCATAGCAACGAGACGGCATTAGTCGCGTTGGTCGATGATCTCTGGAGGGCCAGAGATGGGGGTTGTTCCTCCATCCTGGTCCTATTAGACCTCTCGGCGGCTTTTGATACCATCGACCATGGTATCCTATTGCATCGGCTGGGGGGGTTGGGGGTGGGAGGCACCGTTTTACAGTGGTTCTCCTCCTACCTCTCTGGCCGATCGCAATTTGTGTTGACAGGAGAGCAGAGGTCGACCTCGAGACCCCTCACATGTGGGGTGCCTCAGGGGTCGGTCCTCTCGCCTCTCCTGTTTAACACATATATGAAGCCGCTGGGTGAGATCATCCGTGGTTTTGGGGTAGAGTACCATCTCTACGCTGATGATACTCAGCTGTATATATCTACCCCAAACCACACCAACGATGCCGTAGCGGTGATGTGCCAGTGCCTGGAAGCCGTACGGATCTGGATGGGAAGAAACGGACTCAAGCTCAACCCGACCAAGACCGAGTGGCTGTGGTTTCCGGCAGCCCGATTCAACCAGCTGACTCCATCGCTGGCCATTGGGGGTGAACATCTTGCCCCAGTGGATGGGGTGCGCAACTTGGGTGTCCTCCTGGATGCCCGGCTGTCCATGGAAGATCAAGTGACAGCCGTGGCCAGGAGGGCGTTCTACCAGGTTCGCCTGGTTCGCCAGTTGCGCCCCCTATTGGATCTGGACGCCCTTCGCACAGTCACTCATGCTCTCGTGATATCCCGACTGGATTATTGTAACTCTCTCTACATGGGGCTCCCCTTGAGGTGCACCCGGAGACTTCAGCTAGTCCAGAATGCAGCCGCGCGAGCAATTATGGGAACATCAAGGTTTACCCATGTAACACCGCTCTTGCGCGAGTTGCACTGGCTGCCTGTCATCTTCCGGGTGCGCTTCAAAGTTCTAGTTATCATCTTTAAAGCGCTCCATGGCTCGGGACCTAGCTATTTGCGGCATCGGATCCTGCCTCATACATCCACACGGCCTATTCGCTTGCACAGAGAGGGACTTCTCCGGGTGCCGTCCACTAGACTTTGTCAGCGGGCGACGCCCAGGGGAAGGGCTCTCTCTGTGGCGGGCCCAGCCCTCTGGAACAACCTTCCCCCCGACATTAGAACAACCACGGACCTCCGCTCCTTCCGTCTAAAACTAAAAACATATTTGTTCTGCTTGGCCGGCCTAGGGTAATCTCCCTTCTATGGGGTTGTTAATAATTTTAGATTTTTAACTGGGAATTTTTAGCGCAGGGATATTATTTAATTCGTTTTTATTATGTGTACATATTTATTGTTTTATTTGCCCTGTGCACCACTCCGAGTCCCTTCGGGGAGAGGGAGCGGTCAACAAATTAAATTTATTATTATTATTTATTATTATAATTGGTTTTAAATGGGATAAGAGTTTTAATGATTTTAAATTTTAGCGCAGGGATAATTTATTTAATTCGGTTTTAATTATTTATAATTGTGATATTCATATGTTTTTAATTTCCTGTGCACCGCCCCGAGTCCCTTTGGAGAGAGGGAGTGGTTATATAAGTCTAAATAACAAATAAACAAATAAACAAATAAACAAATAAACAAATAAACAAATAAACAAATAAACAAATAAACAAATAAACAAATAAACAGTTTGTCTCCGAAAAGTTGTGGGTGTTTTAACACTGGTGGTTTTCAAGAAAAGATTGGATAACCATTTGTCTGGGTTTGAATAAGTACTCTTGCCTGGACAGGAGTTATACTAGAAGGCCTCCAACGTCCCTACCAGCCCTAAGGATCTATGAAACCTACTTAGAAATTTTAGTGTCAGCAAAAAACAAACAAATAAGAAGTCATGTTCTGGATTGTAACAGAGTACATATGCAACACTTCCATACCATTTTCTCTAACCATTCTGTTGCTTAGAATGAAACACACCTTTCTGTATTTAATTTTGAATTACAGTAATCCCTCGTTTTTCGCGGCTAATCGGGACAGCACCCGTCCGCGAAAACCGGATATCCGCGAAGTAGGATTCGCTAGGAAACTTGAATTGGTGGACATGTTTAAAGCAACCACTAGGGGGCGCTTGCCTCCTACCAATGCATTTTTATTTTTTCTGTATTTTTTACAAATCCGCGAAGCACTGAAGCCGCGAAAAACGAGGACGCGAAAAACGAGGGATTACTGTATACCTCAATCTTCTAGATGGTTTGAGACTGTTGATATGCTAGCTGGGATTGGTGACAATATTTAGCAGGTATTTGGTTAGAAAAATCAGATTTATAGTTAATCCATTTGTCACTGTCAGTCTTCCTGTCATTAGCTTTTTAGATTTGATGTTTGTTTGTTTCACCTAATCTGTTATTAGTCTCTCATATTAGGACAAGGTTCTGGTTGCTAACTTTTAAGGTACTTTTGCTATTGGGCTAAAGCGATTCTGATATTAAACAAACAAATAAGTAAACAAACAAATAAGCAAACAGACAAAGCAGTTGATCTGTACAGTTTTTGTCCCTATCCCCTCAAATCATGTTCTTCTAGCCAGAGGCAAACTACAGATTGGCAGATGCGCAAGACCCTGAAGACTTTGCCAAAGAGAAAAGGCCTGGTAGTTCATTTGAAAGCTTTACAGAGTCACTCAAAATCCTTGGCCCTCTGAGATTTGTTTAAAAGGTTTGCCTCTTAGTGTGGTGAATCAGGGACAAAAGGTTTGGACAATGTTTGTGCTTTGATTCCTGTTTTACTTATTTTTTGTTCTGATGACTGGGAAAAAGTGGCCCCTGATTCCTAGGCCTAATGATAGATCTAATTATATAAACAATTTCACATTTTTGTCTTTTTATTTAATTCTTTGTCTATGTGCATATTAGTTCAGTCATTTGGTCTTACAAAAATCAAAATATTCCAACCGTAGGGATTTCCTAAATATTTTAATTTTCAAGTCAATATTGATATAGTTCAGACATTATATATTTCAAATTATTCAATTATCTTGGATGGATATTGATATATTTTTTTAACATTGTGAAACTATTATAGAGTGGTTGTAGAGAGCATGTTTATTTATCAATTTGTTTTCTGCCTTGACACAATACAGTTGTTTGGCATCTCTGATCTTGCTTGCAGCTAATCTTTAGAATGCCCTTGACCTCAAAGAATAAGTTTATTGCCAACACAAGCATATTTTTGGTTTCCATATGGTTTGCTCACATTCACCCATAAAGCATACTGCAGGATGGTTAAGAAGAAGAATGTATAACGTACAAAATTCTTCTTCATGAAAATGAGCAAAATTTGTATCAGGTAGCTTAGAACTAAAACTTTTATTTTTATGTCTCTAATATGATTTTGTTAATCTGATGGATTTGTGCCCATGAGACAAGGATACCTCAGGGTGTTTTAAATGACTCTTGAAAACTATTTTGAGCCTTAGGATATGTTGGTTTTTTCTTTTAGCATATGCAGTATCTGAGGAAAAGTATCAGAAACTCAGTCCTGTCTCCATTTCCCTATCTCTTCTGCCAACTGATAAAGTGTGTGCATTTGTCTCTACACAAGGGAGAAGCTAATTAAGAGGTGAGCTAATTGCATAAAAACAAGACTGAAGTAATGAAGAGGTAGAATGATGGTCACCAATGGGGATTAGACTTGGATTGAAGACTTGAGCATTCTGAAGTAGTCATTATCAGGAGTGTGCCTTTTTAAAACTGCCTGTAAAATAGGAACTATGTTAACATCTTTCTAACATTTGGCACATTCTCTGAAAGGGTGCTAGAATTCCTTAAAATCCTATACTGACTCAGGACATAAAGGGTATAGATTTTCCAATACAAATGAGTATTAAAAAGGAAAAAAGATAGAATTAATTGCTTTAGAAGTTATTCTAATTAATCAAATATGAGTAAATGGAAAAATAAAATTACTTTCATGTAGATGTATAAATAGGGACGGTGGCTCAGTGGCTAAGATGCTGAGCTTGTCGATCAGAAAGATCAGCAATTTGGTGGTTCGAATCCCTAGCACTGCATAACAGAATGAGCTCCCATTTCTTGTCCCAGCTTCTGTCAACCAAGCAGTTCGAAAGCATGTAAAAATGCAAGTAGAAAAAATAGGAACCATCTTTGGTGGGAAGGTAACAGCGTTCCGTGTGCCTTTGGCGTTTAGTCATGCCGGCCACATGGTCACAGAGACATCTTCAGATAGCGCTTGTTCTTTGACTTTGAAATGGAGATGAGCACCACTCCCTAGAGTTGGGAACAACTAGCACATATGTGCGAGTGGAACCTTTACCTTTAGATGTATAAATACCTTTGTACATTTGTAGATACAGAATCAAGGAATCACTGAGTTGGAAGGGATTGTTTAGACCACGAAGCCCAAATCCTATTCAGAAATAAAGTATCAATGAAGGATCTTTGTAGCTTAGGGTTGAAATGAAGGGTCCTTGATGCTCTCTGAGCTTGGTTGTCTTGTTGCAGACATGTCATTACCCATACTAGGTAACATCTTCAGTGCACTGATGATGTTACCTAGTTTGAGTAATGAAATATCTGCAATAAAACAAGCTCAAAGAGATAAAGTATCTCAGGCATAGGATTGTTTAATCTCCATTTCAACACATTCAACTCTTCACAATTTCTGGTGGAATACATTTTTGTTGTTATTATTGTTTTATTGTTGTTATTATAGTTTTATTGTTGTTGGAGAAGATAACCCTGCAGTTTCTTCAGTCATCTTCCTTAATTAACTGCTGCAATGATTTTTTTAATTTCTTTTTTTAAATCTTGAATTATCCAAAAAGCCCTTTTTAATGTCAAGCTCACAGAATGATTATGTTTAGGTTTAGTTTCCTGTAAAATATTGAACTCCAGTTTTAGATGGTCAGTTTTTCTCAATGTTTCTGCTATTTCCCCAACTAAGTCTTCCCTGCTAGTTTGAGGCAAGTCATGCATGACAGATCATCTTGATTTTTTCCTCCACCTACTGAAGGAGAAAATTAACAACAGAGAAAATCAGCCATTCCCTGGAAAAAGGTTGTCTAGCAGAATTTATCTCCTAACAGTTTTGGGCTATAAACCAAAATTTCATCCCCATGATTTCATGTGCCTTTGATAGTCTGCACTTTGTTTTTAGAAAAAAATTGTCTCAATCTTTTTGGATAGGTGCTAGTTGGCATATAGCCAATAGTTAATAAGAATTGGCCAAATCTAATCCTGTGAGTTGTAGACCAAACATCCAGAGGACTTACATCAGGTTGGAAAAAGCTGTTAAATGTTTTGTTATATTTAGCTAATGAAACTGTTGTATGTTTCAATTTCATTTAAAACAGTTTTATGCCAACATTCATTTTGTGTATAATTTCATGATAATATGCAGTCAAACTAAATGTAATATAAACTATCAATTAATTACTGAATTTCAAAATATGTGCACGTTTAAAAATTATGATGAATGAAAGCATATTTTTCTAGTACCAAGAAAAATTGCAGTTTTGATACTAGGACCGTCTTTGTGAGATAGGCATCTGAAGCTGACACACTTTAGGATTCCATGAGAAGAATGATTACTTCCTTAATTTGGACTTCTAATTTGGAATGGACTTTGTCTCCCAGAATTCCCTATCATGTCTGGTGGCATTAGACTGAGGAAGATGTTCACTGCAATAGCTGTAAGAAATGGCTCTCTGCTGCCATCTAAATACAATGCTGCGTCCTGAAGAGAGTCCCAAAAATCCAGATGATCAAAATGCCAAATATATGTGTCTGTGATTTAGCAATATGATTTTGTATGACAATAAATTGCAAATAAATAAATAAAAATGTAATGATAGACTTTAAATCTAAAGTGGATAGTCTCGGTTATTTTCTTTTATTCAAAGAATTAAATTGGAGAAGGATCAGCACAATTAATCCTTGAATTACTGCTACCATGGAGCCTTTTGCCCCATCATATGTTTCATTGAAATCACAATATGACTTTGAATGTTTTTCAGTAAGTAATAAGGATATGAGCAAAGTAGACTTACGGTACAACCATTTGTGTAGCTTCTGCTCAAAGATAGTCAGATTCAAATGGTGCTGAAAAAGGTGATCAAACCAGCTTGGCAACTGACATTTATTTATGACAGTTGCATATCCCTGGGTCATGTGATCACCATTTGTGATCTTCCTATGGCACTATTGACAAAGTCATTGGGGAAGTTAGATACACTTAATAACCACGGTGATTTGCATAATGATTGTGGCATAGGTCATAAAATCAGGCAGACTCAATGATCACATCACTTAGTGATAGACGTTCCATTCTGAATCTGTCATTCCTTCTTGAATCTTGTACAATTTTCCTGACCATTCTCCTCTGTCAAATGGAATGTTCTGAAGCATTCGTTAAAGTTATCCTTACATTGTGAAAACTCTGAAATTCAACTCAATTCACCTGTATAAATTTCTCAGGGTCTAGATAGTCAATTTCCTCCAGGTGGCGGGGAAACTGCTGTGCCACCACACTCTCTACAACCTTCGCTAAGAAGTGAAGGTTGGAGACTGGACGGTAACTTACCAATAATGCTGGGTCCAGGGAAGGCTTCTTGAGGAGGGGTCTCACCACCGCCTCTTTCAGGGCGGTAGGCAAGAACCCCTCACTCAAAAAAGCGTTCACTATATTCTGGAGCCAGCCTCGTGTAACATCCCAGGATGCCAGTACAAGCCAGGAGGGACATGGGTCGAATAAACATGTGGTGGCCTTTAATCTCCTCAACAACCTGTCAATATCGTCGGCAGTAACAAAGTCAAAATCCTCCCATAAAATAGTCTCAAGACCTGCATCGGATGATTCCTCTGGACTACTATCAGTGGGGGGCAACTCGCTCCGAATCGGAGCGATTTTATCCAGCAGATATTCTCCAAATTCCTCTGCTCGGCCCTGTAACGGGGCTTCCCGCGGCCTCTGATGAAGGAGGGAGCGGGTTACCCCAAATAGGGCTGCAGGGCGGTTATCTGCGGATGCGATAAGAGTGGCACAATACTCACGTTTGGCCACCCTTATCGCCACTAGATAAGTCTTGGCTTTGCTATGTTAAATGGGCTCTTACCAGTGCTCGATCAGATTCAGACCGAGAGGCTCTCCACCTACTCTCTAGGCATCTCTTGCGGTGTTTCATCTCCCTCAGCTCCTCAGAAAAACCAAGGAGCCTGGGAGAGTCGACGCCGCGTGAGAGGCCGCAAGGGCGCAACACAGTCCAACGCCCCCACGGCCGCATTATGCCATGCAGCCACTAAGTCCTCAGTCGTGTCGCGGGCCAAGGTTACCGGTACTGGCCCAAGCTCCATCTGGAACCTTTCGGGATCCATCAGGCGCCTGGGGCGGAACTATCTAGGTATCTCCGGTTCCGCCATAGAAGTGTGGAAACTTAAAACAAGGTAGAAAAATATGATTATTTCTGCTGACTTCCACCCTATGTTTTTGTTTCCGAAACGTTATATATGTCCTCCTTTTTTCTGGCTTTGCTATGTTAAATGGTGTAATCTAACAAGATTGCACAATATTGTTACTTTAACTTTTACTCCCAATTGTGAAATTGCTTTGCTATTAAGAAAGGCTTCCAGTGAACAGAGTTCATGTTTTATACATAGGAAGGTCATATCAGTGGCAGATTCTTTGATTTACCAAATATCAAATTCTCTCTTGTTAAGCATTTCTTGAAGGGAATGCTTATCAAGATTGTTGCTTGATTCAGAAAAACTTTGCTAGAAAGGAAATTTTTATAAGCTTTTTGCAGTCAGGAGTCAGGTTAGGAAATGGAGATATTTTATTAAATAACTGTCTTCAGGATATAGTTCATTGATCTAGGCATGGAATATTAATTCTTGACAAAATTAAAAGCTCCATCATTGCCATGAAAGGTTTACAAAAATAAATCCAATAATTTATTTTTCTGGGTGAAAAAGAATCAGATTGCTTTTTTTGGGGGGGCGGGGGTTCTATTCAAAACTTGAATAAATGAGTAGGAACAGAAGAAAATGATATTGGAATTAATTTGCTCTACTAGTTATTAACAAAATGTATAAGGAAGGAAAATATGCCATGTTTTGTAACGTATCATCTAATCACTAGTGAATATTAGCTGCAATAACTTTATAACATTTTCACTCAATGAAATTGATATTCTCACATAGAAAATAGCTTGTCTTCTAATAACTGGATTGTCCATTTCTTCAGATAAATTTATATGGTATATTTCCCCTTGAACATTTATTGTGGAATCAACTATTCTTTAAATGTGACCATTATTAGGTTTATGTCCCAGTTCTGTCCCTAAACATACATTGTTACAAAATACATGTTAATATAATAAATCTTCTCCTCCAGATATGTTGTATTCAATTTTATCATCATCAGACAATGTAACCAAAGGCTGTTCTCTCTGGAGGATTAAGGAAATTATCATCCAACGGATCTGGCGACTGCAAATTTAGACAAGATTGATTCACCATTTTTTGTACTGTTTTTAGATATCTCTATTAATAATAATAATAATAATAATAATAATAATAATAATAATAATAATAATAATAATAATAATAATTTAATTTTATATCCCGCTCTCTCTCCCCAAAGGGACTCGAGGCGGGGCACAGGCAAATTAAAAACACAAATAAGACCACAACAAAATACAAGGTTAAAAATAAATTAAATTGATCCTGCGCTAAAAACCCATAAACTAAATTAAACCAACCCCTAAAACCCCTTACCTTAAAAGAGACTACCCAAGGCCGGCCAGGCGAAAAAGATGTGTCTTTAATTTTAAACGGAAGGAGCGGAGGTCCGTAGTTGTCCTAATATCGGGGGGAAGATCGTTCCAGAGGGCTGGGCCCGCCACAGAGAAGGCCCTTCCCCTGGGCGTCGCCCGCTGACAGAGTCTAGTGGACGGCACCCGGAGAAGTCCCTCTCTGTGGGAGCGAATCGGCCGTGAGGAGGTATGGGGCAGGATCCGATCCCGCAGGTAACTAGGTCCCGAGCCATGGAGCGCTTTGAAGATGATAACTAACACCTTGAAGCGCACCCGGAAGACGACAGGTAGCCAGTGCAGCTCGCGCAAGAGCGGTGTTACGTGGGTGAACCTAGAGGTCCCCATTATTGCTCGCGCGGCTGCGTTCTGGACCAACTGAAGCCTCCGGGTGCACCTCAAGGGGAGCCCCATGTAGAGAGAGTTACAATAGTCCAGTCGGGATGTCACGAGCGCATGAGTGACTGTGCGAAGGGCGTCCCGATCCAATAGGGGGCGCAATTGGCGAACCAGGCGAACCTGGTAAAACGCCCTCCTGGCCACGGCTGTCACATGATCTTCCATGGACAGCCGGGCATCCAGGAGGACACCCAAATTGCGCACCCCATCCACAGGGGCAAGATGTTCGCCCCCTATGGCCAGCGATGGAATGAGCTGGTTGAATCGGGCAGCCGGAAACCACAGCCACTCGGTCTTGGTCGGGTTGAGCCTGAGTCCGTTACTTCCCATCCAGATCCATACGGCTTCCAGGCACTGGCACATCACCGCTATGGCATTGTTGGGGTGGTTTGGGGTAGAAATGTACAGCTGTGTATCATCAGCGTACAGGTGGTACTCTACCCCAAAACCACGGATGATCAGTCTTGCTCTGTAATAGATTCAAGAATATCTAAAGCTATAACTAGCTACCTGTTTTGTCATCTACTTTTATATTTATTAAATTATTTTTATATAACAATGTCTTTGTTTATCTACCATGGTTATAAAATACTTTGTCCAATGAATCTCAACCAATATTACTACTCAGCTATTCAAGACAGTTTGAGAGAAAAACTTCATCACAACCTTGTCACTCTTTAAGCTTCTATCTACTTCATATGTGTACTGTTGCCCATTAAGTATAAGAATAGCTGCCAATCAATAGCACCTCAATGGATTGGCATAGAGTCAGGCAATATGCAATCACCTTCTTCGTTTGCTCTCCATCATTTCTTTCTCGGCTAAACTGATTCTAAGATCATTAAGATGCAGCAGAATAAATAACTACAAATGAAGATCACTTGGGGCAGAAAAGTTTAAATTAGTAAAAATAAATCTAGTTGGGCTGCAGCCTGATTTAAACTTGTTATATTTTTGTATTTTGTTCTTCACTGCTTTCTCACTTCATTGCTTCCTTATCTCTCTTATCTTCTGTTCAGTGTACCTTAAACTGTAGTGGATTCCTGTAGCTGGCATGGATTCCTTCATATTTTTAGGTGGAAAGATCTTTCTCCCTGTGGCTCAAACTGAGACATTACTGTTGAGCTGTAAAGGTCAGAAAAGGAGAAAAGAGTCTTAGTTGGCTATTTTCTTACATAAGTCACCCAACACCTTCGCCTTTGTGAATGGAAATTTACTAAGAATGCAAATGAATGTATCAGGATCAGCGGTGGGATTCCAAATCTTTTCCTACCAGTTCTATGAGAGGGTGCTTTGCGCGCAGGTGCAGCACTCAAAAAACGCCCTCAGTGTTAGCGCTGATGAGCTGAGCTGTTCTTTAGCTCAGCTGAGGCGCGGCTATCTGCTCTGCCGCGTGAACCAGTTGAGCTAAAAAATAAGGGAATATAGGACAGGGAATGGCAGGGGAAGGAGGGCAGGACCAGCCAAAGTGGGTATTTGTTGGTTCTCCGAATTACTCAAACTTTCTGCTCCCAGTCGCCAGAACTGGTCTAAACCAGCTGAATTCCCACTTCTGATCAGGATGGGACTTACATAAGGTTGAGCCTGGCTCAGTGCTAGGCTAGACATAAGTATAGATATAGATGATGTAGATAGATATAGATTTTAGCAGATGTTAGGCTAGCTCAGTGCTGGCCAGCATTTGCTAGTCCAATGATTAGCATCATTCAAATCAAGCAATTTCTAAACAACATAAATGAGAAAGGATGCATATTTAAATCATGTTATTGCTGAGAAGAGGCATTTTCTTACTCTTTTTTTCTACCAGTTCTCATGGAATTTGATGGAGGCTTTTGCTTCAGAATTTATTTCATAGAAAGTGTAATTACACAGAAATTCTCATGGGTAGAATGTAATGGACTTCATTTTTTTTTAAAAAAAATAAGACAGTTAAGATCTCCAGGGATCTGCAGCCAGTCCCACATTGGGAATTTTATCTCGCCTAGGAGGAAGCCTTGCTTAAACGGGGTGGGGTGGGGGGTGTTAAGAATTCTTTCATATACTGGATAAATCAAGTGAAAACATCTTTCAAATTTCCCTTTCTACATATTTGGAAGACAATTTCAGAAGTCCATTCATAGCCAGCTGTATATTAAGCTGTTGATTTCCTCAGTCAAAAAACATTTCTAGATGAAATAACTCTCTAGAACAGGGGTCCCCAACCTTTGCAACTTTAAGTCTGAAGGACTTCAGCTCCCAGACTTCTCCAGCCAGGCTGGAGAAGTCTGGGAGCTGAAGTCCTTCAGACTTAAAGTTGCAAAGGTTGGGGACCCCTGCTCTAGAACCTTGGGGAGATCATTTTTTGTCCCTGCTATCAGATCATTTCAGCTGGAGATGTCGGGAATTAAATAGAGATTCTTTGGTACACAAAACATGGATTGTACTGTACTGCTACCAATAAGCTACTGTCTGTCCCCTAGATACAGAGCGGGATTGTCATAAAGGAATTTTGCTTGACCAATCAAATTTACTGTTAGGCCATTTATGACACTTACATAACAAGGATGTTGCATTTAGCAGGGAATACAGCATACCCATTTTTCAAGCTCTTTTTTAAAACATGAAAATAACCACAAATTAAACCATATTTCTATGCTTAGACTTAAATGTCCCGGAAAACAGAAATAGCATTGGTCACGCCTGATCTGTTGAACCTGTCTCTGGACCTGATGACATTGCTGAGCCTCTGTGTCATCCACATATTTACAGTTTATTTTCCTCTCTTCATAAAGGGACTAATTTTTCTGAAGAAAAAAAGGCGATACAGATAAATAAAATAGCTGGTTACAGGTTGTGTTCTATTTAGGCCTTGATTGAAACGTATTGCTCCTCAGTATCTTTTAGCTATGAAAATTATAATATGGAACGGAGATTAGAATGAAATTATCATGGCTTGAAGGCATTTACTCAGTACTATGGTGGCAGCCACATAACCCTGGGCCCTGAGAAGGATGATAATACATTAGGTTCTGCATGCCCTGATATTATTGCTGTACATTATGTATGTTTCATTTATACTATTTCGCATACACCAGCAATGCTGACAGATAGGTAATTACTCTATGCGCCAATGAGCACTTATCAGCACTGCCGCTGTTTATTGCTGGAATGAAGTGCGCTTGTCATTCAAGGTCACTTGTTTGTGTGTCCTCTTTAATAGTTCTTTCACAGTTGTTGAACTTTGCATATAGTTCTTCTGCCAGGGTTTTCAGGAATTACTTTGCTCTGTAATGTGTTGCTTGTGTTATCAAAGTCACTTATATTTATCACTTTAATTGATAAGCAACTGGGCTGCAGATAGCAGAACTAAAGATGTGAAAAAGCATATTTTGCTACTCAGCTGATCTCAGCAAGCACTAAGTAATGAATGCCTCAGAGAAATGGAGATATTCTATTGTCTGAGACATACTTCAGTGGATTTTCATAATAAGGGTGTTGCAGTGGGAACTTCAGTGGATTTTCTAGTAAAGTTAAACTTTATCCTCGTGTTGGTGAGAAAATGTGATATTTCAATCATTGCATCATTGTTTTGTGGGTATTTGTGCATACTCAAACATCTAAATCAATCTGCGTTCTAGTACATTTCCATAATACCAGTGGAAACCAGCCTTTTCATATGCTTGCAAAATCAATTTAATATTGTAGGAATCCATGATCATTGTTTTAATGATGGTATATTATGTCTCATGGATAATCTTATTTTGTGCCACATCGGTGGTTTTCTCCTTTCAGTGTGCCACACCTTCCCCCCTTCTTTTGACGTCAAAGCAATCACAAAGGCATTATGTCAAGCTTGTAATTTCATGGTTAGAGTGAAATTCTTGCGCATTTTCCAGCCCTCCCTTTGCATTTGCCCTCACTCTCTCTTCCCCTCCCCCAACTGGAGCTTTATTAGAAAATCTGAAACAACCTTTAGGATATAATTTATCCAGTCAAGATAGCTGTAGCTATTTCTTTTAGTCTGTAATCAGCCTGAGTTTATATGGTGTTGAGATTTATATTGCAGTTGGTGATGACCAAAAAAGCTTTAGAGAATTTATGAAGATCATATTTTGCTTGGGTGTGCAGTTTTGGGCTGAGCATAGGTATTTTTATTCATTGTGCTAGCATATGGGTAGAGGTTGGTGTGTATACAAGTCAACCATGAAATACAGATATTAAAATGAAATCACAATAAAAGTTGATTTTATATTGTAGTACCTCATGCTCTGTATAGCTTTGAGGCTTCATTTGGAAAAAAAATATAACATTTGAATACAAGAAGCTTTTTATGATCTATGAGGGTTCATTGAAGTGTTGATTAATTTGATTACAGCAATAGAAAATAATGTATCATTTATTGAAAGCAGTAAATCTTGATAATCTGAATGGGTATGTGTTTCGATGTCAACAATCACACCTAATATTTTTTTTTATGTGGCTTGAGTGGATGACCAGAAGAAACCCCTTGGACATAAATGGTACTTGTACAACAGCAAAGTACTTGGCACTGGGCACCTTTTATAGATATTTAACATTTGATACCAACTGGCTCTTTTGAATCTCTCATACGCTAGTTTTCCTATTTTGTAATCTATGCCCTGCCTTGGTTCTTAGTTACTAGAATGTTACAAAGGAAGGGTTTTGATCTCATGTAGATAGCATAGCATTAATTACCCTGACACTAATTAAACTGCATCAAACAAATACCACCGTGTTCCTCAGGGGGACAACAGAAGGCAGTTTAAAATAATTACTAGAGCTTCATGCATGTGTGAAGTTTTCATTACTCTTAGGACACAAGCAAAAGAGATTTGATATCATTAAAATCCCCCTTCTTTCATTTCTTTAGTGTTTGCAAAAAAAAAAAACCCCAACCAGTAAAATTTCCTTGGAGCATATTGATGTCTAAATAGTAGCAGTTTTCACTTCTTGTGAACACTAACTTTTTAAAAGAGACATAAGACTGGGAAGTGAGAACAGGTGTTCCTGTCCACATTCTGGTATGATTATGTATTAGCTTATGTTTGTCAGACCATTTCATTAACCACCCACCGTTATCACATATACATATACTTTGTTCTTTCTGAACCATGAAATGAAATGCATATATCTTCACTAATGCTTGCTATCAATGTAAATGAGAAAAGGAAGCTTATTACCAATCTCTGCTGCTGTGAAGCACACACCTCTGGACAGTTACAGGTAATAAACATCTTTTCATAAGTAGGAAGTAAGATATATTGAGGTCTATGTACAGTAAAACACTGATTCTTTCAGCCTTGCCTCAGTATTAATAGTTAGTAATGTCTCTGTATATTACACATTAAACAGGGCACTGAAAAGCTTTTTGCTTTTGTTTTGTTTTGGTTTTTTTTCCCTAAAGAAGGCACCATATAAACTGCATCATGCTTTAACTATAATAAAACCTTGCTGATCAAGGATTAAGAGATCCATTTTTCAGCTGACTATTACCAATGTTTTTCAAGCATTCCATACCAAATAGTTAACAAAAGATCCAGCAGATCACTTCATTGCATTCATAAAGCCATGTATAATACTTTGTGCAGAAGATAATTTTCTTGAGTGCAATGTAAGTTCATTCACACAAAGGAGACAACAATATGATTTAAAAAGGGGGGATTCTAGATTGGAAATGGGATAGAAAGCATTAGAATACTCATAGGCAGGGATCACAAGAAATAAACAAGATTGCTAAAATCTATGAATCAACTAGAAAGAACTGGCATCCAAATTTGGGGACAGTTATAGGGCACTAAATAAATAAATAAAATGTTCAGTGGTATTGAGCTTTTGCTGGCAGTCAAACAAAGGCAACCTTTCAACAGCTTTGTCCTATTTTTTTAAAGCATATTTAAAGCATAAAAGAGCATATTTCAGATACAGAAAACATTTTTGATTTGGTATATGTACGCAGAACTGAACATATGCAAGAGCCCAAGTGGTATTCTAAGCAATTGCTGCTGTTTCTACCCATCCAGCATGCCAAGGTGGACATGCTCTAAGTCTCATTGGGCAAGGAAGGCTGCTTGATGAGGCTCAGGAGGCATGCCTTCTCTGCTGTAGCCTGATTCCTATGTTTTGCTTTACTGACTAAAAAGCTGAAGAGAGCATGACAGACTAGATCAGGGTTGTCAAACCCGTGGCCCACAGCCTGGAAACGTCACGCACTGGCCACACACACACTCGGTTTAGCAAAGGTGGGGGAAATCCCAATATGTCATGTGATGCTGCCATGAGGACGTGAGTTTGAAACCCCTGGACTAGGTGATACTATGGCTCTCTAGTGGCTTTGCAACCACTAACTTTCTCTGTGAATGAATAGCCAGTTGGGTGACACTTCCTAGAGGTTTTCGGAGAACTCTTCGCCTTATTTTTCCTTTAGAGACTAGCAAAAAGTGGGTAGGATTAGTTTAGCCCTTTATGGTTAGTCTTGCACTTGCCAGAAGTTGTCACCATGCTCAAAGTTTTCTTTTTCCTTTTTAGAACTAAGTGTTTCACCTTGACTGCTCATTCTTTCATTAAAACCAGAATTTAAAACCAGAGCTATAAGGAAGTTTGAAATAATATTCTATTCTGAATTTTTAAAACATTTTTCTTTAACCATATTTCAATCTTTGATTTAGGAAAAAATATGTTAGTTTCTGCTCAGTGCAAGCATAATGATTGCAAAAGTTATTTCTCATGCTGGTAAAAGTGGTATCATCTACCAAGAAAGTGAACAGATGGAACTGTCTCTCCTTCCTAAAAGAGGGGAGCATCCAGCTTTCTGCATAGAAAAAGTGGGAAGAAGTAGGCAAAAGTGTTACCACCCTAAAATTGTTTATATATGTGTGTCATTTGAAAATAGTGTACTTGCTGGAATTCTTACGTTGTAACTCGTACCTTCCTTCTAATAAGTAAGGCTTTCATTCCTTGCATTAATTGCTTCTACTCCAGACTGCAATAATCAAAATTCTTATTGGTAAGCAAATGGACTGGAGAGAAGAAAAAGCATAGCACTTGAAGATGCTCGTCAATCTTTTAAATATAGTTTAGGAATAGAAAAAAAAATCTGGCTTGGTTCACAAGGCTTGTTACGCAATATAACAGTTTGTTTCATTGGGGCCAAGCTGTTGTTTGTTAGCCATAATTTATGGCATTGTGAAATGAGGGAGAATCAATTAATATGTGAGGTGTCCTTGGTGCTCTCTGACCTTGGTTGCTTTCTTGCAGAGGTTTCATTACTCAAACTAGGTAACATCATTAAGGAGTGGGGTTGGCTCTCTGTTTATATACAGTGACTTGTCTGTCAGTGTTGGTGGGAGTGGTCTTTTGAATGATATGTAGATGCTGTTTATGTCTGTGTGCCTATTGATGACCATGTAAGCATGCCAGGCTTCCAGGAGTACTCTAGCATTTCTTGGTAGGATGATCTGGGATGATCAGTTTCCCAGATGAAACTATGGTTATGTTTGTCCATGTGCTGTGAAATTAACAGTTTTCATCATGTTTCCTGACTGCTAGTTGATGTTCATTGATATGCTATGCCTATCTTTTGCTTCTTTGTCCTATGTAGTGGCGTTGCAGTTTTTACTTTCAATTTTTTTCTTCTGGAGCTGCTGGGTCATTCATTCGTTCGTTCGTTCGTTCGTTCGTTTGTTTGTTTGTTTGTTTGTTTGTTTGTTTGTTTAATATTGCCACCTATTTACTCATGGCGACTCAAGGCGGCTTACAGAATATGAAACCACATTTAAAACAATAAAACTAATGAAAAGAATCACATAAATAAATATAGTATAATAAAATTGCCCACCCCTGGTGACAGCAGATCATACAAACCATTTAATGGGTTCCATCCCGCTTTGCATTCCCAGGTCCACTGGCAGAACCAGGTCTTCAGCACCTTCCATAAGAGTATTAGAGTGGAGGGCATTCTAATCTCTGGGGAAATGATGTTCCAGAGAGAGGGAGCCACCATGGAGAAGGCCATTCATCTGGGTCCCACCAGGTGTATCTCCCTTAGTAATGGGACCCACAGCATTTCTTGCCTCCCTGCTCTGATGGGTTGGGTAGATGTGACCGGCAAGAGACGGTCCCTCAGATAACCTGATCCCAAGCCATGAAGAGCTTTAAAGGTGACAACCAGCACTTTGAATTTCGCCCAGAAATAAATCAGCAGACAATGCAGCTCCCGCAGGAGAGACATTTAGGAGGTTGGTTTGTATGCTGCTCTGATGCCATGTGGTTTTAATAGTCTCTTGGTGGCTTCTGAGATGTTTTTGATGTATGGAGTGTTATTCTTTTTACAGCTTATATTGGTTGTGCAATATTGGGTTGAGTGATAAGGCACTTTTTGATGAAGTTGCATGGATGTTGGAAGATGTTGTTTGTTCATAAATATGAAACAGTTGCCAAGCATCTGAATTTTGATCACATGAGCATGGGGATGCTTCAAATGTTGTAACTGTGAAAAATGGTCAAAGGTCAGTGTCGTTGTAACTGAATGGTCATTAGAATAGAAAGGAATGGAATGGAATAGATTAGAATTCAGTTCTTTATTGGCCAAGTGTGATTGGTCACACAAGGAATTTGTCTTTGGTGCATGTCTCAGTGTACATAAAAGGATATGAAAAGATACATTTGTCAAGAATCATAACGTGCAAAACTGAATGATAGTCATAGGCTACAAAAAAGCAATCAGGAAACAATCAATAGCTTCCCTGAAGCCTCCAGAGCACGAAAAGCCAGTCTTACGAGCAACCCGGAAGTCACTTCCGGATTGCTCATAGTGTCATTTTTTGCCCTCCACAGTCTTCAGTTCCCTGAAGCCTCCTGAGGGCTCCTAAAGGCTCCGCAGGGATAAAATCGGCCTAAGAGCAACCCTGAAGTCCATTCCTGAACTTCCAGTTTGCCCATAGGACTGGTTTTCTGCACTCCAGAGGGCTTCTTGGGGGGAAGTAGGGGGGCTTTTTCCACCCTCCCCAGGCTCTTATAAAGCCTCTAGAGCCTGGGGAGGGCAAAAAAATGCACACCAAAAATGGGGGGGGGGGGAGTGCTGGTCATGCATGCATGCGAGCTGTGGTCATGCACATAGCATAATGGGTGGGGCATACCTGGGCATGACCTTCCTGTGCTCCCCCCACTTTTGGCACGTGAGCCTCTGTGGCGGGCCCGGCCCTCTGGAACGACCTACCCCCCGACCTCCGCCTCTTCCGCCAACGTCTTAAGACGTATCTATTCCAACAAGCCGGCCTAGGATAGCCCCTACTTCTGACTTTTAAAATTAAAATTAATTTGGTATGGTTTTAAAATGGGTTTTTAGCACGGGTCCAATAATTTAATATATTTTAATCGATTTTGTATTTTGTGGTTTTAATAATGCCTGTGCGCCGCCCTGGGTCCTAACAAGGAGAAGGGCGGGGTATAAATTTAATAAAATAAAATAAATAAATAAATAAAAGGTTTGCCATCACTGCTCTATAGCATCGTTTTGAGGGTAGGAGTTGAAACAATTTATGTCCAGGATGTGAGGGGGTCTGTAAATATTTTCATGCCCCTCTTTTTGACTCATACATTGTATAGGAACTCAATGGAAAGCAGGTTGGCAGTAATCATTTTTTCTGCAGTTCTGATTATCCTCTGAAGTCTGTGTCTGTCTGGGTCCTTTTGGAGAAGGGCGGGATATAAATTTAATTAAAATAAATAAATAAATAAAAAAGAACCAAACCAGACAGTTATAGAGGTGCAGATGACAGACTCAGTAATTGCTCTGTAGAACTGTATCAGTAGCTCCTTGGGTGGTTTGAGCTTCCTGAGCTGGTGCAGAAAGAACATTCTTTGTTGTGCTTTTTTGATGACGTTTTTGATGCTAGGTGTCCATTTTAGGTCTTGAGATATGATAGAACCTAGAAACTTGAAGGTCTCTACTGTTGATACTGTGTTGTCTAGTATTGTAAGAGGCGGTAGTATGGGAGGGTTTCTCCTAAAGTCTACCACCATTTCTTCATAAAACATTTTTTATTGGTTTTACAGTATATATGGGGAAAAGGTTATAGGGTTAAAGTAACATTTTAGTGGCTTCCATGTCGGGGGTGGGGGTCCCACCAAAACTTCGTACAAATACAATATTTTTTAAAGAAAAACAAAGGGCAAGCATACTTAATAATAATAATAATAATAATAATAATAATAATAATAATAATAATAATAATAATAATAATAATAATAATAATAATAAAAGTTACATTGTAAATTTCATACATTCGATCAAGTTTTTCAGTGCCATCTAATTCAACTATCACAGTAAAATTTCAAATAAAGTCATTTTTGGGATCTAAGTCTTTTTGCTATTGATTCTTCTTCTCCCTTCCCATCAACGGGTGGGCCCATGGCCCTCCCTGTTCCCTCTTCTTCGTCTCCTAGGAGTAAGGAATGCTTTTGCAGAAAGGCCTCCACCTCTCTTAATGTTTTAATTCTAATTCTACCTCCGTCCCAGAAGACCAACATTCCTTCTGGCAGTAACCATTTGAACCAAACTCCTTTTTTATATAATTTTTTGGACAAGAGGAATATTTCCTTCTTATCTCTCTAAATTTTTTTGGAATTTGTTTCAAAATAGCAACTTCTTTTTCCTGGTATTTCAGGGGTCCTACCCGCTGGGCCCTCAATATCTCATCCCTTGTGGACCTCCTTAAAAATTTAATATGGACTTTTCTTGGTACATCATTTATTCTAGCGTATGCTGAATTAATTCTATAAACCAGGTCCATATCCCACCAGAGTTGTTCTTTATTCCTTTTAATATAATCTGCTAAAATTGTACTCATAACATCTTTAAGATCTTCTCCTTCTTTCTCTGGAACATTCTGGAACCTGAGAAAAAAAGACATTCTTTCAAATTCTATCTTGGTCATATGACCAGTTCTATGCTTTCCTTCTGAATTTCCTTTACCTCTTCCCTCATCTCAGCTGACCCCCCCCTCCAACGCCTCAATTTTTTGTTTATTGTTCATTGTATTTCTTTGTGTTTCCCTTTGTGGGAGAGAGAGCGGGTTATAAATTAAAAATTATTATTATTATAAATTAAAATTATTATTAACAGCTCTAGTTTTAAATTTGTCAGGTCATTTCAGATTTCATGTACATTTTTCATTATGTCCTGGAGCATCTCCTTTGTTGACAATTCCTGAGTGCTCTCGCCAGTCCCTTCTTTTTGCAACAATACAGTGATCTTTGTCTTCTGCATAACTGGACTAGAGCGAGTTGATGATGGAGCAGAAAAGGACTTTCCAATAGGTGGTTTTTTAGAAGCCATTGTCCCAATTATAAGTTCTAACTTGTAAGAAAAATGGTATCAGAAAAGCAAGCAGCCGATGAAGTCCGAGGTGTCGGGACAACCCAAATAAAAGTTCAGTCCGGGTGGCACATAAAGCCAAGAAAACCAAGGAAACCAAGAAGAAAAAATTGTGTTATCAAAATCAATCTGGATGTCCATGTATTGGGAGAGATACCAAAGGTCTCCTGAGGAGGAATTAAGCTGGAAAATTCAAAATCTTATGATCTCAAATGCCGAAGGAAAACAAAAGGAAAATTTCCAGCAGGGAACAAAGAGGAGCCATCTTCCCTGTCTCTCACAGGAAGGAGAGTAAAAGTTTCAATTTCTTGTTGCAAAAAGTTTCCACAATATAATGTTGCTATTGCGATAATATAATACAGTTTTTTTTCTTTAAACTGTTGTCATTTCAGATGGCAATCTAGTTCTCTTTTTCTCCCCATTCCTGGGGAGAAGTTTTTCAACCGCCGCTTTATTCCGAGGGGGGGGGGTCAAAACAGATTAACTCTCCCCTCCATTCTCCGTTAAAGTTGATCGAAAGTAAAACTCACTCACTTGTGCTCGCTTGTCCCTCAATTGCAGACCTGGAGATCAGGAAAGACCCTCCAGCCCCAGCACTCCAGCCAGCTTTCAAATCCTTCCGTTGATTCCGGAGTCCATCAGCGAAAGGGCAAAGCCCTCCCTTTCTGCTTCCCGGCTCCTGGGGCGAGGCTGGAAGATGCCCCACCGACCGTCACCTGGTTGGAGGTCTCCAGCGAGCCGCCCGTACGGCAGGGGGTTCCTCCAAAAAACCCTGTGCCCCCCCCCGGGGAGGAGCAACAGGACAGCAAGCGGCAGACGTGTATCAAACATGTCCATTACCCACTAAAACCGGAAGTTCTCTCAAGTCTACCACCATTTCTACGGTGTTGAGTGCGTTCAGTTCCAGATTGTTCTATTGCACTAGTTGTTCAACCTCCCATCTGTATGTGGTTTCATCGTTGTCTCGAATGAGACCAATCACTGTTGTATCATCTGCAAATTTCAGTACTTTAACAGTTCATTAAATGAGCTGTTGTAAGTCGAGGACTACTTATAAAATAAAGAAATAATTAAAAAGAAACAAAAGTAATGTGCTGAAGTTCCAATTTAAAGAAAATATGTAATATTCTAGCCTGAATGAGAAGATTGCTCAGCTCCTTTTCTGAGGTAAAGCATTAAGTCCATCATGGAAAATTGAGTCACTGACAATAAATCTATGGAAGGAATTCTGAGAATCCAAACTAACATGCAGGCTAGAGTATTTCCTTTTTCTTTTTTTTTAGAGCCAGATGGTTTGTCCTATTTTAAACTGATAAGATACTTCATATACTCCCTTTGGATGTCAGTGATTTTAACTGCCAGACAGTATCTACTACTAGAACTTCGTTATTCCTAGAATATTATAAATGTATTTTTGTCACATATTGGATATCTTTCTGTATGTGTAGCTAATTTTTTTTCTTTACACTTTAGTTCATACTTGGAAAAAATGTGTTTTATATAATATTTTTTAAAACTGTTTGAAATGAACAGTTCGTTTCCCCCTGCACCCTCCTTTTTTCTTTTTCTGATTTTTTTTTTTGACATGATGTTGGCAGGAGTCGCTTTGATGTAGTTTAGAGTCATAAATCTTCTATCTGTTCAGTTTTTTTTCCTGGGGCTCCATCTATTCAGAAATCCTGAACTGTCATTTTGCAACACTTTGTGAGATGCTTGACATAGAGTGGTTTTGACAAGTGCTGGACAGCAGAGGCAACTCAGAATAAGCAGTGTATATTTCTCCAGGTAACATGGCAGACTGTCCAGAAGTGTAAGAAGAGCTCGTCTGTCTTCAATCACATTATTTGTTATAAAAAGATACCTTTTCAAAATACTGTTTTTCATACTTCTTCTAGTACTGCTTTGGATTGGATATCAAAATTGTTTTTAGAGAGGCTGAATATTTGGAAATTATTTAATTCAATCTCAATTGTTAATCGGGGAACCTTGAATAGCTTCGCTTTGATTTGATCCAGTGCACCCAAATAATCAAGCAAAGGATATTATTGTTTTCCTGTGCCATTTTGTACTAGTTTACATCATTGTACATTGCCATTAGATCACATCTTTCCTTTGCACAGTGTTCAGTGCTGAAAAATTGTATATCTTTTGTTCTTATTTTGTATCTGTATTCACTCAAGAAACAGCTGTTAAAAGTTATGGGGGAAATGTAAATGGCACTGCCTTAAGTGGTTCCTGCTCATTCAGCTAACTCTTTTTTGATGTGATAACTACTGGCAGAGTGGTGTGGTGAATTCAAGTTCTTTGACAGTCATCAGTCCCACTGGCTACCAGTAGTTTTAGTTTTTGTACTGGACCGGGAAAGCCAAGGGGGAGGGGGAAGATTTCCATAATTTAGATATTTTCTTCAGCTGCTGGATCAAAAGTGCTGCCAACAGCTATCTAAATCAACACCATGCCAACATGTTCTGTAGTCCGAAGGTCATTCAAACATCTGGCCTCACAATCTTGTTCTTTAAAGTTTGTCACTGGGTAGCATCTGTTTATAGATTTTTTTTCTCAATCTCTTTGATCACTTTGACAGCAAAAAGAAGCTTCTATCATCCTTGATATGTTAAGGAAAAAATACTGAGAACATCAACTGTTTTACATACAAATATGATTTTGGACAGCATTGAGTGTATTAAAACATAATTTTACAGTGTTTCCTAAGGCTGCACATTATTTTGAATATTCTTGAGCTTATTCATGACTCTGTAAGAAGACTTTTGAGACCCTTTCAGATTTTTGCTTTGCAGTTCTAAAACATCAAGCACAAGGAAGTGTTGCCAATGATGGCTCGTCACTATGTTGTTTTTAAAGTAAAGCAAGTTAAGAGCTAAATAAAACACCACATACAAATATATCTCTCCTTTAAATCAGGTATCTTATGCACTGTATATGGCTGTGCTCAGCAACACACTTAACTTGGTTACTTAATTTATCAATTTTTTGAGTTTCCATAATATACTGAAAGATAAACTAAACAAATTGGCTAAGTTTACACAACACCCCGAGTGACAAAAAAGCATATCAGAAAGTGTTTTAAAACTTCTGCATGAGAGTGAGGGATCGCCAAATGTAAAAGACGGAGGGAGTGGCCTTAAGGGACAGGAAGAAGAGCTGGTGCCAATGCAACAGTCAGATAAAAAAGGCTTGATCTTGGAATAAAAAAATATTGCCATAAATAAAATAAGCCCCTCCGTACTTCACATAAAGTTAAAGCGAGGAAGAGAAAAAGCACAGACTTATAAGACTGTTATAATTTTACCATTTTTATTTTTTTTATTTATTTAGGATATTTATATTTCTGCCTATTTGCACATGGAGACTCCAGGCGGCTTACAAGAATATAAAAAACAATATAAAAAAACAATAAAACTAATAAAAGAGAGAATCATCTAATAAATATAATAAAATACACCCCCCCCCCGCCCTGATGACAACACATCATACAAGCTATTTAATGGGTTCCATCCCACTCTGCATTCCCCAGGTCTTCAGGCAGGCCAATAGTAGTAGTATGGACTTACATGGCATTGGTTTCCTAGTCTGATCTATCTTGAAAAGCTGCCATCGATATATGCTCTTTCTTTTTTTTTAAGAGAAAGAAGATATTGAGATTTAGGACTAAGCAAGAAAAATGTGCTTGTGATGGGGAAATGTGTTACAGGTGATCCTCAACTTACAACCATTCCTTTAGTGACTGTTCAAAGTTACAGCACCCTGAAAAAGTTACTATAATATCGCAGCATTCCTGTGTTTCCGTGATCAAAATTCAGATGCTTGGCAACTGGCATGTATTTATGATGGTTGCAGTGTTCCAGGGTCATGTGCTCACCTTTTGCAACCTTCTGATGAGTCATTGGGATAACCAGATTCACTTAACAACCATGTTACTAACTTAACAAGTGCAGTGATTCCTTTAACAATTATGGCAAGAAAGGTAAAATGGGACCACTTAATAACTGTCTTTCTTAGCAGCAGAGATTTTGGGCACATTTGAGGTCGAAGATGAGGACTACCTGTACTTTCTTTGCATTCTTTTTGTTTTCAATTTAAATTAGAATTTTAGATCTGAAAGGCTCAAACGCTTTCTGAATATTATATAGCATTACAGCTTCATTTGTTTCTTTAGTCCAGTGGAAACAGTCAACTCAATTAAACTCTGTTCTGCAGTTCATAAAATTCAATGTAGTATATATTAACAAACAAGTATGTGATCAAATAAGCATTAGAACAAACATGCCACCTGTTTTCAAATTTAATTTCATCCAGGCATAATCACTTAAATCTCAAGCTGCACAACATTAGCATTTAAACTGTCCCCGGTGATCAAGCAAAACCAAAAACTTCGATGGCCTACATTGCTGAGTGAAATTGGATGTAACTGTAAACCAGTCTAAAAGTGAATGAGATGAAACCCCACCAGCAGGACTCTAGCTGTTTTCTTTACATAGTTTCTAGCAAGCCAGAGGCAGCCCTGGGAGCATACCTGCACACTACCCAGTCATTCTAGTTGGCATTATTTCCATGGTCATATGTTTGAATAAAGTTGCAGTGTAAAGAGCAGATGTTCCATGCACTTGACATTGATTGGGGAAAAAATAGATGATGGTACCAAAGCTGATTATTTAGTACCTGCCTCAGGCTTAAGGCTAACTTAGTATCCCATCAGGTGTCATTGAAACAATTAAGCAGAACCATAAGATGCATTTTCTGGCTTTTTGCATGTGTTGTTTCAGGTATGGCGTAGGTTTACTTTTCAGCTGCTGTTTATGGTGTTTTGACTTCTTATTTAATAGAAAATTAGCTTTTGTTCTTTGGATGATATATTTTTATTTTGTATTTGGAGAGTTTCAGATTTGTTGACTTACACAAATTCGTAAAAAATAAAGACTCCCATTTATTAGCTCCTATGAAAGCTTCTTTGGGAAGTTGGAGATTGTGCAGCAGTAAATTTTAACAGGATAGAGAGATTAATGTCTTTCACAAGATTCCAGTTAGTGAAATTGGGTGCACAGCCATGTATATTTATGACTATGAATTCTGTTCCTTTTAGTATGTAAGCATAGATTTCTTTTCAAAGAATTTCACAGTTTAAAGATTGTGCTATATCAGCCAATTTATTCAAAATTTCTGTGATTTAACATATAATTAATAAAACCTTTTGTGTCTGTGGTTTTATTGACTTCCCATGTGCTCCTGCTATTAGTGACTGCTACTTTATTTAATTCACCCTTCCAAATATTGAATACTAAGCAGGGGTGAGTTCCTGCCAGTTCTAACCTCTTCTATAGAAGAGGTTCCACAAATCTGCAGTGCCATTTAGAACCGGTTCCAGCTTCCTTCCCCTGCCCGTCCACACATCATCAAAATGAAGAGCGAGAGGAGGAATTCTAGGAGTTGAAGTCCCCATCTTAAAACTGTCAAGTTTGAACACCCTTGGGTTTTTTTTTTCTAAAGGGTTAGGGGTGCAAGGGTCTTGTAACTTGACAGCTTTAAGACTTGTGTGCTTCAAGTGCCAGAGTGTCTGAACCAACATTTTGGTTCCTAAGCAAGAACGTTGTTAAGTGTGTTTCACCACATTTTACAAGTTGGCCATGCCCTCCAAGTCACATGACTGCCAAGCCACTCCCACTCAGTCATATGGCTGGCAAGCCACTCCCACAAAGCAGGCCACACCTACAGAAGAGGTTCTAATTTTTTTTGAAACCCACCACGGATACTAAGGATCTATTGACTTGTCTATTGTGTCCCCAATCTTGTCATCTTCTCCAAACAGAAACTGTCCAGACTGTTTACCTAGCATTGAATTGTAAGTGTATGATTAGGATTTGCTTTTTATATTTCCCCTTAGATCAGTCTTTCTAAAAAGTGTGATGGCTCCAAATCCTCACAGTTATCTGATTGCAGACACTGTCAGATCAGCTCTAGAAGTTACTAGAACTACTGTTTGGGATGCAGTATTCCTGGATAATTTTGCATTTGATGCATTTCTATTTTGGTGCCTCATATGCTGAAAGAATGCCATGAACAGATAATAACGGATCCAAAGATGATTGAAGAAAGATAGAAATAATATACTGAAATACTGTTTAGTAGAGATATAAATATCTAAGATATTTTAGAAGATGTACCCTAGTTACAAGTACTTCTAATATCAGAAGATGAAGTTAAATTGATTGATTGATCAAATTTATATGGTTGCCCTCTCACTAATGTCACTGTGAGTGGCATACAATAAAACCAATAATTAAAACTTTCTTTAAAAACAGACAATATCAGCAATCAAAAGAAAGCAAGCTAATATCTAAATACAGTAATATTATTTCTTTATTTCCATCTTATTGTCAAATAAATGACAAATGACCGTGTTTCTTAGTCCTAGGATTTTATTGGAGGAGAACTTTATTGTAATGATGGAAATAGTATCATTTCCCATAAAAATATTTGAAATGACAATTTTTGCTTTTTTAAATTCAAGATACTAACACTAATTTAAATACCAAACTCACTGTTATCTTAAGCTGCCAAGACATTTGCATTCACTGTGTGATTCATTTCAATAAGCAAACAAGTTGAAAATCCTAGAATCCAGCTTGATGTGCAAATTATTTTGGGAATGCTATAAAAATGAGTTGCCCTTGCCTTTTCCTCAGGTATTTTTCTGGCATCCTAAACTGACCTGCAACCTCCCTAGTATTTCCAGATGATCTCATATGCATGTCCAACTCTGCTTTGGTTTTTGAGATTAGCAAAAGTTGATGGGAGTGTGGCCATTCAGCTGGGCATGAACAAAAACAATTGAGGATATTTATCGGTGATATGACCATTCAGAGATTTACAGACTTTCTGATTAGATATCATTGTTTATATATAAAGCAAACCTTCAGCACTGTGATTTTGTCTAATGTCTTTGGGACACTTTACTAAAATCTGAGTTTCAGTAATGATAGAAAGCTACTGGGAATGTGTATCATGTTAAAAGTCATATTAGCATCAAATACACTTCAGTACCAGTCCAATGTCTCTCTCTACTTTGAATTCATTTATTTATTTTAAGAGAAAGCAACATTACTGGTATTATTAGTTTGATAAGATGACCTTTGAATTAGAATTCCAATACTGTAGGAATGTTGTTGTCTATCTGTTGGTCTTAATATGTGTTTGACTCAGTGGTGCAATTCAGCCGGTTCTATCCGGTTCAGGTGAACCGGTAGCAGTGGCAGAGGGAGGCTCTGCCCACCCACCCGGATGTCATCACTTCCTTTTTTTGATTCTTTGTGCATGCGCGGAAGGTCTTGTGCATGCACAGAAGATCCTGCGCATGCACGGAGGTGGTACATGCGCTCACATTTGCGAACCGGTAGCGATGATAAGTTGATTTCACCCCTGGTTTGACTATGAGGCTTTATAACAAGAAAGACTAACCTATAACTGTTGTCTTTTCAAACTTTTCTAAGTTATTCAGGCAAATTACTAATATATTGCAAGGTGGTGTCTTCACTGAAGTGCTTTTTGAAGTGTTCTATAGAATTCAAAATTATGCTAAGATGCTAGTCATCACATGCTGCTAGTGGATTTGCTAGATTTAGGACAAGAGACTAGACGATAAAGGTTAAGAATAAATAGGCTGCAATAGAGATTAGCATAAGTAATGAATTCTGTGTATGTATCCCTGGATGTGTGTGTATGCATGTGTGTGTGTTGTCGACAGATTTGGATTAATGTTTATCCCAAACAAGAGATTACTACATGTCTGTTTCTGGTTGTAAACAGATATTCTAAAACAGAAGGTTTATGTTTGTGAAAAGCAGTTACAGGTGTTGTGCATTGACAATATATTATATTTTAAGAGAATTCATCTGCTTGGTTATTTCACCAAACATTAAATGGGGATGAATTTGGCACTTGTTTGTTCTTTGCTAAACAGTTATTGACACAAATGCATTCTCTATGAAACTGTTCATGAAGACTATCCAGAAGTTCCTTGGGAGCCTTGAGATTTTCCCATTAGTTATTGATTTTCTGATTGTCCTTTAAAGACAATGATTGAGACCTGGATTTTCTCCAAGTGGCTTCCATCCTAATACTGAGTTATCTATACTGAGAACATGTCTTCTCAATCCAAATTTTCCTTCTTGAACAGCATATCTCTAAAACATATTTTGTTTCTCATCTTGTTAGTTTTTAGGAAGTTCATTAAAATGTGGCTTCTCCAGGAAATGTCAGAGATAGAATGAATATAAGTAAAATATTTTCTTTTTTTTAATTTTTTAAAAAAAATTTCAACATAAAAAAAACAAGTAAAAACATTCAATCATTTTCAACTTTGTGTAGCATGTCGTTCGGCCATAATTTTTTGTGAATCGGTCTTTACAATTACAAACATTTTTAAGTTTAAATGTATAAATATATGTGTATGGAATTAAGACTTTTCTTCATTTCATACCACCTTATCCTCTTAGATAATTAATTATCGGTATAGTAACAAATAGTATTTGTCAAAAATTAATCTTTTTCTATGATTATTCAATCAGTAAAAAGAAAAGAAAATTCTCCATAAATTCCTGTTTTATAACATTATTCTCGATTGTCTTTAGCAAATGCATTATTACTATGAAATATGTTATTTAGTCAAACACCCATAATATTTTTTCTATATAAAATCAAAAGATTATCCAAATTTTCCATTATATATGTACCTCATTAATAATCTAGTTAATATACAAAATATCTTTCTAATATAACATAATCTCATCTTGTTACAATATCTACCATTCATAACAATTGACTTTTATTTCTAGAAGTTCTTTTATGTATTATATCTCCTGATTTCTTTTATCTAACCATTGATAAAACAAATTCCATACTTTATAAAATTGTTCATCCTCTTGTTCTCTAACTTCAAATGTCAATTTACTAATTTCTGCACAATCCATAATCTTATGGATAATTTCCTCTTGAGAAGGTAGTTTCTCATTTCTCCAGTTTTTTGCAAGTACAATTCTAGCTGCTGTTAAAACATTCACAATCAAATATTTCAAATTTTTATCATATGTTTCTGGTGTGATTCCAAGTAAAAAAAAGTTCAGGTTTAATGTCTATATGCTTATGTGTCATTTTCTCCAGCCATAAATGGATTATAGTCCAGTATCTTTTAGCTTCAGGGCAGATCCACAACATATGATAAGAGACAGACGCCTGATGACATTTCCAGCATTTTTCAGACTTATTCTTGGACATTTTTGCAATTCTTGCTGGTGATAGGTGCCACCTGTAAAACATCTTATACAAGTTCTCTTTATAAGGAGTTGACATTGTCATTTTATAATTTTATGTCCACAGTTTTTGCCACTTGTCTAGCTCAATCCCATGCCCAAAGTTTCCCCCCCAAGTTATCATAGTTTCTTTTACTTGTTCTTCCTGAAGCTTAAACTCTAACAAATAAGCATAAAGTTTTTTAATTACTTTTTCCTAGCACTTTACCTGTCTTTTCTAGGAAGTGTCAGAGATAGAATGAGTATAAGTGAAATATTTTCATTTGTTTCCCTATACTATGCTCAAGTGCTTCTGGAGTGCTGAGGTTTTTCATATGTAGTGTAAATATCATTATGTTATGTTATGCAACTTGAAGAAGGAAGAAGTGATCTTGAAAATGATGACAATTTGAAACACTTATGCAAGATCATCTATTTGCATGGACTGCATGTACAAATTGTTATTGAAATATGATACAGAGATGGAACAAATCAGAAGCTTTATGATAAAGCATAACAATGGGAAGATTTATGGAAAAATTCAATAAGATTCACTGCAAGTTACAATTTACGGAAAATTGATGTATAATATTTTACTGGTGTCATAAAACTCTGTCAATAATTATCAAGAGAGACAAATTGTTTAAGAATAAATGTTGTGAATACTACAATAAAGAAGGGATTGGTTTAGGTTTATTAAATTTATATACCGCACCCTTTCCCAAAAGGGACTCGGGGCGGTGCACAGGCAATTTAAAAACATACATAAACATAACAATATACAAAATATAAAACCAGATTAAATTAATATTTTTTATCATATATCATGTTTGTGTAAACCAAACTTCCCAAAAGTACAGAAAAGAAATATACCAAAAAGCTTCCTTTTTATAACCCTATAATCCTTTACAGCAGGCATGTCCAAAGTCAGGCCCGGGGGCCATTTGCGGCCCGGGGGTCGGTTTAATACGGCCCTCCAACAGCCCTCCCTGCTCTGTGTAAATGTGGCTCTCCCTTCCTCCCTCTGTCTCTGGGGCTATGTGGCTGGGAGGGAGGTGGACGGAGGTTACGGACGCCTCCTCCCGCAGTGGGCGAGGGAGCAGGCGGGGTGAGCACCCAAGGCTACCGTCATCTTAAGCACCACCGAGGCTGTCGCCCGGCAGGGGCGTCAGTCAGGGAAGCCGGTTGCGCCTCCATCACTGCACGTTCTGGGGCTGCGAAGCTGGGAGGGAGGTGAACGCGCGGCCCCAGAACGTCCGCTTGGCGCGTTCACCTCCCTCCCAGCCACGCAGCCCCAGAACGTGCAGCTCCCGCCGCACAAGGTCGCCCGGCAGGGGCGTCAGGCAGGGAAGACGGACATGCGACCTCAGAACGTAAGCCGTGGTGCCTGCCGGAGGGAGCCGCGATGGAGACGCGACCGGCTTCCCTGCCTGACGCCCCTGCCGGGTGACAGCCTCGGTGGTGCTTAAGATGATGGTAGCCTTGGGTGCTCACCCCGCCTGCTCCCTCGCCCGCCGCAAGTGGCGAGGGAGTGACTGACAGACACAGAGAGAGACAGAAGGGGAGGGAGGGAAAGACAGAGAGACAGAGAGAAAGAGAGGGAGGGAGAGAGACGGAGAGAGACACAGATAGAGAATGAATTGGAATCGGATTGAATCCGAGACAGACGGGGAAAGAGAGAGAGACAGACATACAGAGAGAGGGAGGGAGGGAGAGAATCAGAGAGAGTGACACACACAGAGACAGGGAGAGACAGAGAGAGGGAGGGAGAGACAGATAGATAGAGGCTGATTAAGTGAGTGAGAGACAGACAGACAGACAGACACACACACAGAGTGACAGAGAGAAAGAGAGAAAGAGAAAGAGAGAAAGAAAGAGAAAGAGAAGGAAAGAGAAAGAAAGAGAGAGAGAAAGAAAGAGACAGAAAGAAAGAGAAAGAGAGAGAGAGAAATGGAGAGAGAGAGAGAGAGGAAGAAAGAGAGAGAAAGAGAGAGAGAGTGAGAGAGAAAGGGAGACAGAAAGAAAGAGAAAAAGAGAGAGAGAAAGAAAGAGAAAGAGCGAGAGAAATGGAGAGAGAGCGAGAGAGGAAGAAAGAGAGAGAGAGAAAGAGAGAGAGACAGAAAGAAAGAGAAAAAGAGAGAGAGAAAGAAAGAGAGAAAGAGCGAGAGAAATGGAGAGAGAGAGAGGAAGAAAGAGAGAAAGAGGTAGGTAAGTTTTTTTAAAATTTATTTTCAATACATTGTGAAAACTCAACTGTCAGTTGATCTTAATGTTATGAAATGAAAAGTATGTCATTTGCAATTAACTTGGCATAAAATAATTTATTTGCATTTAATTGTAATGGTTCAAAGAATGTTCGGAAAAATGTTCGGCCCTCCACCATGTTCACTTCATCCAATCTGGCCCTCTTTGAAAAAAGTTTGGACACCACTGCTTTACAGTGACTGGATAAAACTGAGCATTTACTGGCCGGAAGGAAGCCCTTCCTGACTCCACACACAGTTCACAGCAGATATTTTTTCTTTCTACCTTAGGAGGGAAACATTTGCCACTACCTAGCATTAAACTCTCCACCTTCTGAGTGGGGATGAGCGTCTTTACCACTAGGCCACCTCGGAAAGAACTATACCAAATTATTCAGAAAATTCTAAAAAATAAACTAGAACTGAAAGCACAAATATTTCAGGTAGTTTTAGTTCCAGAAATCATAAATGAAAAATACCACGGTGTATTAAAATACATATTAACAGAAAAAAATTGGCACAATACCAGAAAAGAGAATCTTTGCTGATGAAATAAAGTTGTGATATGAAAATTGGAGAATATTCAACAATGGAAAAAATAGAACTTACGCAGAAATTGAAGTGAAGATGAAAATGCATTACTAAAACATTCTTCTACAGTGTTTTTACTCATGCTGTATTAATAACCACCTAAAATTGTATACTAGTCTTTATGAATGCTAAACAACTTTTTACTGTTGTTAATGTTAATAGTGCCAACTTAAAAACAATAACAGCAGAGTTTATTTTCATATTTGAAAATCTTCTGAGTTACAGGGTAATTTTCTTAACATATTTTTTTTTGCTATGTTTGATAGCAGTAAAGCTTTGATAGAAATAAAGGCCTTAATCTTTGATTAAACTAGTCAGTCTCTTGTGATTAATACAAAATGAGTTCTACTGTATAAATGTTTTTCCTGAGAGATTCTAGCATCAGAGCCATTTATTTTGCTTTTGTTGGTATTTATGAAATCAGTTGGAGGAGACTAACATGGGATGCTAGTCTCCTCCAGGCTTCCCTTCAGTTTGAAAACTTGATAATGTATTAGGATTTCTAACATTTATAAATCCACTTTTTACAGCTCTGTTAAAAATTATAATCTCATGAGGTAAATCTCTCCACACTGCTCGGACTCATTTGGAACAGCGTGTGTGTGTGTTTGGTGGTGGTGAGGGGTTATGTGAGGATCAGAGGTAGGGTACTGCCAGCATTGCCTGCACTGGCATCGGCAACTGGGGAACTGGTTTGGGGGTGTGACCAGCCTGGGTCGCTGCCGGTTCAGGCGACCAAGGCCGAAATACCACCACTGGTTTGCCCTAACCGTTGCAAACCAGGAGCTAATTCATCTCTGGTGAAGATGCTTTTTGTAGATTTTAGCTCTGCGTTTAACACAATAGACTAGTGTTATTTAGAACTCCTTAGAACTAAGGAAAAATTTCCTGACAGTTAGAACAATTAACCTCTGGAACAGTTTGCCTCCAGAATTTGTGAATGCCCCAACCCTTGAAGTCTTTAAGAAGATGTTAGATAGATAGCCATTTGTCTGAAATGGTATAAGGTTCCTGCCCACGCAGGGGGTTGGACTAGAAGACCTACAAGGTCCCTTCCAACTCTGCTATTGTATTGTATTGTATTGTATTTCCACATAGACTAGTGCAGTAATGGCTAACCTTTTTTGGTTCGTGTGCCAAAAGTGGGGGGACCGCAGGGGGGGGTCATTCATGGGCGTGCCACACCCATAATGCTATGTGCGCGACCCCCTGCTTTTGGCACACTTTTTTTGCCCTCCACAGGCTCCAGAGGCCTCAGGAGCTTCCCTGAAGCCTCCAGAGGACAAAAAATGGCCTCAAAAGAAGGCCTAAATCAGCTGGCCAGTGTACACAAGTGCACTGGAGCTGACAGGGCAACGCCTCACATGCCCTAAGAAATGGTTCCGTGTGCCACCTGTGGCACCCGTGCCATAGGTTCGCCATCACTGGACTAGTGTCTAAACTTATGGATCTTGGACTTTCTTATTCAATTTGCCTTTGGACTGAGGATTTCCTGTCTGATTTGCTCTTATAGTTAATGGATTTCAAATGCAAGGCAGCTAGAGTTTCTAGTATAGATGGCATAGAAATCCATGCATATTTCAGTTAATCAGTGGGTCTTATTGGATTGGATTAGATAATGGCATTCACAAAAGTGTTTATTTCAGCAAGTCATTGGAAAATTGAGCATGAAAATAAAGTATATTATAGCTTATGAAATTGATTGATATCTTGTTTTTAGCTATTAGTTATAAATGATTGGAATATTAAAATGCATATTTTATTGGATCAGTGGTATTACAGAATAATGTGCAATTGAAAACTTAGTGCAATGTAGAGCTTTGAAAAACCTTCAGGAAAAGAATAATACTTCTTACTTTCATGTATACAAGGTTACAACAGAAATACTAAATAAAGAGATTTGAAATGTAATTGTCTTTAAGAATATATTATTCATGTAAATGCACATACCCACATTTGGGTTATTTTTAGTTAGTTTATTTTAATTGGATTATTTATTTATAATTTGAATTGGGAAGATAGTTTAGACTTTAAAAATACTAAATCTGTCTATTTGACTGTATATATTTTGTGTTCTTTCGGATGCTTCGGTAGTGACCTGATTATAGATACATTTTACCATGAACCAGATCCCTAATTGAACATTTAAACCAATTTGTATTGATTTTACAATATAGTGAAGATGTGGCAAAATGTATGGATGTGGAAACTTTGGCACCTAAGAAATTTTAAAAAAATCCTAGGGTGTGACTGCCAAGTTTTCAAATTTTCAAATATAGTGTACTTTGATCATATAAACTATGTATCAACTAACAGTGCTTTCTTTTTCTTTTTCAGGCACCCTGGAGAACCTCCCTTAATAAATGGTTGGATTCCTTTTTTGGGAGAAGCCCTTAATTATAGAAAAAATGCTACTGATTTTTTATTAACTTTGAGTAAAAAACATGGAAATATTTTTACCGTACACATGATTGGTGAGTAACATTTTTGTTTTATTTACTTCTTAGAATCTTTTTAGTAGGTTAAATAATAGTACAAAGGAATATATATTGTATGTATTCCTGTATCCTTCTATCTGTCCATCCATCATTCAGTTTAAAGACTGCCTACACTAGATGATTCTGGGCAGTTTGCATTTAATAAGTAAGAATGATTAAAGTAATATAGGTTCTTTACTTCATCCTCAATCTCCCATACTTAGGTTTAACAAATATAATTCTACAATAACTTGTAAGAAAAAATATAAAAATTCCACCACCATCCCTACATTTTCCATACCATGACTGATTTTTAATAGTTTTACTATGTTTCCTGTTCCCTTTCCTCTGAACTGAAATGTTCAAACACTATCACTTTTGTAGAGGATTAAAATTTGTAGGGAACTATAATATTTGTGTAATAAAATCTCAGGCTTTGTCCTAAATATCTTGGAACTCTAACACAAGAATTCCAAACTAGCTGGGGATTTGGGGACATAGTCTTAAAATATCTGGAAGGAATCAGGTAGAGTATACTGCAGGTCTTAATTGATATGATTAATGTGATTGCTTCAACCAAGCCAATAAGAACATTGTTTTGATGTATTTTTGTAATAGCATTCCTTTAAATGTTTTACTTATAATTTTTATTGTTTTATTTGTGTTACTGTAATTTTTCCCCTTTGCAATGTTACTTTATTTACTTAATTTATGATGTTGGTAAGGTTGGAGAACTTGGTAGATTGCAAAGCTCGTCACCTTTGAAATAGTGAGAGGAGGCTTCAGAGATTTTCAGGGAGGTCATTCCTGTGCAGTTTCCTGCAACTCAAGGCCTCTAACCTCAACCCTCTCTTAACACCTCCCACCAACCTAGCTGGATATTCCCCCACAATATAATACCTAATTATTTCAAATAATATATAAGTTTGTACAAGAAAAAAAAAGAATCCAATTTTTAAATAATTTATAATATCTGAACCAGAATGGACATCTTATGATGCATAGCACAGATGCACCTCATCTGTAGTCATCAGAGTGGATAATGCAGAAAATTTTGATGTTCTGTGAATTGGAATGGGGTGGGGAAGTATGGGGAAGTAAGAGAAAATGATTCTAATGACTACCAAAATATTCTGTTTTTCCAAGATGTCGGGTCTTTTTGTTTGGCTTCTCCCCCAAACTCTATCATTAAGGCCCATCAACAGCCTGCATCCATCAAACAGAGCCACAAGATATAGTACAAGGGGAGGTCAAAAAAGATCACACATCTCTACTTCAACATATTGTATTCTGACTTATGAAAGAACAAAAAAAAAAGGCCCGTTATATTTTATGGTTTTTGTTCATTTACATTTTCCATATTTCTTATTAATTATTTCTCCTCAGTTCTAAGTTGCTTCTCTGAAGAGAAATTTCCTGACAGTTAGAACAATTAATCAGTGGAACAGCTTGCCTCCGGAAATTGTGAATGCCCCAACACTGCAAGCCTTTAAGAAGATGTTGGATAGCCATTTGTCTGAAATGGTATAGGACTTCCTGCCTAGGCAGGGAGTTGGACTAGATGACCTCCAAGGTCCCTTCCAACTCTGTTATTGTATTGTATTGTATTGTAATTATTGGAAGTTCACGGAGATACCGCAAGAATTGCAGAGCCTTCTTACTTCAGGTACTAATATTTCAGTGAGCCTCTCAGAACTGGCAAAATAGAGGGATTCAAAAATGCCAAACTATCTAGAGCACTTCTGCACTAGCGTTACCTTTTCCTCTTGATGTGCCACTAAAAGTCTTGCAAAAATAGTGCCAATATATAATGTTATTCTTATTAATTCTCAGATTAGTTCATTTGGAAAACACAGACTAATGCTCTGAGATTCTGGCATTGCCTCAGACTGGTGACGTGATTTCACTGATTGTACTTTCCTCTATGATAAGCAAATGATTGTCATTCTGAAAAGCAATAATGGACATGGATGTCACCTTAATAAAGGAATTATTTTCCACAAGAAACAATGGAAATTCCTGACCTGTCGTGGAAAATAGTTCTCTAATTGGTTTTGTGTGGTGGTGCAGCAGAATCATTTTCCCTAAACGTCATTCCAGTGAGTCACTACTGTACATCATTGTCAAATTTTCAGCAAAATCTTCCTAATAAGAAATACCAGTGTTACATAAATGAAATAAGCAATCTCTCCCTTTTATGCCCCAGAAAACCCATTTTTACATGTTGTTCTCTCTCTCTCTTCCCCCTCCCTCCCCCTCTCTCATTCAAGGCAACACTATTATTGTGATGGTGTCTCCTCACTGCTCCCTCCACCCCTTGAAGAATTCAAAGGGAATCCAACATGAGCTAGTGTAGGAAATTTAAAATAGAAAAAAATGTTGGTGTGGAAAATAATTGTTATATGGGGACCTGTATATATCTGTTTAGTTTAAAAAAAAATATCTACAGATATATACAGATCCCCGTGTAACCTGCTCTGACCTGAAAAGGGCTTTGAAAGTGGGAGACTTAACACAACTTCAGTCTCTTAATCCCATTTAACAAAACAATTTTTCAGAACATCTGATCTTTCATATCTACCCAGCTAAAATATACTGTCACAGCAGTGGTGGGTTTCTGCAGGCTCACACCTACTCGCAAGAGCCGGTTGGTGAAATTTAGAGAACCGGTGAGAGGGGGTTCCAGTGGCGTACCTGGAAGTAAATCTGGCCCGCCACTGCCAGTGACCCAACTGGAAGGAAAGGAAAGGAAAGGAGGAAGGAAGGAAGGAAGGAAGGAATGAAGGAAAGAAAGAAAGAAAGAAAGAAAGAAAGAAAGAAAGAAAGAAAGAAAGAAAGAAAGAAAGAAAGAATTTATCATCACAATTGAGTCCAAAATTTTTGTTGCTAAGCAAGAGCGTTGTTAAATGAGTTTCACCACATTTTAAAAGGTGGCCACTCCCACCCTGTCACATGACTCCCACCCTGTCACATGACTGCCAAGCCACGCCCACAAAATAGGCCACACCTACAGAGTAGGTTCTAAAAAATTTGAAACCCCCCACTGTGTCACAGCTATTGTAAGCTGTATATTCTCTTCTAAGCAAAGAAATATACAATGGAGATATATACTTCATCACCCAATAAAGAAGTTTGAACAGTTGAATGCCTTTCATTTAAATGTTCAAATGAACATTTGAAGGAAAGGTACTTTTTTCAGTCCCAGATAATTTATTCCATTAAATTTGATATTGGGCCAACTTGATATAAATAAGTCTATTAAACGACAACTTGTAACATATTTCACAATCATATAACAGCATTTTGGGATTGTATATCCCATGCATTTCACAGTATGTTTCAATATTTAATTTGAATTATTACTATCACAATGTATTTAGCATAGTTTGTTTTATTGAATAAACTGCTTTAAACTATACATTTCTTGAACAATCTGAGATAATCAGATTCTCCTATGTTTTCACATTTTCTTCATGATTTTTATATTATTCCTGGTTTGTTTGTTTTTTACAAAGATTCATTGTGAAGTGAATGGTCATCCAAAGCATTTATATGTAAACAAAAATTAGAATTTTCATAGTGTATATGCAATATTGTTAAATTAACAAATTCTAAAAGATTGTCAATATAAGATTTGTAAATACTGTATAGATGTTTTAATTTCATGCAACTGCAGAAGCTAACTTTTTACTGAGCATTAGTTTTTAAATTCTCTGCTCTGTGTTCCCTAAGCAAGCCCAAGAATATGAATTAAGTAGGTAAATTACATAAAATTAGTCAGGAATATATGCAAGAAGGCATGCCTCTAAGGTCATAAGGTGACATGTTTTTAGTGAGCAGACCTGAAGTGTTTTGGATGTTCTTGTGAACAGTACCACAAACACGTAAAATATTACATAATCGTTTCAATAACACATACCCGTATTTCATGCATACATGTACCTACAGTATATTATGATTTATACTTTAATAATACAGGCATTCCACAATGTATAACCATTTGTTTAGAACCATTCAAAGTTACAACATTAAAAAATGTGTCTTAAAATCAATGTAAGTCACACTTACATTGCAATGTGCTTATATCCACATAATTGCAATTTGGGCCCTTGGCAACTGGCCTGTATTTACAATGGTTCAGCACCCCCAGAGTCATGTGATTGTCATTAGCCGCCTTGTCAGCTGGCTTTCAACAAGAAAGGTCAATAGGAAAAGCAAGTTTTTTTTAATGACCTAGTGATTCACTTAACAACTGTTGCAAAAAAGATTGCAAAATCACCCAATCACATGATGGCTTACTTAACTACTGCATCACTTAGTGACAGAAATTTTGATCATAAGTCAAGGACTACTTACATTGCTCAATGAAGTTAGCAATAGACAATGAAAAATTTCTTGTGGAATATTAACATACTGAAAACATACTGTGCTCTTTTTCTCATTGGTGATTTGTACCCTTGATCAGATTGGACAAGGATAGAGAATTTCCAGTTAGATCCAAAACTAATGAATGCCAAATGAATAGTTCGTGAAAAAATGTTTTTAACCAGCTGATGCCCAACCTTAAACAACGATACTGACAATGTACTGGGAAAAAAGTCTATGGTTTAAATGTGCATTCTTGAGCTGCATCCCTTTGTCCTGAATGTAATAAAGGGGATGATAGAGGGACAGCAAATACAAGTAGTATATGGTTGTAACTCTGATTAAAACTTTTATTGAACAACACTTTACTTTATAATCAAGAGACTGTGTATCTCTTCCATGATCCCAGGAAGTAACTCCCAAGTAAGGATATATAAGGTATATGGACCCTTGTGCAGAAAAAAAATCACAGAGTTTACAAAGTCTTGTAAGATTAAACCCACTTTTCCTCCTCCTCCTCCTCCTCCTCCTCCTCCTCCTCCTCCTCCTCCTCCTCCTCCTCCTCCTCCTCCTCTTCCTCTTAATTTTCATCTTCATCTTCATCTTTTCCTTCTGTTGAGGGAATATATTTAATACATTATATTATATTTATATTCATGATATTCATAGACATGAATATTGGCAATATTCAATATATATTGAAGTATACTGTATTAATAAATATACTATTACTATGACTTGCTTTTGTAAGCTAATGCTATTTCATTCCATTTGTACTCGATTTGAATTCTATGGATATTTTGTTTTCTTGTCCCTCTCTCCCTTTCTTACCATCTTTTGTTACTTGAGAAGTGATTTTGCAAATGGGGTGTTGCTTTTTAGCATGAAGTGAAATTAATTGGACAAATAGAGGTGTTAATTTCATGACACTTTGTCAGAAGTGTATTGCTTGCAGCATTACACTTCAATGGGCTTACATAGAATAAGAGTATATAATTGTACAGGTCATAAACAAATTTATTTGGAAATAAAGCCAAATGATTCATAAGGGATCATAGATCATGGGCATCTATTAGGATGAAGTCTCAAACAATTGAATTCAGAGAATGGATGAACTTCACCCTGATACTTAAATGATGATTTATTTTATATTGGTAATTAAATATATAAGAATTGGGGATTGTTTTGCAAAATGTTGGAGTCAAGATCACAAAGAAAACAGCTCATATTTTTCATCTGAAAATAGCAGATGGTGGACAGATGGTTTAAATTAATATTAATTAATTTTTAAAGAAATCTTAAATTGTTTACCCTGAATGCTCAGAGTTGGAAAGCTAGATGACATCTTCAGGTTAATAGCATTCAAAATCATCTTGTTAAATAATATCAGAGCAGAGTGTAGTATTTCCAGTCTTTTGGTCACTGGTGCTTATAATAAAATGTGACTCCCAAGATGATTTCTTTGTGATAGATTGGACTGTAGCCAGAGGAGAAAAAAATACTGAAATCTCTGAACAGTTTATGGCTATACTAGGAAGACAGTAATTATTTTTTTACCTTTGTTTACAAACTGTTCAAAACTAGAGGGGAGGTGCTTTGTGAACTTTTATCTGAAAGATTTCTATCAACAATTAGAAAATTTTCCACATTGGTATAACACTATGAATGCATTATATTTCCAAAAGGAAATCTCAAGTGCCATCAAAATCTTATTCCTAATACATAAAAGTCAAATTTTAGCAATAATGAGTTTTCAGCCTTAACCTATAAAACTGGGAACAATTGTTTCAAAAATTTCACACCAAACACTGCACTAAAATTATGTTTATAGTTTCAGTGACTGTTCATGCATCCAGTAAAGAAAATTTCAGTGAGGCATAATTTTATCAACATATTTAACTTTTCAAGGATGAAACATTCCTACTACCTTGGACAATGAAAACACATTCAGTTTCTCTAATGTGGATATCACTCAGTGTTATCCATAGGAATTTGCCTCTTTCACCTTAATGATAAATGCAGCATCATGCTACAAGTTCTGACTCTTTGGAACATGTGTGTGATACAGCAATACATGTAGAAAAGGGGATAAACTTGTATTGTGGTGCTGCTGGCATCACTCTGACCACATTCTCTCTTGCACATCTCAAAATGCCTCTGGTTGTACTTAATATTTGACAATAATAATGGATTCCACCTTGCTTATCAAGTAGGAACTACGTATTGCAAACAAGTTCTAATAGTTCCTCTCTACCTCCCCCCCCTCTCACACACATATCATAACTAGTATCTGTGATTGACGTTTGTTTGAAAAGGGTGGGGATCTCAGCAGTGTTCATTTATACAATGAGAAAAGATGACCCAGTATTAAGATTGTGGTGACCATAATTTGGCCAAAACCTTTGACTTTAATTCTTCCCAAAAAGGAAAATTAAGTTCCTCTGAGAGATGATTGTGGACTAATAGAAGGCGTTCCAAATTAGAGCTTTCTGTACCACTTGCTAGATCTTCAAAGTATGCATGTTTTTATGAATAGATATGAGACTTGCTTGTATCTTTTCAGGCTATACTACTATATTTCCTGGTGAGCTTCTGAGGTAGTTAAGCATCCTTAAGTGTATACAAATTTAAACATTCACCACAAGATAACTGATCATTATTGGGTCAATATAGGGTTAGAATTAAGCTTTCTAGTGCCATGTCAAACTAATATCCAGAAAACACAATGCAATGATAGTAGCTGTGCATCAAGAATATTCGGTGGTGGTCAGACTGAAACTGTTGTTTTAGATATGAGGCAAAAATTTAGACTGTAGAACTCTATGCAATTATGTTACACAGTCATGAGAATCAGCAAAATCTCTAAAATATAGATATCCCCATGAATTTCAATGGTGAGAAAAGTAAAGTTCTATATTTAGGCAAGAACAATCAAATGAACGGGTATAGAATAGGTGGTACCTGTCTCAATGTTAGTAACTGTGAGAGGAATCTTGGAGCCTAGTGGACAGTGTGGATTTAGTGGGCTTAAATATGAGCCAGTAGTGTATGCAGCTACCAAAAAAAAAAGCCAACACAGTTTTAGACTGCATTAACAGAGGGATAGAATCAAGATCACGTGAAGTGTTAATACCATTTTATAATTCTTTGGTAAGACCACACTTGGAATATTGCATCCAGTTTTGGTCACCATGATATAAAAAGATGTTGAAATCCTAGAAAGAGTGCAGAAAAGAGCAACAAAGATAATTAGTTGGACTGGAGGCTAAAATATATGAAGAATGGTTGCAAGAATTGGGATGTTTAGTTTAACGAAAAGAAGGACTAGGTGTGATATGATAACAGTGTACAAATATCTAATAGCGTCAACCTATTTTCCAAAGCAGATGAAGGCAGGTGAAGAAGCAATAGTTGGAAACTAATCAAGGAGAAAGCCAATCCAGAACTAAGGAGAAATTTCCTGACACTTAGAACAATTACTCAATGGAACAACTTGTCTCCAGAAGTTGTGAGGGCTGCAACACTGGAGGTTTTTAAGAAGAGATTGGACAAGCATTTGTCTGAAATGGTACAGGATTTCCTGCTTGAGCAGAGGGTTGGACTTGAAGCCTCCCAACGCTGTTATTCTGTTATATTCTGGAAATAAAAAATAAACAACTCTTTTTTTTATAAATAACATGTTTGTGGGCTTTAAAAAGATGAATATGGACAAATGTGTGTAGAAGAATATATTTTTATACAATGAAAGATTCAAGTATGTAATTTTTAGATTTTAATTTTTTTTAAAAAAATCTCTGTATGTAATAGCTCCAAATCTGTATTCATGAAATAGAATTAATAGCATTAATGAATGGCACCAACCAATTTCTGTGTGCATATATTTCTCAACATATCAAATCTGATTTATAACAATAATAATTCCAATAATGCATTCTATATGTCAACTCATAAAGCATTTTGTTATAAGTTGCCATGGTGTGTAAATATTTTGTGATGAGGAAGACCTTCTCTCCCACCTTGAATGGCCATTGCAGAGTTCAATGTTTATCTGCCTGTTTCTTATAGGTCTGCGCTGCTTTACCTAGTGCTTTTTTGACATTCTCCCAGGTTGCTTTCAGCATTGACATCCAATCAGTCAAACTGAATGAGGAGAGAGGGATCCCTTGGATACTCAGGCATTGGGGCAAAGTCCATGCCGCTCACTACTTTGGACAGTGTTCGTTCCATGCTACTGTGAACAGCATTATTGTATGCAACCTCATCAAAAGACAGGAGGTCTGTCCAATTGGACTGCTGATAGTTCACGTAACGCCTCAGGTACTGCTCTGCCATGGCGTTCAGTCTCCCACCCACCCCCCATTGGTGCTTGGATGAAAAGCCAAGTTAAGACTCTTTGATGACCCAATGGACTGCAGGAACTCCCTCCAGAACTTAGTCATGAACTGAACCCTTCTGTCTGAGATAATTCTTCGCGGTACTTCATGCAGGCAGCAGATGTGCTTTTTATTTATTTTATTTATTTATTTATTTATTTATTTATTGAAAGAGTTTTATACAAACAGATTTCCCCCCTTTCCCCCCCATACATGTAATATATGTCAAATACAAATACTGTACTCCCCTCCTCCTACCCAACATAATATACATTTCTCATAAAATAACATTACCCCCTTATCCCCATCTTTTAAGCTAATCTTATACAAATATATTTCCCTCAATATAAATCTTATACAAATATATTTCCCTCCCCTAACCTCCCTAACCCTCCCCCACCTCCCATTCCCCACCCCCTAGACTTCCACTCTACACCACTCTAATAGTTCCAAACAACCCATATGTTATTCGTTCTCTTCACGTTGTTCCCCTTGCTTATCACCTTGTCAATCTAATCTAATCATTCTTACCTAAAAGCTACATGATATTTTCTAGTCTGATATTTATTTTGTATATAATCAATCCATTTTTCCCACTCCTGTGTATAATTCTCCTGCTTCTGGTCTTTTAAAAAAGCTGAGATTTTTGCCATTTCCGCAAACCACTTTCTGTATCCATTGGTCAATCGTAGGTAAAACATCTTTTTTCCAGTGCTGAGCAATCAGCAACCTAGCTGCGGTAACCATATACAAAAGCAATTTGATTTCCCCCTTTGTAGAGTCCTTAATTGTACCCAATAAAAACATTTGCGGAGTAAATTGTAGTCTTTTCTTCAATACATTTTGCATAACCCACCAGATTTTTATCCAGAAAGCTTTAACCTTATTACAAGTCCACCATATATGAAAAAATGTAGCATCTAAACACCCACACCTCCAGCATTTTGGTTGGACATTAGGATACATACATGATAATTTCTTAGGATCTAAATACCATCTATAAAACATTTTATAAAAGTTCTCCCTAAAATTCTGTGACTGTGTAAATTTAACATTCTGAACCCATATTTTTTCCCACATCTCCAACATGACAGGTTCACCAAAATTCTGAGCCCATTTAATCATACAATCCTTAACCAATTCACTTTCTGAATCCCTTTCTAACAATACATTATATATTCTTTTGATATGCTTTGGGCCAGTCTCTTTTATCTGCTTAATCAGTTCTGCTTCTTTGTCCATGAATCCAACTCTTTGGTCTTCTTTCCATCTCATCTGTAGCTGTTTATAATGTAACCAGTTTAAAATAATTCCTTCTTCCAACAGTTGTTCCAAAGTTTTCAACTGCCAGCTGCCCCCATCAGCAAAAAGAACATCTTTATATAAACAACCGCCGAGTGACTTAGTATTTATAATCCACATGGTATCTGCAAGATCCAACCAAAGTGGTATCTTATAATCCCAATTAGGCCGATGCTTCTTTCAAATTCAATTCAAATTCAAATTTATTAACCGCACCCTCTCCCCACAGGGACCCGGGGCGGTGCACAGGCAGAGCTAAAAACAATATACAATAAATACAAAATACATACTTTAATATTCTCATCAAGGCATTTTGGAGAATATGACTGTTAAACACTTTATCCACCCTATCTTCATAAAAAAGATATGCGTGCCATCCCAAAGCAAGGTAGTGACCTTCTATATTCAACAATTCGGGTTTTTATTTATTTATTTTTAACTAGCTATACCCGGCCACGCGTTGCTGTGGCCCAGTCTGGTTAAATGGCCAACCAATCTGTGTGTAGATCTACACCTGCACACATACACACAACCACCATATAACCCCCAACCTATCTACCTACTGTATTTCTCCCTCTCTGTCTATCCCTCTACCTACCTATTCTACTGTATTTCATCCTTTCTCCCTCTATCTACCTACCTACCTACCTGCCTACCTACTTATTTATTTATTTATTTATTGGACTTCTAGACCGCCCCCTCTCCCCAGAGGGACTCGGGGGCAATGTACAGGTAGAAATTAAAACCATTACAATCAATAATACATAAAATTAAAATCAAATTAAATAAACCCTGTACAAATTTATAAAAATTAAAAACTTAATCTTAAAACCAAATCACAAAATTTAAAAATACAGACTGAGGTGGGAAAGCTGGAATTAGGCCAGGCCGGCCAGATGAAACAAGTGGGTTTTGAGTTTCTGGCGGAAAGAGCGGAGATCCGTGGTCGTTCTAATGTCAGGGGGAAGGTCATTCCAGAGGGTCGGGCCTGCCACAGAGAAGGCCCTTCCCCTGGGCGTCGCCCGCTGGCACAGCCTGGTGGACAGCACCCGGAGAAGTCCCTCTCTGTGTGAGCGAATACTGTATTTCTCCCTCTCTATCTATCCCTCTACCTACCTACCTACTGTATTTCTCCCTATCTATCTATCCCCCTACCTACCTACCTACTGTATTTCTCCCTATCTATCCACCTACCTACCTACCTACCTACCTACCGTATTTCTCCCTATCTATCTATCCACCTACCTACCTACCTACTGTATTTCTCCCTATCTATCTATCCCCCTACCTACCTACTGTATTTCTCTATCTATCTATCTATCTATCTATCTATCTATCTATCTATCTATCTATCTATCTATCTATCTATCTATCTATCTATCTATCTATCATCTATCTATCTATTCAATCTATCTATCTATCTATCTATCTATCTATCTATCTATCCACCTACCTACCTACTATATTTCTTCCTTTCTCCCTCTACCTACCTACCTACTGTATTTCTCCCTCTCTATCACCCTCTCTATCACCTATCTACCTACCTACTGTATTTCTCCCTATCTATCCCCCTACCTACCTACTGTATTTCTCTATCTATCTATCTATCTATCTATCTATCTATCTATCTATCTATCTATCTATCTATCTATCTATCTATCCACCTACCTACCTACTATATTTCTTCCTTTCTCCCTCTACCTACCTACCTACTGTATTTCTCCCTCTCTATCACCCTATCTATCTACCTACCTACCTTATTTCTCCCTCTCTATCTATCTCTCTATTTACCTACCTACTGTAATACAATAATACAATAGCAGAGTTGGAAGGGACCTTGGAGGACATCTAGTCCAACTCCCTGCCTAGGCAGGAAGCCCTATACCCATTATGACGAACCTATGGCACGGGTGCCACAGGTGGCACACGGAACCATTTCTTAGGGCATGCGAGGCATTGCCCTGTCAGCTTCAGTGTGTATATGTGCCCTGGCCAGCTGATTTAGGCCTTCTTTTGAGGCCATTTTTTGCCCTCTGGAGGTGGGGGAAGGCTGTTTTCACTCTCCCCAGGCTCCTATAAAGTCTCTAAAGCCCAGGGAGGACGTAAAAAGCATGCCAAATGCAGGGCGTCATGCACATAGCATTATGGATGTGGCACACCTGTGCACATCGCCCCTGCACTCCCCCTGCTTTTGGCACGCGAGCCAAAAAAGGTTAGCCATCACTCCCTATATTGTTTCAGACAAATGCCTATCCAATATCTTCTTAAAGACTTGCAGTGTTGGGGCATTCACAACTTCTGGAGGCAACTTCTGTTCCACTGATTAATTGTTCTGTCAGGAAATTTCTCCTCAGTTCTAAGTTGCTTCTCTCCTTGATTAGTTTCCACCCATTGCTTCTTGTTCTGCCCTCAGGTGCCTTGGAGAATAGCTTGACTCCCTCTTCTTTGGGGCAACCCCTAGATATTGGAAGGCTGCTATCATGTCTCCCCTAGTCCTTTTATTAAACGGTATTTCTCCCCCCCCCTCTCTATGGGCCACCTGGGAGTTTGCTATCCTCTGTGCCTTTTTCGCCCTAAGAGGCCTCCATATGAGGCCTCTTCCAACACTGACAGTTGAAAAGCAGTCTGATGGGCGGGGCTACAGGGAGTTGAAAACATCAGTGGGTACATTTTACATTTGTGTACCTTGCACATGACACATGTGGGCTAGGCACAAAATGAGTAGGTATTCTATTATCGGAAGTCCTTGTGAACATTGTGTGAAAAATTGAGGTAAATCGGTCCAGTAGTTTTTGAGATTAGTGGATTCGTACAAACTATTTTACATTTTTATTTATATAGATTATTTATTAATTAAATAGAATTCTTTATTAATAGAATTCTTTATTTATTAATTTATTAATTACACATTTATTGACAGAAAAATTCTATCTATTGTCTCCTAAGTAAACATTCACAAAATTGTTCTGTTGCAGTCCTTAAAACACACAACCTAAAGACTTAATAATATTGATTGTTATCAAATAGAAGTTAGAGCTTCCAGTTTTTAAAGAGATGGGTGGTTCAAAATTTAATAAATAAGTCTGTGATTGCAGGATCTACAGTCCCTATTTCCCACTGATTTTTGGAGATTATTTCTGAATTTTATAACCTTTTTCATAATTGGACAAGTTTATTTCTTCTTTTTAAGTGACATCTGTTTGTAAATCAATCAGGGGGCCCAAAGCAAAATGCCAGAGAAAGTAATCACATCCACATTCTAATCATCATTTTTTAAGAAAGAAGAAAATCTGTAATTAAAAATTCTTTCTATCTCGGAGGAATTGCAAGGAGTGATTTTAACTCCTGACCTGTCAGATATTCCAGACATTGGGAAAGTGTCTACTTTTGAATTGCTTCTAATTTTCTGCCTCATTATTTAAAGAGCTATAAAACTAAGAGTTTCAGTAATTAAAAACTGTATAGAAGCTTGAAAATATCCACTGTAGCTTGATTCTCTTAATAAGATGTGGCAGACTTGAAAATGATTGTTGCTATCTCCCAAGAGAAAAGCAATCATTTGGAAATGCATGAGTTTCACAATGAAATCACCTATATTCAAGTCTCTTATATAGAAATAACCTATGGTTTCTGAGTATTCCCTATATTGAATGAAAGCAAATATACGTTGCAGGATCCAATCTGAGTTGGTCACCAGGACTGGAGGTTTAGTCTTCCAAGCTTTCGGACCCGTGCTGGAGTCCATCCTCAGGGAACTTCTTCACTCTACCAGAATTACTGGAATGAGCATTTTGGGTACAGATTTAGTGAATTAGAAATTAAAACTGCATATTGTTCAGATTTCTTCTTTCACTAAGCTAATATTTTTGGCTAAACTTCTTAGATGTATGATTACCTTATGATAATATTTACAATACAAGGATTTTTAGAAAAGAAAGCTAAGAGCTTTCTTTAAAGAGTGTAATGTGGCTTTTGTCTAGCAGCAAAGCAAGTCAGAAGGTTTTCTTTATCTATTTTTGTTTCTGTTGTTTTTCCCTGAATTGTGAGATAAACACATTATCAGGCCTCAAAGCTGTTAACAATTGTATTCAGTTGGGATTACAAGAAGAAAGGTTGTAGCACTTCATTTATATTTACTACTATATATTTACAACTTTTCAATTGAAGGTGAATTTCATAGCTGGTGTTTGGGGAGAAATCTTTGTACTGTTATAGTATTTGGAGAATGTCTCTTCTAGACTCTAGGTAGCTTTTCCTATTATACTTTTTAAAGAAAAAATCTTTAGTTTTGCTTTTTTACAGTGTTTTGGGTACTTATAAATGCTTTCTAGTTTTAAAATTACTGTTATGTTCAAATGAATTTCAGAGGTTTCCAAAGCTATATTTAACTTTTATATTCTGCTGAAGATAGATAGGAAAATCTGCAAGGTACCTGGGAAAAAAATGGAAATGTTTTGTTTTAACAAATTAGAAACATAGTGTTTTAAAGAATGTTAAACTTGTATTCTGCAATCTTCCACAAAATAATCTTTCTTATGTTTATTGGCCAATTCAGAAGAGGTTTACCAAGTTTGGTATTTAGAAGTGAAATAATTGTGACTTATAAAGCTTTAGATTTGTTCAGCAAGTGCACTATTTTAGTTAAGTTTATGATTGCTGGGATATGAAATAAGATTTTAAAAGGTGCTCTTGTTGATGAATAATATACAAAAAATGTGGACTTTCTCAATTTGGAAAGACAAACTAAGTTTTAATTTAGACATTAATGAATAAAGCACAGGAAACATTTTAGAAACATTCACAGATTATATTGTTAAATTTTGTTTATTGTTACCTCAAGAGACAACCTAATAAAAATGGATAATTTGTTACTGGAACAAATTAATGCAGAATGCAAAATTTATAGCATGTTCATACCCTTTGTTATTGGAATCAGGAGTGTTATGTGACCTACAGATAGTAATAGAAATATAATAAAAGGACAGAAATGGAAAAAGATTAGTGCAAATAAAGAATAATGCTGCTTATCCATACAAAGCAAAGTATTATTTCTGTTATGACGTATTTCTTGTGATTGGGGAAAGAAAAGAAATTTGAAGCATGGTATTGTAACCTTTGACTGCATAGCATATTGTCCATGGGAGCTACTATGGTTGATTTTGCTATTTTTTCATATCTCAAGTAGCTTATTGTAATTTCCTTTTTTGTTATGTACATATAAAATGTATGCATGTATGTGTGCCTGGTTTGGCTAGGATTAATGCCATAGTATAAATCAAGCTGCACTTAAAAGTAAATTTATTATTCCATTTTTAGGAATATCATGCTATTCAGTATCTTTGAAAGACTTCACTTCTAGTGCTGTGAGGATAGCATTTATTCTATGACTGCCACATTTTACTATAATTTGGAGGGAAGCACCAGAAAATGATTTTGACTAAACCAGATTCCTCTAGAAAACATTGTTTCTAGCTCAATATCAGCCAGCATATGTCTTGTGTTGGAGATGATGGAGCTATTGTACTTGATTCTTCTAAGGCAGTGTTTCTCAACCTTGGCAACTTCAAGATGACTGGACTTCAACTGCTGGCTGAGGAATTATGAGAGTTGAAGTCCGGACGTTTTAAGTTGCCAAGGTTGAGAAACACTGCTCTAAGGCATTGTTTCTCAATGGATTTAAACTCCTAAAATTCACAGCCAGTCATGGCTAGCTGGAGAATTCTGGGAGTTGAAGTCCAAGAATCTTAAAGTTGCTGAGATAGAGAAATACTATTATAAGGCAACAGGTTGCTGAATGTGGGCATAAATTATCATTTGGGATTTGACCAATTTCTTTTCTTTTCTTTTTTTCAGGCAAATATATTACATTTATAACCAACCCCCTACAATTTCCCATTGTGACCAAAAGCAGCAAGTATCTGGAATTTTCAGAATTTGCAGATGAAGTATCAAGCCAAGCATTTGACCATCCACCAATTACAAATGGGAATTACCCTGACCTAAATGAACATGTACATAGGAATTATCAACATCTTTCTGGCAAATCATTGGACACACTCTCCAATAACATGATGAGGAACCTCCAAATTATATTTAAGAGAAAGTTTTCACAAATGGTAGATTGGGAGATGGTAAAAATGCACAAGTTCTGCTTCTCTATAATATTTGAAGCCAGTTTTAAAACATTGTATGGAAGGGATCCTTATAATGATGACTATAATGTTACTGATGAAATTGGAGAAAATTTTCTCAAGTTTGATGCCAATTTTTCCTATTTGGCTCTAAACATACCAATTACGTTGTTGGGAGCAACCAAGAAGATTCGGACAGAACTCATAAACTTTTTAAATCCCAAAAAGATGGAGAAATGGTTAGATGTTTCTAAAGTGGTCCAAGGCAGAAAAGATATAATGGAAAGCTATGACTTGCTTAGCGATTATGACAAAGCAGGTAGCAAACTTTTGAATGATTGCTTGGGTCGAATATGATAATTTACTAGAGTCCTTTGAAATAAAATAGCAAAATTGCGACCTTGAAATTTTTATGTTTTTTCTCTAATTGGGTAATGATAAAATGTTTTACTCTGAAACAATCCTGTCTGATAATTGATTCTTTCTTTCTCTCTCTTTTTTTGGCGGAGGTGGTAAAACAAGATACTTAATGGTGATAATGAGAGATATTATAACTGAGCTGCATTTCCTCCCTTTATTTCACCCCCACCCCCACCCTGAAATTCCATTTCAAACTATTCTCATTAAGCAGAAAATTAGACTTTCAGAAGCCTATTGGTCCTCATTAGCATTCACTGATCCTTGGCTGGGTCTGTGTCCTAACATCTTTTAATTAGCACACTGCAAATCTAATCAGTGTAATAAACGCTATTAATCTTCCTTTTCACTTATTTTCTCCCAGCACATCATTTCACCTTTATGTGGGCCTCGGTGGGAAACACAATTCCTGCTACATTCTGGACGATATATTATCTGTTGAGGCACCCAGAAGCTTTTGCAGTGGTGCGTGACGAAATTGACCATTTGCTGCAGTCAACAGGTCAAGAGAGGAGGCCAGGATGCAGCATCTACCTCAGCAGAGAACAATTGGACAACCTGGTCTACTTAGGTAATTTATTTTATCCTTTCTGAAGAAAAGTAGGCATCTCCATGTAAACTCTCTTTATCACTCATTCTGTTTAGTGGGAAGGTGGAGAACCCAGCTGCTTAATTGACATAATAACAAACATTTACATCAATTATAAATTATGTACTTTATAGCTAGAGAAACACTAACTGCATGTAAACATAAAAGCCCAGGTAATTAACTAAGCAAAGTATGGAAAAGGTTGAATCAAAGCTTTGCAGTTATTTACACAATGTGCACACGTATTAAGTCTGAGTCTAAACATCTGCTGAAGTGAAGAGTACATTTCAGAGGCATTGCTTACAAGATGGCAAAGCAGGGCCTTCTCGTGAATTGAAAGGAAATATTTGGAACAATCAACTTCCATTCTAATTATCATTCTCCTGCACAGCATCCTTTTAAAACATAAAACAGGATACATCCTCATTTTCCTATGGATTGGTAGCTTGTTACCTAGATATAAGGTAAAAGATATAAATATTTTAAAATCAAAAAAGTTATTTTCAAAGAAGAGGAGGTATATATAGAATATTGTACAGTTGACAAACTTCCCACTTTTTAAGCAATTTTCAAGGAAAAATAGGTTTAGTGGAATTTACATAGCTTTCCATAATAGCAGCGAACACGTGGTTTAGAAATGTTAATCAATTGTTATATCCACAATGATCTATCCTACATATCTTGCTTGAATTTGTACTATCTTAAAATTCATGTGCAAAATTGCTCTTTTAAAAAAGTTATTTCTTTGCCTTATTGCTTTTTTTAAAAAATATTTTTTTTTAAAAAAAAGCATTTTATGAATCGTGAAAAAGCTAAGCTAAGAGAACTATGCTGGAGAAAATTTATCTATGTAGTTGCTAAGAGTCAACACCAACATGATGATACTAGGTATCAATCAGGATATCTAAGGATTCACAGATGGGGAAATTAACTTCAGTTTACAGTGGTGCTTGAAAGTTTGTGAACACATATTTCTTTATAAATGTGACTTAAAATAATACCTGTTTTCTATGTGCAATTTTGGATAATTTTCTTCAGTAAACAAATGAACAAGCATATTGTTTTTTAATCATTTGATCTAATTTTAGATGTATTTATACAGAAATATTGAAAGGTCAAGAGTTCACAAACTTTTAAACACCATTATAAATATACTTGGTCTAAGTCTCATCATATTATACATAGTCGGATATTATAATTACATGAAAAAGAACACTCCTTACTATTACTTAATGAGTAGTATGTTACATAAAGCAATTTCATCATGAATGACACACTTAAAATCTTTTCTATATAAAGAAAATCTTGGGAAGTTGGGAGGAGGGATAGCTAGAACATATAGTATAATGTTATATCAGGAATGTTATGCTATTCCATGCATTTTTACTAGCCTCATCATTAAGAGATTTATTTACGTAGCAAAATTTGTGACCTGCCTTAATAGTCAAGTCAGGCAAAAGGCACAATCAAATAGGACAGATTTCATGTTCTTATTCTTAACTTGCTTATTTATAGTTCTAAAAGGATTTGGAAAGATATGGTGACTGCATATCTTATATGCTGGGGATGTAATATGATAGTCAAAGACTAGATTCAGGATATTTTGGGCTTGTTTGTAGTTTTGGGAGAAAAGTTTTCCTTTTTGTGTTTTGCTGGGCCAACTTTATAATTTCTACCAGAAGGGTAAAGACACGCCTAATATGATTTATAACATATCCACAGGAGAAGTTAATATTTGCTTTGGAAAAGATGGACAATGCTTTCCTGGCAGATAATATTATTCAATGTGATTTACCAACAGCAGAAATCATTATATGTACCATATTTCCCCCCTAAAAGAGAGTGAAAATTGGGGTGCGTCTTATACACTGAATGTAGCCCCAACCACACATCGGCCCCAACCCTCTGCCTCCCAGCAATTTATCTCTGCAGCAAATGGGGGCTTGCAATCCCTGCAGCCTGTAACAGCTGATGATGGGGAGAAATTGAAAGTGAAACTTGCTGTTTGCGCCACGTGGCAAATTGCTGGGAGGCAGATTTTTTTCTTGTGCTAATCAGACTGTTTGCTGCAAGGACGTAAGTCAACAACTATTAAATGCCTATAGAATTTTCAAATTATTAGACTTATTTTTTAAAGACTGCTTTATTATTATTCTAGACAACTTAACAAAATGAAAACGTTTTTTTAAATAAATATTTGATCTGAAGAGGCCCCCTACTATTGTTTTTAAAAATGCTATTCTTTTAAATAGCAGAGAATAACTATACTTCCAGAAAGCACATCAATTTTAACAGCATCTGTACAGCATAGTCTGAAATATAACACTACAAACAGTATATATTGTCTGTACAGTTTGTTGCAAGGAGGCAAATTGCTGAGAGGCAGATGCAGATATTTTCCTTTGTTTTCCTCCCCGAAATCTAGGTGTGTCTTATACTTTGGAGCATCTTATACTCTGAAAAATACGGTAAACTCAAGCCACACAAAAAATGCATAGATAAGGAATTCTCAGTAAGAAGTGACTCTGTTACAATGGGGATTGGGAGTCCTTAGATTTCTAAATATTACTATATTATAAGTGACAGGTCACTATACTGGTAGACACTGGTCATATTTGGACTTCCAATATTGATAATTGTCAATCCCTTTCCTATTTTTACTTGTAACTCTCTCTACATGGGGCTCCCCTTGAGGTGCACCCGGAGACTTCAGTTAGTCCAGAATGCAGCCGCGCGAGCAATTATGGGTGTTTCTAGATTCACCCACGTAACACCGCTCTTGCGCGAGCTGCACTGGCTGCCTGTCGTCTTCCGGGTGCGCTTCAAGGTGCTAGTTGTCATCTTCAAAGCGCTCCATGGCTCGGGACCTAGCTACCTGCGGGATCGGATCCTGCCCCATACATCCTCACGGCCGATTCGCTCGCACAGAGAGGGACTTCTCCGGGTGCCGTCCACTAGACTTTGTCAGCGGGCGACGCCCAGGGGAAGGGCCTTCTCTGTGGCGGGCCCAGCCCTCTGGAACGACCTTCCCCCCGATATTAGAACTACCACGGACCTCCGCTCCTTCCGTCTGAAACTAAAAACACATCTTTTTCGCTTGGCCGGCCTAGGATAGTCTCTTCTGATTGTTTAGGGATTTTTAGTAAATATTTGGGAATTTTAGCGCAGGGTTTTTGTTTAATATGCCTTTTAGTCAGTATTTATGTATGTTTATTGTTCTAAATTTTGTATTTTTTCTAACTTTTTTAATTCCCTGTGCCCCGCCTCGAGTCCCTTCGGGGAGAGAGAGCGGGTTATAAATAAAAATTATTATTATTATTATTATTATTGTTCCCAATCAGATATTTTTCTCCACCATCTTTGTTTCCTTGTTTTATGTTTCTTCTGTTGTTTCATGTTTTTAAATTTTTTTAACAAATTATAAACTGCCCTGAATCACTGGGAACTGTATGGCATATCAATTTAATGAGTTATTATTAGCTGCTTACTACAATATGAAATTATAGCAGGATCCAGATTCTCTGTCTCTGGCACAGAAGGAAGCATTGAGAGACCTTTTGTTGTTGCGGCCTGGGTGGTGAAGATCATGCCCAAGACAAGATTTTATTTTGAATGGCTAAGCTGTCCTGAGTATCAGTAATTTACACTAAAGAGAGTTTGTATCCTAATGTATGGGAGGTTTTTCACTAATAGAAAAGCTAAAATTAAGCAGGATACAAACTATCTTGAACAATACAGTTAAACATCACTGTTTTAAGACTGAATGAAGTGGGAGAAAGTAGATATTTTATCTTTGTGTCCTGTGATTAATTTAATTCTGTTCAGTCATTCTGCAAACTATAGGTGTGCAGCACTTCAGAATTCTTTTATATAACCATAGTGCTCTGAAAAGAGTAGATGTATCCAAAATATTTGTATGCATTTTTATTTACAACTATTTTTCTTTCTTATACCCTTGACACTTACAGGGTTCCTATTACCTGCTTAATATAAAAATTTTAAAAACCATTATTTGCAGAGGTTTTTTTTTATTAAACAGTAACAGATCAAGATCATGTTTAATTAAAATTAACTTGCTTACCAAAGCCAAATGTACTAATGATTCACAATGACCTTTTATTACCTGCAGTCCCTTGTTTTGGCTGGATGATTGACAGCTTGCTGTTTGGCTCCGTGTTGTATTTCAGCTGACAAGACTTTTCATTTTAACTCAATTTGCCTGCCTATCACAAGCTGGTGGCGGGCCAGGCGCAAGTCGGCCAGCTTTGCCTCAGCAGCTTGCTCCATTTCTCATTAGTACGCATTTATTCAGTGGAAATTGGAAGACAAATGCTTGAAGGCATGTGAACTAAGTATAGCAAATTAGGTTTAAAGACTGAATATTTATAAGTATATTGAAATGGCTTCGACTTTTAAAAAAATATTGTGGATGAATTGGAAGCAGAGAATATAAGAGAAAAGGGGAGTGGGAAGACTCTAAAAATAATACTCTGGGAAGTCTGAAGAGCCCCTCTTCCTCCCTCCCTTTCTCTCTTTCCCTCCTTAGAAAATATGTCAACTTTACTGACAATCTCTCTTCATGTGTTGAAGTTTCAGCATCTCATGTGTGTAGGAAGTGGGAAAACATGAGGGTCATGTTCATTTGCTGCTTGGTTATCTCTTGCTTTGCTTTAAATTGCCTTGTTTGTTCAGCACTAGCACAGAAACAGATGTTGTTCTCCAGAGCTGGATCATTTACGGTACCTCATGGTGCAAAATGGGAGGCCTCCCAGGCTATCCAGCTGGTCTTACAGGAGTGCTGGCTTATGCCTACTGAAGTATGACAACCGCAAGTACTGTACAGGCTGCTGTTTTATCATCTAGTTGTCATTCAGTGTCTAAATCCAGCGTATAAGAATTGTTGGGGAGGGGAGGAGGGACTGGGAAAGAGTGTCATTTTTTGTTTGTTTATTTTCATGGTCGGCTGCCACAAACCCACACAAACTCCCTCCTCCTTTGCTGATAATAATGTGACTCATTACCTTTGTCATCTAAGGATTATCAGCAAGATTGCTCAGAGCGAAAGCCGCAGCTCCTTTTCCCCCACATAGCTGGTACTGGAAGGTAAAATAGATTTGTCATTTATGATCTGACCGCTAAGCCGTGCTCGGAGCTCCATTACTGTGATTAAATTCTCTATAAGAGAAGTTTGCCCAATTGTCATTTGGGATACCACAGTGGTCAACAGACTGCCATGCTTCCTTTCAAAATGTCAGCCAATCCGATATGACTTTGTGGCTTGTGCTACTCAAGTGGAAACCTGCTATTTCAGCAGCAGCAACACTTTGCCTGATGATTTCGCTTATCCTTGCTGTGTGTTTTGTGCTTTACTCCCTTCCCCTCACTGGCCCCCAACCAGGACGCGGTTGCTTTGGTGTCCAGTGGCCCTACATATGTCAGTTACCATTTCCATACTGCAGCCTACTATGCTCTAATCAGCTTCATTATGCCTGGGCTGCATAAAGCCAAGAAATGGAGCCTGGATCTTTCTTTTGCATTGGGGGAAGTTTTCTCTTGCCATAATGCAGCCATTTGACATCTATTGTGCCTTGTGGCTATCCGCAATAGAGGCCATATTCTGGAATCAGAGGCTTTTTTCTGGCTTCGTCATCAACAAGCCGACTTGATTCTCCCTGATTATAGTAACGAAGGCAGTCCCAAAAAAATATGCACAGCCTCACTGTACGTCACATTGAATCATAGTGTTGGCCACACAGAACTGACCGCAGCCTCATTTCTTTAGACAAATACACGCTTAAGGAAAAAAAAAACTCTTGGAGAAAAGCATCCAAATCAGCTTTATTTGCCATGCACTGTTTTTAATTTTTGTAAAAAAAAATAAATCAGTCAATTGTAACTGTCTTTTTCAAGTGCTTCTAGGCTATGGTTGCTACACTTTCTTGTAAATTAACCTTTAGGTTCTAGAGAATCACCAAAGCTGATCTGGCAAAGAGGGGATTTTAACGTGGGCATTCCAAAACACATCTAAGCAACTCTCTATGCTTGATCTTATATTCTACGGGTGCTCCGGATTTTGCATTGCTAAGGCTTGTTTTCACACTGATAGCTTAAAGGAGTCATGCTGTCTCCTACAGGACCCAGCCATGCTGGTGGAGAAATAGTCAGTTTTGATTACTAAGTGAGAGATGCAGCCCCAGACAGGAGGTACATGCTGGTATGCATGCTATCAGAATGATTTATGCAAATTATGCATATTATTCCCAAAGGAATTTCTCCTCAAACTGCCAGGATAAATTGCCGGAAATTAGCCATAAAATCTGTCATGCTAAGAGCAAAAGGTGAAGGCTACTGGGATGGCAAGGACATTTGCCTTCCCAAGCTTTCCAGGTTATGGTGGGCGTCTGGAAAAGGTTTGGGATTTGTGTCAAAGCATTACACGGGATATGGGTTTCCCCCCATTAACTTGTCAAAGTGCCAGGCATAATTTGAATTTGCTCAGCCAACAGTAGAAATTATGATGTGATGATGATATTGCTAAGGGTTCCGTAATTCCCAGCATCCTAACTTCACAGTTCACTGTATAGTTATATTAGTGCTTCATATTGTAATGCATGATTGAAGCCCAGCACAAGGCCTTTGGAGGAGAGCTCTGAATCTTGAGGTTGGTATTGCAACCCTTGCAATGTATATAAATGCATAAAAACATTCCTCTGTCTAATGGCACTTTAATGAGATGTACAAATAATGGTTTTCCACCCAAAATCCACTATATTGCCTTGAGCTTAACTAAACACATCAAATCTATCAGTTAATAATTATATTTAAAAATTCCAAACAGCAAATATTCCATTAGTCCTACAGGAATGCATTTGTGTCTTGTTTTTGGTTCTCCCCTCCCGTCCCCACCCACCCCAGCCTATTTTTCCCTTCCACCTTTTTTTATAGTCACATCTAACAAACTAATTCAGTGACTGTTATAGGAACTTGTAAGTTACAGACATCTTCAGTATTTTTAATGGTTTAAGATCTTGTTTTGTTCTGTTTTTCTCCTTGCTTTAATACAGAAAGTGCTATAAATGAGAGCTTGCGAATGTCTTCCTCGTCAATGAATGTCCGTAAAATCAAAGAAAATTTTATTCTCCAGTTTGAAGAGAATTGTGAAGTCTCTTTGAGAAAAGGAGATATGTTAGCAATTTTTCCTCCCACTCTGCACATGGACCCTGAAGTCTATGAAGAACCTCAAGTAAGAGTTGACTGCTATTGCACATATGATCACAGGCATATTTATGCTACCAGGCTCTTTATAATACAGATTTTTTTTAAGAGAATAGGGGAGGGGGGGAGGAACTCTGTGGAACAAATCTTCCTGCTTTCAGTTCTTTTCAAGATGCCTGCTGCAGGTCAAAGGATTCAAAGTCGAAAGGGAGAAATAATGGCAATGAGACTGACTACTTTACCCCCTTTGAGACGAACTCACAATTGTTCACTGACTACCATAAACTTGAGGCTAAATGTGGGCTTTGTTTGGAAGTGGATCATTGGATGCCCAAAGAAGGCAGAATAATATAAGGTGGCTTAAAGAGCAAATAATGTGGGCTATTTAGTTAAGTGCCCCCAAAGAATCATTGATTCTCTAAAGCCCCTATAATAGCAGTGTCTGTATGGTTTTTCACCTCTCTTTATAGGGATTGGTCTTTTCGTGGTCAATTAGTGTGGCGTTATGAACTCAGGATTGTAAAGCTGTTGCTCTGCAATGAAGCTTTGAGGGTAATTGTGTCATCTCCGTGTATTTTCCCTTTTCTGAGGCTAAAGTTAATGAATATCAAAGACTGCAAATTAATCCTGTCTAGTTCAGCTTAATGCAGCTCCAGAAGTTCATCACCTGCATGCAAATTGGAGGGCATGCAAATTTCAGTTTTTACTGAAATATTTTGCGGCTGGCTTGGAGATGCTGTAGAGACAGAGATGCAAGTCACAAGGCTTTATAAAAAGTCTTCTTTTTACTGAATTCCATGGAGTCCAGGGGTAGCATGATATGTTGCAATTATGGTTCATAGGGCATATAAACCTCTCCAACAAAGTGCTTCAGAGCGGTATTCAACTCCCCAAATCCATAATTTGGGTTAATATATAGTCTACATATACATATACAGTAGGAATCCGCCATTCCAAAAACAATTAAAAACGATTACTCATCAGAGAGACAGCCATAGTTGCTCTACCCCCAAAGCTTGGCGAAAGTGCAAATCTTCACAGATTTTATGACGGTCTCGGAGAGAAGGGCTATCTTAACATGGGCAGTGGGAGTTTCCTACTGAAGAGAATCCTTTTGAAAGGGTCATTAAGTATATTTTCACTTGGATAAAGGAGAAGTATTGAGAAATGTCCAAATCACCTTGTTCTTCTCAAATCACCAGCCGTACCCAGTTCCTTATAGACTGAGGAGACATAATGGATGTTTTCACTGAAAATAAGCTGCTGATACATTTTCAAGATATGATCCTTGATATTTATGAGCCTAATTATTTTGGAATTAGGTTATTTGAAGAAGCACCTGCTTCTGTCTACTCCTATCTACACACAAACACACACACACATACATAAAATGATGCAAAAAATGAAATACACTATTTTCTATGCTTTTCTATGCACCAAAACATTATATTTACATGTATTTGTAAAGTTGGCAGTTTACATAGATAAAAGTATCTATAATGCTAACACCATTAAGCATATAAGCATGCATGAATCAGATTAAAAATTATTAAACGATTATTAGACAGTGTAGGATTACAATAATGGTATTTTGCAGTGCTGTGTTTCGGATTTTAAATATTTGTAATGCAAAGCTGTAATTGTATTGTTTGTCTTTGTTGGGAAAAAAGCATGCAAATATTCATGTCATTCAACTCCCTGTAACTTGTATACTCTTACTTGTACCAAATGGTCTTAATCACTACATGTGTTCCTAGATTTAAAGTGCGGGGAAGGGAGCTGTAGTGTATAAGCTTTATAACCCACATTTCAATTATGAATTTCTCAAGGCAACAGTCAACAAATGTAGCAACAGTTATTAAAATAACAAAACAAAACCAAGACATCTGATAAAAATATAGCTAAAAATATTAAGTGTCTTTAGAACCATTAAAAACAGGTCAGAATATAATATATATCTACCCTGTTTCCCTGATAATAAGACCTCCCCAGATAATAAGCTCAATTGGGCTTTTGAACATATGCGCTAAAATAAGCCCTGCCCTGAAAATAAGCCCTCCCCAAAATATTGTAACAAAGCAGCAGCTCCCCTTGCTCACAGCCTCCTGCACCTCAAAAATAATAACACCTCCCGGAAAATACAGCCATGTGCTTATTTTGAGGGGTAAAAAAGAAAATAGGACCCTGTCTTATTTTGGGGAAAACATGGTAATATTTTAAAGTCAAGTTAGCTAGTTGGATAGGTCTAAATAGGGAATATCAAAATTTGAGAAGCATTCAAAAAAGATCCATTCAGTCATCTGCCTAACCTTGGGAGGCTGATGTACAAAAGAAAGAACTCAAAAGATAAACTTGGTTAATAGGACATCTATATCTGAGACTCAACAATCATGGATAGGTATTACTACCTCACCTGGACATAATCTTCAATAGAAGGCAAAAATTATGAAATACACGTGGAGTGTCATTATAACAACCTTAATTACAAGTTAGGTTATCTTGATCCCTTCGCTATGTGCTGTGCAGCCAAATTCAAAAGTTGAATTTAGCTTTTATAGTTTGTGGTATTTAGTATTTAGTATTTTATTCGATTTATAAACCACCCTATCTCCCCGAAGGGACTCAGGGCGGTGCACAGGAAACAATAAAGCCACATTCAATAAATACAATATAAGATAATTAAAATGAATTAAATATACCTGTGCTAAAATAAATGTAATACCCTAGTAAAAACCATTCTAAAATTATGCCAGGCCGGCCATCTGAAGCATGTGAGTTTTTAGTGTCCGGTGGAAGAGGCGAAGGTCCGTGATTGTGCGGAGGTCGGGGGGAAGGTCATTCCAGAGGGCGGGGCCTGCCACAGAGAAGGGTCTTCCCCTGGGCGCCACCAGCTGGCATTGGCTAGCTGATGGCACCCTGAGGAGGCCCACCCTGTGGGAGCGGACAGGTCGAAGGGAGGTATGCGGTAGGAGGCAGTCCCGCAAGTAACCGGGTCCCGTGCCATGGAGTACTTTAAAGATGATTACTAGCACCTTGAAGCGCACCTGGAAGGCCACAGGGAGCCAGTGCAGCTCGGGCAGGAGGGGTGTCACATGGGAGTATCTAGAGACTCCCAAAATCCCCCACGCGGCCGCATTCTGGACTAGCTGAAGCCTCCGGGTGCACCTCAAGGGGAGCCCCATGTAGAGAGCATTACAGTAGTCCAGGCAGGAAATGACGAGGGCTTGAGTGACCGTGCGTAGGGCGTCACGATCTAGAAAGGGGCACAAATGGCTTATCAGGTAAACCTGATAAAATACCCCCTTGGCCACGGCTGTCAGATGGTCATCCAAGGACAGCCGGGGATGCAGGAGGACGCGCAAGTTGCGGACCCTCTCCACGGGGGCTAATGACTCGCCCCCGATAGCCAGAGATGGAAGCAGCTGGCTATATCGTGGCCCCGGAAACCACAGCCACTCGGTCTTATCCATACTCTCTAAGCACCTGCTCAAATATCAAAGAACCCAGTGTGCAACTTAGAAATAAGGAGAAATTTCCTGACAGTTAGAACAATTAACCTCTGGAACAGCTTGCCTCCAGAAGTTGTGAATGCCCCAACCTGCCCCAACCCCAACCCTGGAAGTCTTTAAAAAGATGTTAGATAGCCATTTGTCTGAAATGGTATAAGGTTCCTGCCCATGCAGAGGATTGGACTAGAAGACCTACAAGGTCCCTTCCAACTCTGCTATTGTATTGTATTGTGCATGTAGCAAAACCAATTCCTCATGAATACAACAAAGAAGGTGAGATGGAACAAAGGAACATACAAAATTTGTTTGGAAAAACAAAAATTTTTGAGCTGGTTTCACACAATACCACAGTTGGTGTCGGTCTGTTTCTGCAATGGTTGCAGTGGCACAGTGAAAGAATCACTCGTAGACACAAAAGCGTATCTCAGTTGTTTAAAGAGGAGTCATCACTATCTAGGCAGCTCACATGAAACTAAAAGGATAAACAACCACTAACAAAATATTTAAAGTATAGATCAACAAAATAAAATCAATCATGTGTCCCTCAATTACATAATATTTCCTCCCTTACTTGGTTACTTATAACTATGGTATATTGCACCTTCTGCACTAAACACCCACTGGAAACGCAGCCTTGGTTATTTTTGAAAAAATGGAGAAAGACCAGCCACCTTCTCTATTCCAAAGCCAAGGAGCTACCATGAAGAAGCCCAGTCCCCTGGGGAGGGGGGGCTCATGGACAAACAGAATAGATGGGCGGTACTATCTGGATAACATGGTCTAAAGGTAATTAGAACCCAGATCTTAAAGAGCGTTAGGGACCCATTATAATTATAAAAGCTGGATTTAATAACTTTTCAATTTACATGATCAATGAAACATCCATGGTGCAGTTTTTTTATTGGCTGTGCATGATGTAATCATGGTTGCCTCATTCATTACTAACTTAAGTTTTTGTATCATTTTCAAAGACAGCTCAAGCTCAGCAGTTCCACTTAATGTAGACGTGAATGTTTACTTCCCAAGGAACTGCTTCCAATCAGAGTTGGAAAAAAATAATAGTGCATCTTTCTGCCAATTTGAGATAGAAAGCCTACAAAAACTACAGTGGAAAGCCTGATTCAGGCTTCGCACAATCTAAAACAAATCTCCCAATTGCCTCCTCCTTCAGCCCACAAAAAAGATGAAAGCCAAATTCTTGGCTCTCTTATTTGCATAACATGGTTTCCTGGCTGAATCACAGTTGAATCTGCTAGTGTACAGAATTTAAAAGATGGGCTTTCAGTAGGGATGAGGTGAAAGTGCACATAAGTGTGTATGAAGGACCATCTGTAAGTTGTGCTTTAATGCATTCACTCTGAAGTCCCTAGTCTGTATTCTTTAATGATTTCCTGGTTGCAACATACTTTAAACAGATGGGCCCTTTATCAATTACTAAAACTATAAACAAGGACAGCGTGCCCTTCTACTTTTGATTCCAATCATCCCAGATTTTCTGTATGAACATATTGCAAGGTTGCCTCAGTAGTGCATGTTAATGCATTTAGACTCGTCTTCACGAGTTAGAAGGCTTTCCAGCAAGGAATTCCTGGTTCTGGGATAATTCGTAATCATTTAAGGAATTATTTAGAATGATCATTATTGTTGTGGTTTGTTGTAGTGGTGGTAATTAGCAACATTCTCATTGTTCTCATTTCTACAGAGCAGTACTTGTCATATTTATTTTGCTGTTGCACATCCCCCCCAAAATACCAAGATCACACCATGACTTCTAGGCTGTATAAACAGAGGGATAGAATCTAGATCACGTGAAGTGTTAATGCCACTGTATAGTGCCTTGGTAAGGCCACACTTGGAATACTGCATACAGTTTTGGTCACCACGATGTAGAAAAGACGTGGAGACTCTGGAAAGAGTGCAGAAAAGAGCAACCAAGATGATTAGGGGAGTGGAGACTAAAACATATGAAGAACGGTTGAAGGAGCTGGGTATGTCTAGTTTGAAGAAGAGAAGGACCAGGGGAGACATGATAGCAGTGTTCCAATATCTCAGAGGGTGCCACAAAGAAGAGGGAGTCAAACTATTCTCCAAGGCACCTGGGGGCAGGACAAGAAGCTATGGGTGGAAACTAATCAAGGAGAGAAGCAACTTAGAACTAAGGAGAAATTTCCTGACAGTTAGAACAATTAACCTCTGGAACAGCTTGCCTCCAGAAGTTGTGAATGCCCCAACCCTGGAAGTCTTTAAAAAGATGTTAGATAGCCATTTGTCTGAAATGGTATAGGGTTTCCTGCCTAAGCAGGGGGTTGGACTAGAAGACCTACAAGGCCCCTTCCAACTCTGCTATTGTATTGTATGAGCAGTACCTTCAGCATGGCCTGGCTTCTGAGGGTTATGTCAAATTTAACAAGCAGGGAATTGTAACTGAAAACTAGGAAATGGAGCAGAGGAAAATGATAAGATGGTGCTTAAGAAATATATTGCTCAGATTTAGAAAAAGAGAGGTGCCCTGCGACCCTGACCAACAAAAGTGAAGACAGGAAGTCACACTAATTTGAGGGAAGTGACTAATTTTACCTCCCCTTATTTTAGTTAGAACAAGCAAATGCCAATACATAGTGCTTCTTTTATTATGTTTCTTGTATACGATCTTCATGTTTCTGCATCATCAAAATTGGTAAGCAGATGAATAGCAGATAATTCAATGTGTTTTAAATGAAAACCAAAAAGAAATGAAGCCCAAATGAAAAGGTATCGAAAGGTGTAAAGCATAGGAAACCTGTTTATCAAATTGGATACAGAGCTGTAGGGCCTGATTTGAGACAAGAGGACCACATTTTAATATTTATGATAAAAATGTGGTCTTTCTTGATTTCCAGAAGTATTAGGAACAAAAACAAATATGTTTTTCCTGCTTCTTATGGACATGGAGCATCTCGGTAACCACTTACTTTTCATTTTTCTTCCAGACATATAAATTTGACCGCTATGTGGAGAACGGCAAGAAGAAAACAACCTTCTTCAAGCAAGGAAAGAAGCTGAAATATTTTCTAATGCCATTTGGCTCTGGCAGCAGCATCTGTCCTGGCAGATTCTTTGCAATGAATGAAATTAAACTCTTTGTGGTTTTAGCATTGGTTTATTTTGATATGGATATAATGGAAGACAAACAAGTTGGACAGAGCAAGGATAGAATAGGGTTGGGTATGTTGCTACCAGATTCTGACATTATTTTTCGTTATAAGATTCGGTCTTAGTACAGAACCTCTATTGCTTATATAACTATCTTATTCAAATCAGTTCTGTCTTTTATCAAATGTAATGGAGCATTTGCATGTATGGGTGTCTTTACAGGTTTACTGTACTTTCATTGTTATTAAGTGTTTTAAATATTATCATAGACTCTACTTTTCTGTACAAAAAAGAATGAGAGATAGATATAATCGATCTAAATTCTTTTTATGATACGAGTTCTAGGATTTAAGGTCCCGCAAGTAATTCTGACTCATCCGTGGATCCATTGGTCTTCTAAAGAGAATTTGAAATTATAACTAAAATCCTAAACATCTTTTTGGGAAGGTAAAACCTACTCATCCTTGTGACACATAGTTCAGAGGAAAAATAAATAAGGGTCACTTTTTATGTTGACTGCAAAAATCCCAATAATAAGTATTGCTTTTACATGTATCCTTCTATTGCCAGCCTGAGGCATGATAACAAGGTTTTAATCTTTCATCCCTACATTCACGCAGAAAACAAAATGTCAAAAAAGCTTAATGCTTTTCCGTGCCAAGGTTCTTCTGTTTTGTAGCCAACAGTTTCCTCGTACTAGGCTACAGCATTTGGCAAAAGTTGGGAAAATTGCTAAAAATATAGATAAACTCTGACAAATTCCTTCCCCATCCTCTTCATACATTCTCTGTAACTACCTTGGTATGAAGAAGATGGGATATGCTCAAAAGACTCTCTTGTATGGATTCTGCAATAAAGCAAGGTGGCTTGAAAAATATGACCAAAACTGGGAAAGGTGTTTGCCTTCATGGCACTTCATTTTGCAGAGATTCTGCTCATCACAGAAACAAGCAACACAATTTTCACTGATACACTTTATGATGCTTCAACACTTTGACCACCAGTTCCATAACCAGAATTGGTTCTGCACATATTTGCTATTTCCCCCCCTTCTGTTCAGTCCTGCCAAATTCTCAGAGACTCCCTGGACAAGTCCCTGCAGTTTACTTGGCAAAGTTTTTTTCAGAAATAATTTGTGATTGTTTTCCTCTGAGGGTGGAGAGGCAGTGACCGACTGAAGGTCATCTAACTGGCTTTGTGCCCCAGCTGAGGTTAGAACTCCTAGTCTCCTGATTTCTAGCCTAATGCCCTAACCACTATACCAAACTGTCCCAATACATGCAGTTTTTCTTTCCTAGAAACAGGATACGTGGGTTTACAAAGCAACTTCACAGACATGTTTTCTCCAAAATATTATACAGCTCTAATAGATTATCTGCAAGGTAACATGATTTATGAAGCATTGATTAATTAGATAAGCTACCTAACAGTGCTATTGGTACTCATACGTAGGAGGAAATATTTTTTTTAATGTCAGATTTATTCTAGGTGGTGATGGTGCATACTCTGTGAGCAAATGCATAATCAGTTGAAGCTCAAAATCTAGTTATTTTTTTACAGAATGATAAGCAAAAGTAACATTATTACAATATTGTACAGACATGCTTGCAGAAATGTGAACTGTAAAACATACCCTACAGTTGTGAGGGTTCGTCCTTGGGCAACCTCTTGATATCAACTGTGAGGCGAATTAAAAGCAGGTTATTTGTTTAAAACATGGCTTGCATTTTCATTCAAGTTGCGATTTTACATTTTGAAATTGTAAATATTGTGTGTTGAATGATAAAAATGTAACGCCGCTTTGTTAAATAGGACAGCAACACATACGCCAGAATAATCACTGCTCTATAGCTGATGTGTCTCTCTGGGAACCAAGAGCAGACAACACTTGTAAATGTACAATTGAGACCTATGAAAGGATATAGGAAAGGGGAAAAAGGCAACCGAGAGGCTATGTCCAAATCCTGCACTACACTATAGACTTGATGGATCTTCAAACAGACTTTGCTGCAATGTTTATAACAAAGTAGTGTTCGAGAGGAGCAATTTTTTTTCTTTTCAACTGGAACTAATGTTGGTGCAAATTCTTGCATCCCATCTCCCCACACATCTGTAAAATAATTCTCTGGTTTGGGTTTTCTTCAGCAAAGCTACTCATGGCCATGTAGCATCATTCTTCTAGAATTGACAGGATAAAACAATAAAAAATATTGATGAAAATGATGAAGGGGACCCTTCTTCCTAGTTTTAAACCCAGGCCCCGCTCACTCTTAACCACAAAACAACCATATCCTGACAATATCATTGTGAAATTGCCCTGACTCTATGCCCAGGAACTAAATGAGACTTAGATACACTGGAATAAAGCTAGTGTTTTCATTTTTAAGGTGACATTGTTCCATCATAGCTTTAATGTGTGTAAAATTTATAATTCTTTATTATAATAACATAAGAATATGCTATATTACCTTGGAACTGTGGTCAACTGGAATCTCCCTAAGATGGCATCTTCAGCAGAGGTTTTCCCCCCCCCCCAAAAAAAACCAGACACCTGGTTTTGTTGTCAAAGCTGGCTCTTTGGCAGCACACTTTGAACAGGTACTACTAGGAATGAGTCAAGATGACCATTGGATGACTGTGGACCTACCTGAGAAGAGGAGCTATAAGGTAGCAATTCTCAATGGGAGCAGTCAGAGCAGAGGTCCTCAAACATTTTGAACGGGGGGGGGGGCGATTCATGGTCCCTCACACTGTTGGGGGGGGCGGACTGGCTGGGTGGATATGGCTAGGTGGTCATGTGACAGGGTGAGTATGACCAGTTCCCAAAAGAAATTAACAGTTCCCAAAAGAAATAACAGTTCCCAAAAGAAATAACAGTTCCCAAAAGAAACTAGCATGGCTGCATAAAGAACTCTCTGACAAATTTAAAGACAAAAAGGATAAATATAAAAAGTGGAAAGAGGGGGACATAAGGCAAAATATCAGGAAATAGCCCGAGCCTGTAAAGATAAAGTGAGGAAAGCTAAGGCTCGCAATGAAGAAAGGCTTGCCAAAAAAAGTAAAAAATAACAAAAAAAGCTTCTTCCAACATGCTAAAAACAAGAAAAAAGTTAAGGAAACAATTGGTCCACTGCTGGGAGAAAATGGCAAGAAGATGATAAGCAACAGGGAGAAAGCAGAACTATTTAACTCATTTTTTGCATCTGTCTACACAAAGGGATAAAACAGTCCAACCAATCAAAAACAGCACCACAAAAATCAGATTAGGAACACAAGTTGAAATAGGGAAGAAAATAGTAAGTGAGCATCTGTCTGCCCTGGACGAGTTCAAATCACCAGGACTGGATGGATTACACCCCAGGGTTCTGAAGGAACTGGCAGACGAGATCTCAGAACCACTGAACTATATCTTTCAGAGATCCTGGAGCACCGGGGAAATGCCAGAAGCCTGGAAAAGAGCTGATGTGGTTCCCATCTTCAAAAAAGGAAAAAAAATAGATCCAGGAAACTATAGACCCATAAGCCTGACCTCAATACCAGGAAACACCTAGAAGCAAACAAAGTAATAGCCAAAAGCCAACATGGGTTTGTCAAAAACAGATCATGCCAGACTAATCTAATTGCATTCTTTGACAAAGTGACAAAATTAGTGGACCAGAGGAATGCTGTCGATATAATTTACTTGGACTTCAGTAAGGCATTTGATAAAGTAGACCATAACCTACTATTAGATAAAGTAGAAAAATGTGGGTTAGACAGCATCACCACCAAATGGATTCGCAACTGGCTGACCAACCGCACTCAACGTGTAGTCCTCAATGGAACTGCATCTACATGGAAGGAAGTATGCAATGGAGTACCCCAAGGCTCTGTTTTAGGCCCAGTACTCTTCAACATCTTCATCAATGATTTGGATGAGGGGATAAATGGGGAACTCATCAAATTTGCAGACGACACCAAGCTGGCAGGAATAGCCAACACTCCAGAAGATAGGCTTAAGATACAGAAGGATCTTGACAAACGTGAACATTGGGCACTGTCTAATAAAATGAAATTCAATTGTGAAAAAAGTAAGGTTCTACATTTAGGCAAGAAAAACAAAATGCACAGGTACAGTATAGGTGGTACCTTGCTCAATAGTAGCAACTGTGAGAGGGATCTTGGAATCCTAGTGGACAACCATTTAAATATGAGCCAGCAGTGTGCAGCAGCTGCCAAAAAAGCCAACACAGTTCTAGGCTGCATAAACAGAGGGATAGAATCTAGATCACATGACGTGTTAATGCCACTGTATAGTGCCTTGGTAAGGCCACACTTGGAATACTGCATACAGTTTTGGTCGCCACGATGTAGAAAAGATGTGGAGACTCTGGAAAGAGTGCAGAGAAGAGCAACCAAGATGATTAGGGGACTGGAGACTATATGAAGAACGGTTGCAGGAGCTGGGTATGTCTAGTTTGATGAAGAGAAGGACCAGGGGAGACATGATAGCAGTGTTCTGATATCTCAGAGGGTGCCACAAAGAAGAGGGAGTCAAACTATTCTCCAAGGCACCTGGGGACAGGACAAGAAGCAATGGGTGGAAACTAATCAAGGAGAGAAGCAACTTAGAACTAAGGAGAAATTTCCTGACAGTTAGAAGAATTAACCTCTGGAACAGCTTGCCTCCAGAAGTTGTGAATGCCCCAACCCTGGAAGTCTTTAAAAAGATGTTAGATAGCCATTTGTCTGAAATGGTATAGGGTTCCTGCCCACGCAGGGGGTTGGACTAGAAGACCTACAAGGTCTCTTCCAACTCTGCTATTGTATTGTATTGTATTGATTAGTTTAGCGGTCCATTTTGCTTTTGTCCTTGCTATCCTTGTTCAACCCAGGGAATCTATTTACTTAAGACCCTCCACCCCCCAAAGGAAAAAGAGCACAAACTTTCTTGCCACTTTCTTAACTTCATTGCAACAGCAGCTTCAGGCTCCTTAAAATAGGCCATTAAAAAAAATAAAACAAACAGGATATCCTTTAAAATAAGTCCTGATCATATGTTTCAGAAGACCACACAATAAACCAGACTGAGAACTGCACCAATTAAGACTGCAACTAAATCCCCAAAGATGAGCATTGAGAGACATTGAAAGCAGGTGGAAGAAGGCAAGAATCAACACACAAACACAGCCTCCAATGGTGAATTAAGGAGGGATAATGGTCCCTCAGACAGTTGGGGGCTGGACTATAGTCTGAAAAAAACATGAACAAATGTATATGAACACTGTACATTTGTAGTGGGGGGGGGGGAACATGAAATAATACAATATTTAAAATGAAGAACATTTTTAACCAACATAACTATACTACTAATTCAATGGGAAGTGTGGGCCTGCTTGTTTGGGATTACAGGGCTAAAGGTCTTTTAAGCCTGGAGAATAATTCACAAACTGATTTGCTTTATTAGCTGGCCAGTTGAACTATTGTATATTAGAGGTGTGCTTTGGGTATGTTGAGAAGTGTTGGTGCACTCTTATCCCATTGGTTGTTAGCCAACTTCTCTTCCTGCTGATTGTTGGCCTACTTCTGCCTTGTTTGATTGTTCTCACCATTAGTACTTGGCTTTCTCCATTTCTTTCATGCCCATCAACATCCTTCTTTTCTGTTCTGGATATCAACTTCTCTCCAGGCTTCCCAAAAGGAAACAAGGAGAGCAGACCTCCAACTATTTTATAAGCAGAAGAAAAGCGGGTATGTTTCTCCCCCTTAATCTCTTCTAACAGTATTCTGAAATGAAACTTTATTTTAATTTGCTACAATCCTGCTTTTCCCGACTGTAGTGTCCAGAGAGTAATGAGTGAGATTGAACTTGGTGTTAACATGTTTGTCTGTTTATTTGCAATTTCTCTATATTTGACATTTTTAAACCCGTTTCCTCCTCTATTCATAAATGGAAATAAGAAACCTAGTAGCTCAGCAGCCAGTTAGTTTCATTCACCTGGGTTTATACCTTTTTCCTGAAAATAAGACCTCCCCAGATAATAAGCCCAATTGGGCTTTTGAGTGCATGCGCTAAAATAGGCCCTTCCCCGAAAATAAGTCATCCCCGAAAATATTGCAATACAGCAGCAGCCATGAGGCGACCATGCTCGCTGCCTCCTGCACCTCAAAAATGATAAAACCATTCCAGAAATAAGGCCAAGCGTTTATTTTGGGGATCAAAAGAAAATAAGACCCTGTCTTATTTTCAGGAAAACACAGTAGCAGGATTCAAATATTTAAAGGACACAACTGGATGGGGAGGAACGGGCTCCAACTCAACCCGTCCAAGACCGAGTGGCTGTGGTTTCTGGCACCACGACATACCCAGTTGGTTCCATCTCTGGCTATCGGGGGTGAATTATTGGCTCCCGCAGAAAGGGCCTGCAACTTGGGTGTCCTCCTGGACTCTTGGCTGTCCTTGGATGACCACGTGATGGCCGTAGCCAGGGGGGCTTCTATCAGGTCTACCTGATACGCCAGTTGTGCCCATTTCTGGATCGTGATGCCTTACGCACGGTCACTCAAGCTCTCGTCATTTCCCGCCTGGACTACTGCAATGCTCTCTACATGGGGCTCCCCTTGAGGTGCACCCGGAGGCTCCAGTAAGTGCAGAATGCGGCTGCGCGGGGGATTTTGGGAGTCCCAAGACACTCCCATATAACACCCCTCCTGCGCGAGATGCACTGGCTGCCTGTGGTCATCCGGGTGCGTTTCAAGGTCTTAGTGACCATCTTTAAAGGGCTCCATGGCATGGGACCTGGTTACTTGCAGGACCGCCTCCTGCCACATACCTCCACCCGACCTGTCCGCTCCCACAGGGAGGGCCTCCTTAGGGTGCCATCTCCCGGACAATGCCGGCTGGCGACTCTCAGGGGAAGAGCCTTCTCTGGAACGACCTGCCCCCCAACCTTCATACAATCACAAACCTTCGCCTCTTCGGTCAGGCACTAAATACATACTTCTTTCATGCGGCCGGCCTGGCATCGCTGTTTTTATTACCGATTTTAGTTGGGTTTTAAATTATGTTTTAGCACGGGCCAAATTTATTTAATTCAATTTTAAATCTGTTTGATTGTTTGTATATTTATATTTTTATTATTCCTGTGCACCGCCCTGAGTCCCACTTGGGAGAGAGGGCAGTATAGAATTTCGATTAAAAAAAAAGTATTACTTAAAACTAAATTCTGGTCAAGAGGGACGCTGAAGAGGCAAACTCAAGGAACAGAAAAATGGCTTCTTTCAAGGGAACAGTTTTGGCCTTAAATCTATAATGGGACTTTTCAAGGACTTACAGAATCCTATGCTCCACCAAACAGAATTTAAAAACTCTGCTTTGTGAGACCTGGCAAGTTGCACAATCATAGCACCTTCTTGCCTTCTCTCTGGCATCCTTCATACATTTCTTTATTTCACATTTTTAAAACCTGGAAGATATCTAGAAATGTAGGAGAGGGTAGACAAACCAGCTTCGAGAAAAAACGCAGTTACCTGAAATCCTAGGCCTCTCCTTTTGCTGCAGTTCCCTGATTTATGTATGCTTTTTCATTCAGAACTACCGTAGGATGCCTTGAGACAAATCAGTTTCCCTCTGACAAACGTACAGTCACAAACCATTACAAGATTGTTTGGCAATGTCTTGGAAAGGCAGGAAATGGCAGTGAGGAGAACAAATGTTATGCCAGCATTGTTTTACGCCACCTCAAGGACAGATAGGAAGTACTTCAGTTAAGTAATGGGAAAAGACTTTCATATTTTCTTAAGAGTACCGGTCAGCATTCCACAAAAATGAAATCAAATGAACATCTCTTGAAGAATCATAAAAATGGAATAGTCCAAAACACAAGAATTATAAAAGTTTAATGTACTGTACAGTACAATATATTTGTTCCAATCTTGGAAATTGTTGCCCTTCATGAGATAGGATTAACTATTGGTTCCAGACTAATTGGTAATATTAAAAGAAGTAGCCATATGCTAAGGAATAAATTCAATTCGTTTTCAATAGGTTCTATTTTGTTTGGCAATGGAAAGAAAATAAATTTGATCAATTCCAGTAGGACCTATTTTATTTTAAAAGTTTCCAGGATTGTTTCCAGAAAGTTAAGCAATCTTTTAAAATTCAGAAAACAGTGAGATTCATATATGTTAGGTTTTAATAGGAGAATTAATTACATTAATTTTTAATTGATGTACAGCTGGCCTATTAGGCTTTACATTAGCTAGATTGTGCCCTGTCATTTTACCTTTTTTTAACCAAGCCAGGGGCAGGAGGAATATTCTTTATGGATTGGCACGAGTCATATATTTGTAATAGCCAAATAATGCAATTGTTTTAAATTTACTATTTTTGCATTAATATAGGACCTTTTACCTTTTATGCAATAAGTGCTTGACATACCTCTTCCAGTTTTGAAAGTGGTAGTTGATTTTTCTTATTGTAGCATGAAAAAATAGCACAATTAAATATTTTCCTAAAATATATATCTAATAGGTTTTTTAAAAAAAACACACTAATTCCACTTCTTAATTCCAATTAATTATCGCACTGCTTCTTACTAGCTGTCTAGTTTGTATAACAATAACAATGTACACAATTTCAGAAAAATATCAGAAATTCTAAAACAAAATGCATGGTGAAAAAAACTCCTGCTTAGCGAGCACAATGAAAACTCCAGTTTGATCTTCCCATTAAGATCCAATTCTAGCTATAATCTTTAATTGATAAGTGTATCACTGTCCTGGTCACAATGGTTAGATATGAGGAGAAAGAAGGAAGACTGACTTGTTAACTCTATTCTTTAAATGCTATCAGCTATGTTATTCTGAAAAGGCTAAAATAAGAATTCAATACAATGGTGCATTTCTTCTGAGAATATGATTCTGGAGGACTATTCAGTAGTTCTTGTTATTTTTCTTTTGGGACTTTTCAGGGTTTATACACACACACACACACAAGGAGGGAGGAAGAGACCAAGACCAAGACCGTTGAGGTAGTGGTTACAGCATCAAACCAGAAACTGAGACCACGAGTTATTTCCAACCTTAAGAACAAAGTCAGCTGTGTAACCTTGGGCCAGTTACTTTTTTTCAGTCCTAGAAAAGAGGCAAATTGCAAATTATTTTTGAAAAACCTTAGAAAACTACAAGGCCTGTCCAGATAGTTACTGAATGCAAGGGGGGAAATGGTTCTATATAAAGAATATATGTGTTCAATTGTTGAAATAAATACACAGCTTTTGGGTTAAGTCATCCATATGCAAATAACTCCTTATTCTATTCCTCTTATCACTTCAAATTCAAGTGAAACATTGGAAGAGATGTTCAACTTGTTGCTGAGTTGTTGTTTTTTAAACTTGACATTTTGTCTTTACATACTTTTTGACACATTTTATCCTGTTTACTTTATTCTGCTTTTCCAATTTTAAATTTGCATATGGATTTATGGCATGTACCCATATAAAAATGCTAACTGATCATTCTAACCCCCCTTGGAATTATTTGCTTATAAAAAATGTATTTAAAAAACTATTTATTGCTAGGGAAGAGCACTGTATATGGGATTAAAAATCTACCAGATAAATCACCTACTTTGCCTCTTGTATAGAATTTCCCAGTGATCACATATTGGACAACAATTGTGCTTGCTATCTAAGACTTTCTGACATATTGTTAGTATATTTAAGAAATTTCAAAATTAACCAACAATATTCCAACTAAGCAACAATAACTTACAATTCCAATGAATATATTGATGATGATGTCCCCAAGCTAATTCACACTGGAGTCCTTGGATTACAAAATCAGTGACTGAAATAGAAGTGCCCCATCAGGAATTATAAATCTAGTCATGGTCAGCTGATTAACAGCTTCTTCTAGGCCTGGTGTCTTTGGACCAGGTGTTGTCTCTCAGCCTACATTACATCAAGGGATCATTTTTGCAGGAATAATTTTGGAAGAGTTATACTAAACATATCACCTAAAGGTCCATGAAGAAAAGGTACAAATCTAATATACTGTTCTTCATAACACTTTGAAGTCATGTAACCATATTATTATAACTGATGGGTGCTAGATGATGACAAAGAAAAAACCTACTGCATAACTTTATGACGATTGGAACATTGACCAATATTTTGAAAGCTAGTAAATGTTGACTATTTTATTAATCTCAAACATTAATATTACATTAAAATCTCAACTGCTGGTGAATTCTTAATAATTGTTTTGTTTGCTCTTAAACCACATATGGTAGAAATCCTCATTAGTATCAGCTAAAAATAGGAAAAACTGATATTTTCCTGAAACAATACGTATCTGAATAATTACATATGACATGGAGGGAAAGATCATTTAATTTTCATTTCAAGATAATCACATGCATACATATTTCAAATATCTCGATGTCTTCAAAAATCACATGGTATACAATATTCGTATTGGGAATAGGAAACATCCTGGTTAAAGATTTTCCCTGTAATAATGAGGTTTCACAGATTATTTATGAAATGTATTGTAGGGTACAAAGCTTTTGTATTTCTCTTCATAAATTTCTGGTAAGGTACTCATTTGTGAAAAGGTAGATTTAAAACAATGGAAATATTTTTATTATTATTTATTAGATTATGTACCCATGTTTTTAAATTATATCAGTTTAACCAATTTCATTGTAATTTTATTTTATTTTATTACAATGACAATAAAGATTATTATTATTATTATTATTATTATTATTATTATTATTATTATTATTACCAATAAATCTATTATGTTTAGATATTAATGCAGTGTTCTAAATTGTGATCTATTTGTACCCATATAATTTTGTATAATAAGAATAATATACTTGAATTATAATTTGAAATCATTGTATATTAAAGAACTATTGCTGGAAACAGAATAAATTTCATGGGCAAATTTGTGTATTTGTTTTATAAATAAGATATATTTGCCTTGTTGAAATGCTTTATAAAAATGCAGGTTACCTGTTATGGATTAGTAAATAAATAACTATCACTGAAGAATGTGTTTACCACTTGCCCTTATCAGCTGTTTGAATGTATTGTATTAATCTGGAGGAGGCAGGAAGTCAATATTTCTGTTATTTCTTGCCTTGTGACTACTCTAGCCCTTATTCAACATTACCCATGTTCAAACCAATTTCTCAAAGTGATTTATATAAATAAGTAGAACTATAAGTCGTCTGGCTGTTTTTTATAATATCCTACAAAAATGTTTCTTAGGATTTCAGGTCTTCATATAGACATATTGATTCAGATGAAAGACTTGCTTATAATGTACTCTATTCTTTTGGCTAGTAATTAAGGCTATAAGTAAACCGTATTCTGTGATAGCATCATAATACAAATCTCAAAGTGCAGTTCATACGCATATTCCAATTATTTAAGATTTGACTTTCAAGTAATCCTGTGATCTTCATGCCAAACCAGACTGCAGTGATAAGGCCATAGATCAGTCATTTTTAGATGCAGGACATTTTTATACAGTAATGTAGAAAAGGCAATGCTGCCTGCCAAAATGTTGTCAATTAATGAGTATGTATAAACATATCAGTGAAAAGTGGGTGAATGAAAGGCAGTAAAAATAGGAAATGTTTGCTGAAAGCAACGCAAACAGAAATGCCTTCTTGTTAAATTCTTCGAAAACAAAATTTAAAGATCGTCATAAATTTCTTGCTGGTTTACAGGCACTATTTTTTTCTTCTTCCAAAAATTAAGTTAGCCTCAAGGAATCTCATTCCCAAGTAAATGAACACAGAAGTGAATGTAAAAAAGCTTTAAAAAAAAAAAACCTGTTCATTAGTTACATAAAACATCCTTACCTTTTAGTTACACTATTTTCTCCAACTACCATTTCAAATTATTCACCCTTTGAAGTTCCTATGCCTGCCCCTCCCCACTGTGTGTGTGTGTGTGTGTGTGTGTTTTTAAAATGCAGGAATAAAAATGCTCCTAACACACCACAACTTTAAAGTCTATTATTATTGCTATTATTTTGCACATCTCTTGCGTCCTGCTGAAGAGGCAAGGGCAATTGTCAAATCTCTCTGGTGGGAGATTTTAACCCCCTTCGAGTCAAGGCGTTCCTAAAGAAACGCTCAGCCCAATAGGGAACGCTTTCTCTTACCAGCAGACTGCAAGGGAGGGCGGGGGGCTTCCTACCCCTTCCCAGGAAATGCTTTCAAATACATTAGTAAACGCTCCCAATCTGCCACAGTTCTGCTTGATCAGGAAACAGGCACTAACAGTAACATCCAACGCGGTCCATTTTGGCCCCCAAACCCGGGAACGAATTAACCCTTAGGACACGACGCAGTGGGACTTGCGGCTTTTGACTCGGTGGGGTTCAGAAGCGCTGGTGAAAAGACGCGAGCAGCTTTGGAAGAAGGAAGTTTTCAACCACAGCCTTACAGAACTAGAGGCGGCTGCGAAATCCCTTCGGAACCGGGCGAGGAGGACCGCTTGCATTGGAAGCCAGAGAGTTCCGTTGGCTTTAGAAGCTTCTTCTCTTGAAATCAACCCCCTTCCCCCCTTCTATATATGTAGGCGGCCGCGAGGAGAGGCATTTCTCCGCCGTCAACCTATCGGGACCTGGGGGAGGTGGGGGGAGACTTCCCTACCCTCACCCCCAAAGTAAAGAGGACACTTGGATCGCCCTGCAGAGAACAAGAAACCTGCCCGGTCTCGGCGACCATTTGGCTTTGGGAAGAAAAACTGAAGCGCAGCTTGCAAGGAAGAAGTTTGGCGAAGCGGAGCAACTCCGAGCGGGCTTCCTCGGCTGCAGCCCTTGGCTTAACCCTGGAGAAGGGGGCGGGGTCACGGCGCCCGGATACAAATAAGGATCTCCCGAGCTGGCGGGACCGAAAGGGTGGCTCCACTCGCGTTCCAAGGGGCGGGAAAGAAACGCTTTGCGGCGGCCTCATTGGAGGAGGGAAGGAAGGAAGGCAGGAAAGCGAGGCCGAAAGGACTCTTCGAATCTCTGGGCAATTAGCAGCGCCGGCGGCGCAGGAGGCAGAGGGCGAGGGCGGAGAGGGCGCCGGTCGCTAATCGCGTCCCAAAGAGAGCGCGCAGAACAGGCGGGTTCCTCTTCCCCGCAGAATCCTGAGAAAACGTGGAAAGCGATTATATTTTTAAAAAATTAAATCAAATCACCGCATAGCCTCCAACCGTTCTCTCTTCCTTGTGTTCAACCGTACAATAAATGTAACTCTAGACCTATCATGATTTACAGAGTGAGTCTCGGCTGTTTGATTAGAAGGTCCTTTAAAGTGAAGTCCTGCCCATTGAAATGGCCCAATTGCAAAAGAACTCGAACTTTTAAGAACATCTTGGTCTTCGGGTATTACATCTCGCATCTCCTACACATCTCGCTTTTCTTGTGGCTTTGAACCGACTTTGCTAATGCTGCAAACTTTTGAGCACGTGCCTAATTCCTTTTAACTTTTTTTAAAAAAATAATAAAATAAATACCTTTTGGCCTTTGCTGCTGTCTCTTAATTACATATAGAGGCAGTTTCTACACGTCCTCTTCTCTTCTGTTTCTCCTCTCCTCCCAATCCTAAATCACTTTTTCATTAAAGATTTTTAATAAGAAAAATCACTTGACCGCTCGTCATTATCTCATCCCTTCCGTGCACACAAGTTCACTTACCCATCCTTTCATTTATTCACTTACTCATTCCAGCAGATCCGCCGCAACTGACTGCTAGCAGGGATGTGAACACTCATAATTATTTGTCAAAGTCTGCAAAGTGTATTATCCTTTTTCTACTGGTAATTAGTTACCATAGCATCTAATACGTAAATGTGCCCAGAGCACACCATTAACAGTTAAACGGAGGATTCAATTTAACACATGATTATATCTTTCATAAGTCATTACATTGGGAAAGTCAATGTCACTCACGCTGGGACGACCGCGGGATTGGAACTGGGGCGAGGGGGAGAGGGGGGAGCAGACAGGAAAGGCAGCGAGCTCGCCTTGGCAGCCAAGGTGAAAAAGGAAGGGGGGTGGTATGTCGGGACGGGATGGACGTCTCTAGTTTGGCGGGTTGGCTTCAGTAAAACCGAGGCTCTTGAAGGGGAATCTTCATTTCTGATGAAGTGATCCGTCAAATAAGGCAGAGGAGGAGGAAGGGGTGGCACGCATGGCGGCGGGCGAGGAGGGGGGGGGGGGAGAAACAAGATCAGCTGCTCCTCTCACGTCTGGAGCCCGGCTCAGGGATTGCGGGTGGGTCCTCGGTGGCTAGGCTTTGTAATAGGAGCGGTGGATTTAAAACACCCAAGTCGCTACATAGGGAGTTAAAGCGCCAGTAATGGCAGGAGAAGGCAAAAGGGAGGCTCGAACCACGCTTTGGGAAAAAGATCAGAAACTTTCTTCTTCCAGGTTCCCCCCCCCCTCCCACCCCCAGACAGGCAGGTTTTTAACCCTTCCCCCCTAATTTTCAAGAGGAAGTGAAAGTTGAAAAGGAACAATCGGGTCTCCAGTACATCTGAAACTTTCGACCGGGCTAGAGGTTGGTGGTCTATTTCTTATCTCAGCTGACAATTGTCACCACCCTGAGCTCTGCCGTCGTAAAAAAAAAAAAACCCCCAACTAGCAGACAAGTCCATTGAGAACTTAGCGGAAAGGAAAGAGGCAAAGGGGCGAGAAATCCTCGCTTGAGCTGATGAAAAACCCGCTTCTCTTGTTCCAGCAGTTCTTGAACTTTTGCTTCCTGCTGCAAAAAAACGACCTGAACCGAAAGGACCGAGAAAAAGGGGAATGGAGGGAAAACACAAATGTGGTCTATCTCCCAAAACGACGGCTCTGTTCAACAGCGTCCCGGGGAAGGAAAAAAAAAAGGCTCAAGCCCTAAGGGATTCTTCTGGTCCTCGCGATCTAAACTCAGCGGAGCCGACAGCTAAGGAAAGCTTGTGAGCTGGTGCTGTCAGTTACTTTCGTCCTTGCGTTGTTTGAGAGGAGAAACTTGCTTCTTAAAACTGATCACGCCACCCGTTTCTAACCCCAAGACCTGGTTCTGAAGTGAGGCAACTTCCGAAAGAGAATAGCTGTACCAAAAAGAGCTGTACGGAGAAACCGCAAAAGCAGTTTTTTCGGGAATCCTTTTGGCTTGAACAAAATGCTCCTCGCTAAATGGTTCCTTCCCGCTAAACTCTTCCCAATTTCGCCCTTTCTTAAGCCTTTCGCGCCATTCTCTCCCCACCCCCTCAGGTAAAACCGCATCCTTTTCTTATAGGGGGGAATCCAGAAGATTTAAATCTGCCTACGTCTGTCCTGTGTGGGTATGCCTGGTGGTGGAAAGAGCAAGCAGGCTTTGGGCTGCGTTTGATTCCTAATCAGGATGATGGACAGCAGGAACAGAACAATACAAACTAATGGCTGTTCTGCTGATCACTTTACTCCTTGATTAAAGACACCCAATTACGGCGCAGAACAGTGTCGTAATTATGTTCCTTAATCACATCCAGGAGGTCTAATTGCCTTAACGACGTGTTTCATTAAATGAATTTAGGTATTATAGTCGACAGTTTTCATACACAGTTGTTTTCAAATTAACATAATATTAGACATCGTCATGGAAATTGTTTTAATAATCATAATCAGACGCACCCAGGCTTTGTCTGGTAAATATTGAGAGACGGTTTCTCCTTACGCCTAAGGGTGAGTTGCCCACCCTTGTCTGGCTACTTTCACTCCACTATACAGTTATTATTCCTGAAAAGTTACAGGTTCTGATTAATTAATCTTTTTATTTTTAATGAGAAGTGGAGCAGAAAATCTGGATCTGGTGTTGCTTCCTCCCCCTCCATCCCCTGGAGCCTTTGAAGGACATTCGCAGGAAGAAGGCTGGAGGGAGGTATGAATGCTGGCTCCGTAGACACTGGCGGTGGCAGACCAGCCCGCTTTCCCAGAACATCTTGGGACCGCAGGTGCACGAGAAACATTCACCCTCCTAGTCGAATGGGCTGACACGCTTCCCTGGGGAAAGATGGTCGGATCCTGGGATTCGAGAGGTCACGGAAAGCCACGGTGCTTTCTAAAGTTAGAAAGCTAAGAAACCTTAGCGTGGGAGTCCAGAACTTTTACGTACGAAACTGGAGCACAATCCTATGGACAAAAACAGGTTTCCCTCCAGCGGTTCTTGTTAGAGCACAACCGTTTCTCTTCCAGGAAGCCAGGGTGAAGGCTCACCTGCACGCAGCCTTTCCTCGCCTTCTGAGGGTGCTGAGTGAAGGTAGCTTGGCGCTTTGCTCTTCTTAACGAGTCTGTGGCCTTTTTGCGGTTGCCTGAACAAAGCGAACAGGCGAAGAATTGCGATGGCGCTTGACCTTTTCCTACTCCTCTTACAAATGAAAGTGGGATGAAGATTTGTTCAAAATATTTTAATAAAAACTATTTTTCTGACATGGATATATACATACAACCGACCATACATCACTGGCGTCCTCTTACTGACCTATTTTCTTGTAGATCACTCTTTATATGTCCATGACCTGCCAAGGAGCTTTCACAGCATTCGTTTTGCCTATCCAAAGCTGACAGACCAAATTTGGATTATAGGAAGTAGCTGGAAATGCCAAGTCTCAAAGATTCCAGGGCTGAAGCAGACAAGATAAAGGTTTTCGGGGACTATTCTTATTAATAGCTGTGTCTATGAACCAGTTCTGTCGAACAACAGTTCAAATCCCACTATTTGACCTAGCCACAAACCATATAAATGTAAACAGAGACAGAGTTAGATTTAGATTTAGGCCCAGCTCTAAATTAAACGTTTCATCCAGTTTAATTCATCGGAATTACTTTTACAGTTGGAAACAAAATTGCTTAAATAAAACCCTAGTTACTGATCAGTCTGTTTGGTTGACACAAAGTTATTTTTCATCCTACAATGCCAAGCATGCTTAACCAAAGGGGGATGGGGAATACTAGAATCAGTGGAGCACCTACAAATAAATGTGGATATATTAAGAGATACATTGGGTTTCATTTAACTGAATTAATCAGTTTAAAATTCATTCACTTCAGCTTCAATAGGTTTGAACTGTATGAGAAAACAAATCTAAAGTATTAATATTCAGATATATTTTTGAGGTAAACACTTTACTTTTCCAATTACTGTCATTCTGAAGGTAAAATATGTAATCCTTCTTAAAAACACTGAAATGTCTACTTTCACCTCAAATAACTTCTACATTAAAAAAACCACCTAGCTTTATTCTCAAAAACCAAACACTGCCACATGGAAAAGCTTTCTTTGGCATATCCTTGACAAGAACTATTGCCCTGCGCCTTATGGTGATAGTAAGTAATTAAAACATTTTTTGCATGTTGCAAAAAGTTTGTTTAGTCACCACAGTCCAGTTTATTCAGCAATTAAGAAAACACTTCTCCCCTCATTTTTGGACTGAAGCAATTTATTAAAGCTCAATTTATAAATACAGGGATGATGCAACTTAAAAATCCAGGTGACCTTTCATAAACCTCAGCAGTTTGGATACATCAAGATTTCTGGTTCAAACATCCTTGGCAAATCAAATGTTTTAAACACTTGGCACAAAGTTTAAGTTAATGAGATTTTTAAGAAGCATTTGAGAAGTAAAAAGCACACAGAACTTTTAACACAAGGTGAATATTGTCATGAAAAGATCACTGAAATAAATATGTGTTCTGGTACAGATAGCATTGCAAAGTGAAAAGAAACAAGGTGCACATTTTCAAAAATAATAATCAACTTGCAATACTTCAGCCATGTGAACAGTTTTTACATCTTAAGTAAACACTCTCTGCCAAAACTTTGCTCATTTTCACAGGCTGAAAAGTTCAGAACAAATAAAAACACAAGGAATTTCAGAGCAATTTTTGCACATATCTAATTTCAGGAAGTCTACATTTCAAGTTTGCATGTTTTCTGGCTCAGAAGCAATGAAATAAAATAACATTTTTTTAAAAAAACAAACCCTTTTAAGTGCCCTTCTTGATTTGTCTGAGTTTACAATCCAGTTTGCTTTCTGCCACCTGTTTCCCTTGCTGAAGCAATCTTCCAAACCTCGGTTGCCTATAGCAAAAGTTCCTCAAAGTTGGAAGTCTTAAAGAAACGACGTGGCATACAGATTTTCTCCCAATCTCCGAGTTTTCCGTGATCACATCTCACCCTCCCGCCCCCCCATACACCTTCTCGAGGACAACAAAAAAACAAAACCGCGACCGTGTGTGTGTGTGTTAAACTTCGCTGAGGTCTCGGTTGCTCCTAACTTCCCACATCAACCCCACGACCATCCCCCCCCTTAAGGGCGGCTGCAGCAAAGTCCGGCCAAGGAAGTACTTTTTAACGGACGACGAAGGGATCGGACGCAGAAGTTCGTCTCTCTTTTAAGGCTTCTCCGTGCACTGTTTGCAGAGACTGGACGAGACGCTGTTGAAAATGGCACATTTTTCCGGGCAAGAGGTGGCGGGAGGCAGGCCGGCACTGAAAGGGTAGCCTGCCGCCGCCTGCTCATAGGCCCCGAGAGCCGGGTGCAAAGCGGCCGCCGCGGCTGCCGCGGCCGCCGCCGAAGAGGGCAGCGAGGCGGCCGAAATCGCCTGGCCCTGGTTGAGATAAGCGACGAGGCGGCGCATCTCGTCGAGGGCCTGCGCCTGCATCAGGATATAGTTCTTGGCCAGGAGAAGCGTGGCGATCTTGGAGAGCTTCCGCACCGAGGGGCTGTGGGCGTAAGGGATGACGGCCCTCAGCTCGTCCAGCGCGTCGTTCAGGTCGTGCATGCGTCTCCGCTCGCGGGCGTTGATGTTGAGCCGCAGCGCCTTCTGCTCCTTGGACTTCTTGCCGCCGCCGCCGTGGTGGCTATTGGAGCAGGCGCCGCCCTCCGGCGCCTTGAGGAGGGCGCCCCCAGAGCTGACGACGACTCCGGAGCCGCTTCCCCCGCCGGGGCCCCGCAGGAGCAACTCGCAGCGCCCGTCGCTGTCGTCGTCCGGGCTCTGCTCGCCGCCGCTGCTCTCGGCTACCGAGCTGCGGCTGGTGGTGCTCTGCCCGTACTTGACGCAGACCGAGCCGCCCAGCGGGTCCCCGGCCACCAGCGCCCCGGCCGCGCTTTCCCTCAGCAGCACCTCGGAGTCAGGCGGCTCGTAGCAGCTGAGGGGAGACGGCGCTTGCCGCGAGTCGCGCTGCTGGGGCTGGTGGGCGGCCAGGTCGAGCCCCGGGGGTGAACGGAAGGCGGACTCCATTCTCTTGGCCGAGGCGCTGTAGCTCTTGTGGAATAAGTCTTCGTCTGTGGGCAGGTTGAGCGCCCTCTCCATGGTCCCGACCGGCGGGTTCCCCTCCTCCAACTCCTCCCTCTCCCGCGCCCCCTCCCCCGCTCTGGTCCTTCGACGCCCCGGGTCGGGGGCTCGCCTGGGTCGAGCTCCTCTCCCCGAGAGCGCGGCTTCTCGCTCTGCCCCTGTCACCTT